>WAAF01014473.1:1019922-1292341 GCA_013400475.1 Tricholaema leucomelas | reverse complement strand
CCCCCTTTTTTTTTTTTTCCTTTTGGGTAAAGAGTTTGAAACGGGATCTGTTTATTTTGTGGGGCAATGAGCTAGGAGGGCGCAAGGCGAGAACTCGAAGACTTCGGGGGAGATGATATTTTTAAAAGGGGGGAGGGGCTCTGTTTCCCCCTCCACATCCATGCGCCGCCGGGAAAAGGAGCAGGCCAGGTTGGCAGCTCACCCCAGGGCAGCCGAGTTGCTAAACCCTCCCGTCTCTCCCTACAGGTGCTGCTCCGGCGCTTTCCGGACCCGCCTCGGCCACCCGCCTGTTGACAGAGGGACACGCTGACTTCGAGAGTCCTCCCCTATCCTTCCGAGGGCGCGCTCCAGTCACCCGGCAGTTTTCCTTTTAAGAAAAGCCACTCCATCTCCTAAGAGTCACCAGCAACGCCGAAAGCTACCCCCCGAGCAGCACCACTACCTCCCCACCCACCGAGCGTCGCTCGCTCCTGATCCGAGCGTGGGTGGGAGGGGAGGCCCGAGGCCATGGAGGTGGCCACGGACCAGCCTCGCTGGATGGCCCACCACGCCGTGCTCAACGGGCAGCATCCCGAGAGTCACCACCCCGGACTGGCTCACAACTATATGGAACCAGCGCAGCTCCTACCTCCGGACGAAGTCGACGTTTTCTTCAACCACCTGGACTCCCAGGGCAACCCCTACTATGCCAATTCCGCCCATGCCAGGGCCAGGGTCTCCTACAGCCAGGCACACGGTAAATCAGCACCCGCTGCCCTCCTTGGCACCGCCGGCCCCTTCCCTGCTCGCCTCTGTATGTGCTCCCTGGGCCTCTCGGTGAGGGCCGGCAGAGACGAGGGGGTTCACTCGGGGGCCGCTTCGATGTGTTGGAGCCAGGGGGAAAGGAGATCTAAGAAAACAGGATAGAAAGGGCGGCACGGGTGGATTTTAACNGGGGGGGGGGAGGTGAGAGAGGAAGGGGAAATAGTGTGTGCACAGGCTAAAACTTTTCAGACACGGCTGCTTCCCGGATGCAAAATACAAACCATTTCAAATCAGCAATGGATTTTATTTGAGGGTGTTTTTAGGAGCTGGAGAGAGCACACTGCAGCGTCTTGGAGGACAGAGCAGAAAAGGGTTTGCTGCTTATGCCAGGGATCCCAGGGGTGGGGCGGGAGTAAAAGGTGCCTTTCTCGCTGGGATGGCTGCTGTCTCCCTTGGAAGGGATAGGGAAGGGGCTGTTGCGCCAGCCTGGCTGCTCTTCTCCGGGTTGTGAAATCTCCCCCCGTCGTGCCTGGCTCCCCTCCGGCTGTCCTCAGGCTCAGGAGCTACTTGGGCAGGGAGCTGGGTTACCTCCCAGAGTCGCTCTAAGCTGAGCCACCCTACGCTGATCTCAAACGCTCTTGTGTTCCTACAGCCCGCCTGACCGGGAGTCAAATGTGCCGGCCTCATCTTATACATAGCCCCGGGATCCCTTGGCTGGACAGCAGCAAGGCGGCACTGTCTGCCCATCACCACAACCCCTGGACCGTCAACCCCTTCACCAAGACACCTCTGCATCCTTCGGCAGCCGGGGCGCCGGGCGCCATCTCCGTGTACCCCGGCAGCAGCACGTCCAGCACCGCCTCTGTGTCTTCGCTAACTCCTGCTTCACACTCTGGATCCCACCTCTTCGGCTTCCCCCCGACCCCTCCCAAGGAAGTGTCCCCGGACCCCAACTCCACCAGTGCTGCCTCTCCTTCGTCCTCCACCGGGGCCCGGCAGGAGGACAAAGACAGCATCAAGTACCAAGTGTCGCTGTCAGAAGGGATGAAGATGGAGAGTGCCAGCCCGCTCAGAAGCAGCCTCACCAGCATGGGGGCTCAGCCCTCCACACACCACCCCATCCCCACCTACCCTTCTTACGTGCCAGCCGCTCACGACTATAGCAGCAGCCTCTTTCACCCCGGCAGCTTCCTGGGAGGCCCCGCGTCCAGCTTCACTCCCAAGCCGCGGAGCAAGGCCAGGTCCTGTTCGGGTAAGTGCTGCAGCCCGCGCTGGAAGCCCGTCGCTCCCTGGATGGAAGGGCTGGGGGGGTGCCTGCTTGGGGGTCTTCACTGGCGGTTTAGGGGTGAGGCTGCAAGATGCTGCGAGGCTGGGTGCTTGCCTCAGCTCCCTTGGGGACAGAAGGGCAGGTGGCTGCTTGATCTTGCTTTTCTGGGGTATTAAACTAGGAGATGGAGCTTGTGCCAGGCTTCTGCGAGTGCCAACACATCCACAGTGACTGCTGAGCCACCAGGCGCTGGCCTCAGGGCACTCAGATGGGGCCGAGGGGCAGGAGCAGTGCTGCGATGTGAGCTGGCAGATAGCATGTACAAAGAGATTTATAAGAGACAAAAAAATGTTTCCTTGGGAGAAAAGCTGACCTCGGCCAGCTGAGGGGCTCAGGCCCCATCCTGCTCCCCTAAGGCTCTCAGAACCCCACGGATCACAAGTGGGTATATTTGCCTCTACAATTTCAACGTCTCTTCATTACTAACAAACCAAGGCCCCAGCGCAGGATGAAAGTGAAACTCACCCGGCCGGCCCGTTTTGCCTCGCAGAGGGCCTTACTTGCTTCACCTCTGCAGGAACAAAAGTTCAAATATAGTTTACATACCAGTGTGAAAGACTAAGGTGTCCAGTCTTATTTAACGGCAGCCTGCTTTTTAACTGGAATACACTCCATGGTTTGCTGTGTTTTGGTTTCGTTTTTTTTTCCTGAACTAGACATTTCTCTGCTTCCAAACGACTGACTGCAGAGCATTCCCTTGTTCACAACCCGTCCTGCATTGCTTTCTAAAGTGCAGTCCTAAATCGGGAAACTAGGGGATGGGCAAAATTTTGATCCCACTCTGGAGTCACGCTCGGTGTGCAACTAGATGGATGAACTAAGGGAATTTGTTTAATTCCTGGTTAGTAGAATCCTCAGCAATGGAAGGAGATGAGCCACAGTATATTGGCACTGAATTTAGACAGCCCTTTAAACATAAGTGACTACGAATGTGCTTGTGTGTGTATCCTTATCCATCACTGCACATGTTTCTGAACACACTACATGTATTTATTTTTAAAGCAGGCAATTATTTAGAAATATGATCTCTTGTGAGTTTTTGCCACAAAAATATCAGCTATTTTACAGGCTCATCAGCTCTTTCAAATGGCTCCTCTAAGGGAAAAAAAAATACATTCTTTCTCTGCCATTATTTAAATGTGGTTATTTAAATATGTATTTTTTAGTAGTACACGGAGCAGAAAGTAAAAGCAATTGGCAGCTTGAGCTTCCCGAGTTTGGAAACAGATTAAAGATCCAGGTCTCTGTAACTAAAGGCATCTTGAGCATTTTAGTTTTAAATTTTGATCCCGTAGTTGCCGACAATTTTATTAGAGGCGGGAAGCAAGGAGCTCTTTTCTTTTTTTTCTGTAAGGCAGCCCCCTGTGTAAGGAACTGGGGAAAGTTCGTGACCACTCTGTTTTTGTAGGAAGGCTAAGACTCACGACACCACGACTCCTGCAGCTTCCTGCCCTAGGAGGGACAAAAGCTACAAATGCACCACCACAGTGCTCCCCTCATTTTTCACTCCAGGCTGTGTTGTTTAAAAGCCACCCACTCCCTAGATTAAAGGAGACACAAGCCCTGCTGAACTCAACATGGCCTGCTTCAGTTATTAGCAAAAAGAATTTCCTCTCCAGTTAAATACTGTAGGATTTGCATAAACTATATTAAGAGAGATTCTATATTAAGCAGACCTGCCCTCAAACCATCAGAGGCAAATGAACTTTTAGCAGAGATCTTTCTGAGGCAGAAACGCATATCTAGGAGTTGCATGCTGGGTTTTCATAGAGCCACTCTACAATGCCGTGTTTCCCATGTTGTGCTACTAAACCTAATAATGAAGCAGTAATAAGATAAATTGCTCCCTACCAAATCCAAACTGTATTGTTGGAAAATCTCAGAATAGAAAAGCCTGGTTTTTTAACAGTAATTCCCAGAGTGAAACGGAACTTTCTCAAAGATCAGCCTTAACAACGTTTCTCTGCCTTTAGGACAAAAATCATAACTGAGCCTTTGACATTCTGTATCCATTCTCTGTCTGCTCAGCTTTGCTTTCTCATCCTCTAGTATTTGCAACAAAAAGGAAAGCACAGAAAGCGAGGTACTTTCAGGTAGATTGAATCCTAGAAAACCTCTTATTTTGACTTAACACGTTGTGTATTTGCAGGTGTGTGTGTGGATACCTGTACATGTGTATTTGTGGCAGGAGAACACAGGATCTAACCCTCGGAGTGCAATACATGTGGGAGGGGAGCAGTGCTCAGTGCAGATTAAGGGAGTTCTCGTTACCGAAATGATAACTTCCATCCAACACAATAAGAGTGTCACTCTTACCTTGCAGAGAGAGCTGCCTATTTCTGATCATGACATAAAATACTCACTGGAGTCTGGGCATTCTCGAAACGCTGCTGCATGTGCTGTAGATGTCACTGCTGTCTGATTATGCTTGAATTGTTTTGACTTCTGGAAAATGCCTAAAGGACAATGCAAAAAGCTTTTGTGAATTTGTTTTTAAAGAAAGAAATCCGGTTTCTTCGTGTTTCCATTTAGAAGGCAGAGAGTGTGTGAACTGTGGAGCAACTGCTACCCCTCTCTGGAGAAGAGACGGCACCGGGCATTACCTGTGTAACGCCTGCGGGCTCTACCACAAAATGAATGGTCAAAACCGACCTCTCATTAAACCCAAGCGAAGGCTGGTAGGTGTCTCTTTTTCTCTTGGCTTTGGGAATAAGTTAGGCAAAGAGGGACCACACGCAGGCACAAGTTAAATGCGTCTCATATCTGTTCCCCTTTGTGGAGATGAGCTGCACTGTACATGGGGGGGTCAGTCACGCCGAAGTCACTGCCATGCCTCGGGGCAGATATCCCCCTTCTGACCCCCGACATCCCCAGCACAAGCCAGTGCGCGCTGCCACTGAGCCCGCCAAGCGCGCCTCTGCCCCGAGCCTCCCTGCCGCTCACAATGCATGTGGGATATCGAGTATCCATCTCCGCGTCTATCCTCAGATGACAGCTTTTAATTTAATTCCTCATTCATTGGGCCTCTTGGGATGTTTTGGGCACATTCTGGGAGTGAAAGGGTTATGAGTTTGAATGTCCTCCACCATGTACTAAAAAAAAGTTCCAGCTCCAAAAAGGAAAACAAATCAGATGAGTCAAAGCTACTGCTCTCTACTTAATAATTATTTGTATAAAAGCCATGAAGTAATTTTCACTCTTATATTCTTGGGCAATATTAATATTGGTTCCCTCCCCAGACAATCCCCTACTGTTTTTTGTTTTTAACTTTTATTTTTTATTAAAACAAAACAAAAACCTTATTATTTTTCCATGGAGTCACCTATACTTTGTATTTTCATTTGAGTAATTAAAAAAAAATGTCCTTTCTAAGCTCCTGGTAGTAGTTTCCTATCCGGATATCTGTACGTTAAAGATAAGGAAACTTTGTGTATCTGTTTCCTGACTCTAAAAGCTTTAGAGAGTTTCTATAGGCAAGCCTTGCCAGTCATGCTTGCTGTTTTGAAATTTCTAATACACTCTACTCCACAAATAATGTGTAAAATGCTAAGAATAATAAATTCTTTTATTTTTTTTTAATTTATTTTTAAGCTTCATGATTTATGGTACCTAAGTCCCTTAGCTATTCAACGTCCCTTAGCACGTTTCAATGAGGTTTGGAGTCCAGAAAACTGGCATTCCTGCTCTAACACTGGGATTGGATACAGAAAATTTCTGTCCAGAGTCAGAATTTCAACTATGCAAGCTTCTTAATGACTTGCCTTCAAAAGTGACTGACAGATAGAAAAACGTTAAGACAACAGTGTAACATTATCGTCTCTCGGGCTCAAGTGCTTTCTAGTCTGAATGGGACAGGCCATAGAGTTAAGCAGCATAGCTGAATACCAGTAAGCCGTCTCAAATATGCAAACATGGGTCTCCACCTTCCAGTGTGTTGGGAAACTTGTTGTGCCTAGCTACCTGCAAGGGATCTGGGGGACGTTAGAGAGTGATTTTTTTTTTTTTTTTTTTCCCAGTGTAGTTATTTTAATGTTTTTATTGATTTATAGCTTTGTTTATTGCACCCTTTTCCACTCTAGTTTGCTTGTTTGTGGGGTAGAAGAGATGGCCATCGTTGAGAATTTGTTCATCTGACATGAAATTGCAAAGTGATCATATTAATAATGTCACTCACTCTTAGGACGTTTGGCATTAACTGCGTTTGGGTTGCATGAGCATACTTGTATTACGGGGCACTTTCTCTTTCTTCTGCTTGCCTGTTCTCATGAGCAGGTGAGGGACTGAAACAGGAGTTTCTGAGGGCCCGATTCTTGCCCCACGCTGCTGAGCTATCCATTTGCTTTGGGAAAGTTTACAGGGGGCCACGGTATACATCAGGTGCAAGTGAGAACTGATGCTCCTCTTTCGGGAGCTGGGTCAGTCTGTGCATTCAGCGGCATCAGCTGTCTGGCAGAGCCGGCAGGCAGTGGGGTGCGCAAAGTTCTGAGTGGGAGCCCCACCACTCCAGACCCTGCTCTGCTCACAGACTCGCCCTGCATGTTGACCTGAGCTTCACTGCTGCTTCATCCTATGTCTCTTGGCTGCTAAATGCAAGAATATTCAGACCTTGGGGAAATCACTGCGATTGATATGCATTAGAAAGTAAACTCCGATAATTCGAGGAGAGAAAATACTTAGTCCTCAGCATTAATCCAGTTGCACAGAACGGACTGTGTTTTGAGCACATTCAGAAGAAGCTCTCTTCTAATACAAAATTATTTCCTGAAACACGGGGTGCAATTAGTCCATCCATAACTCATTATAGGATACTACACTTGCACAAAGGAGTATTATTGTGGGGTCTGCTAGACAAGGGCCCGTCCAGAAATTACTGCCTGTCTGCCGTTCTACTTTTCTACTGTTCTTGTTTTGGGAGGTGGGTGAGCGTTTGAGTGTTTTTCTTTTGCCCCATCTTGGTTTCAGCAGAACAATAATTTTAGGAAAGGGTGGTGGATTTTTATGTAGTTTGCCTTCCCCCCCCCCTTCCATTTTCCTGTCGTTATTTGGGGGCTTGTCAGCCAATGAACTGGGTAGGGATAGAGGCAGCAGTCTGGTCAGCAGAATCATGGCTGCAAGGCATGAAATTTGGTTTGCTAAGTATTTAAAGAAAGTTGGAGCCAGTTTTGTTTTCTCCCTTTCAGTTGTAAATGGAAACTGAATTTTCAGTGATGACTCTGATAAATACTGCATCCAGTTAAGTAATGCAGTTGGTTTTCCTTTGTGCCTATCTTTAGAGGGCCGAGTAGGGGTAAAAAATCACATTCTTTCGGATCATTCCCTCTTTCAAACCTAGTCCCAACGTTTGGCACAAACTAAATCGGTAATTAAAAAAAAAAAAAGGCAGCATTTTCATTATGCATTCTAGAATCCTACAAAAGCAAAACCTGACCAAATCAGATGATGCTTTGCCCTCTAAAATTTTTGCTCATGGAGTTAGAGATACATTGTTTTTCTCCGTACTTCCCCTGCACACAGGGTGCTGCCTGCGAAGGAGAATACTTGAGTTTAATTGAAAAGGGCTACAAAATGCAAACCCGACGGGAGCTTTCCTCAGCCATGATACTCTGTAAAATCTCGGTAGCTAGTTGTACTCAACCTGAATATTGAATCCAACCTGACCTTGCTTACGATCTCCCTCCTGCTGCTGATTACATTTGAAATTTCCTTTTTCTTTTGGTTAGTCAGCGGCTAGGAGAGCAGGGACTTGTTGTGCCAACTGTCAGACAACCACCACGACCTTATGGCGACGTAATGCAAACGGGGACCCAGTTTGTAATGCCTGCGGACTCTACTATAAACTGCACAATGTGAGTATTTACTCGTCTCATGTGTCGCTGCTTGCCTAGCTGGGATTGATGTCTTAACTGCATGGTGTACACTAGGCTTTTATTGGTTTCAGGGTTTTGGTTGTTGTTTTATTCCTTCCCTTGTTTCTAAGGTTCCCCTGGGAAGTGGCAGCCATTCTTTGTCAGCATAGTGATGCTAAGTTCAATGACATTACAATGTATTAGCTTGGCTTCTAATGCTTGGGCAAAACAGAGCTGCCACACTCGGGTTTTAACTCAGCGTGTTTTTTAACTAAGTGTGTTTCCTCCACAATCACAGAGGAGGTTTGGAAAGGGCTCTGTGCAAAAATGAATCCTGGTGGGGCATGTTAATTTTAAATATGTTTTAAAAATCATCTCTCAGGCTTTGTTTGATCATAGATATTTTAAAAGAAATTAATTTTAAGCAAGAATCACTTGGAACCTTACTAACTATTAAGTAACAGAGGTTAATGGTACAAGATTGCTCATGTCTTAGGACTGACTTTGGGTCAACATGTGCCTTCTAGTTTGACCTCTCTTATTAGGAAGTGAATGAGGACTGAGGGTAAGCCTACGGGAAAGAGTGTCTTCAGCTGCCAAATTCAGTTCCATTTGTTTTTCATGGGTTTTTTTGTGCATGTAGTTTAATAAAACAAATCAATATAAACAAATTCTGAAGAGAGAAACACCATTTTTTTTTTCTTGGCCAGAAAAAGGTCTCCATCCAGGAAAAACACATGGGGGCTGTCCAAATGTTTTCATTTTTGCACAATAAGGTCATTTTGTCTGCATGGGCCTGATTTTTCTCATTTCTTGCAGGTGAACAGGCCTCTGACCATGAAAAAGGAAGGAATCCAGACCAGAAATAGGAAAATGTCCAACAAATCAAAGAAAAGCAAGAAAGGCTCTGAGTGTTTTGAGGAACTGTCCAAGTGCATGCAGGAGAAATCGTCTCCCTTCAGTGCTGCTGCCCTTGCTAGTCACATGGCGCCCATGGGGCATTTGCCACCTTTCAGCCACTCTGGACACATCCTACCAACACCTACCCCCATCCACCCATCTTCCAGCATCTCATTTGGACATCCACACCCATCCAGCATGGTTACAGCCATGGGATAAAGCGTGATGACCAAGAGGCCCACCCAGAGATTGAGAACATGGGGCTTTGCCTAAGATGAAGCCAAGTAAGGAAATATTCTGCCAAAAGGAGAATGTAGAGATCGTTGCTCCCATGTGGCTTAACTCTTAATGCTGGACTTGCAAATGATGGGTCTTCTGCAGAAATGTGTAGTGGTGCCTGTAATGCACTTTGCCCCCTCAGGTATAAGAAAGATGAACTCACCTGTTTGATACTTAATGGTCCAGCAGGAAGCAAAAGGTGGCAGAAGCTGAAGGAAAAGGCTCGGAACTGGCTTTCCTTTCTCTCTTTGTTATTACTGTGAATATTGTAAAGAGATATAAGCAGCCTCCCAGGATGGAATCGGCTCCCTTGAAGCCAGACATGCTGGATTTCTATCATGGACTTTGTTTGGGATGGGGGAAAAAAAAAAGGAGAAAAAAGAAAAAGAAAAGGACATCTTTATAAAAATGTAATTTTAAAAATGAAATCAGACACAAATTCATATTTATTTTGCTCTTATTTTCCACAAAAAGCCTCGACCCCTCTGACTGCATGTTTTTATGCTGTTATTTGCAATGGCTACCCTGTAAGAAAACTTGCCTTCAAAACAAGGGAGATGGTGGGGGAAACGTATGTGGCAGCCCCCTAGCATCAGCTCCATCTACCTTCTATGCCAAAATATCTACTATGAAGGGGAAAATAATCGGGGCAGGGGGAACAAAGGAAGCCTGTAAGGGACTTTAACGTGCCCAAGATGGTGGTGATTCTGACACAACTTTTTCATTCTTTCCCCCAAAATGAAAAAGTTATTTAAGAAAAAACAGCTCCTCTCCCTGTTTCTCAAAAGAGACCACAAGATGAGACAAACTGTTGGGAATAAAGTCGAGGGAGGCAATCCTGTACTAGCAAGGGGTGAGATAACAAACTTTTACCAAACCGTGTCACGGGCTAACTTCTAGCAGAGCAAAAACTATCACAGGGCATAAAAGCATCCCATTTGCAGGCTTTAGGAGGTTGAAGCATTTTTGTTCTGTTGTGTTGGCAGCTGTTGCTTAAAAATGCAGATTAGCTGCTTGGGCAGCTTACTTACGGGCAGTGTGGCCACCACGTCCACACAGAGCCCACCAGCGCGTGTGCTGGCTCAGGCATCCAGGGCCCCGGTGGACTTCACAGGGAGGAAAGGCAGAAATGAGGTTGAAATCACTGGAGAGGGGAAAGAGAGAGACAGACAATCAGTTTGAGCTTCACACATCCGTCAAATCCCAGATGCAGGGACAGCTGATGAGACAAGGGAAAGCACCGCCCTAAGGGGAACGTTTGCTTTCCATAGAGTATTTTATATGGGGAATTAACAAATAAAAAAAGAAAACGAAAAAAAAAATATTCTAAATCTCCCATTATGAAACCATATTGTATGTAAATGACTGAACACAAAGCTATTGCCAATGTGAAGTGTATTCTATTGATTGTTATGATCTGATGCCTCTCGTGAACACAAGCTCCCGTATAACATACAATGTACATATTTAGCTATACTTCTGATGAAAATACCCCCCCATGAGCAGAGGGGTTTGATAATGTAAACCACATAAGCTTAACTCTGTGACAAGCTTTTTTATTTCATTTTGGTTTCATTTTTAACATTTTTTTTTTATCGTTGTTGTTGGGGGTTTTAATTTTTCTTTTTCTCTTCTCCTTTTCCTTTTTATTTTCCATTTCCTTTTTCTTTTTTTTTCTTTTTCTTTTCCTCTTTTCTTTTTTTTTTTTAATTGGATCAAGCCAGTTTATCTTTACTGCAAAAGTCCTGCTTTACAACCCAAACAAACAAACAAAAAAAACCCACCCAAACCCAACACCAATTAAACAAATAAAAATGGATGTAAGTTAATTCTTTTTTCCAAACACATAATTCAAACATTTGATAACAAATTAAGAACCAAGCAGCCATGAAAATCCTGCTTTCTTCCTTTTTAATTTTTTTTCTGGTCTGCATAGGCATATAGGTGCACTTTGTAAAGAAGTGGTAATGAATGGAAAGCTTAAATTGGGTAGGAGGATTTTTAATCTACAGAGATTAAAAGAAAATACATAAAATTGGGTCCTTTTTATTTTTTACCTTTTTACAATGGTACAGTTGTACATTATTTGTACCCAACTCAAATTTCTGTAGGATTTTGGGCAGGGGAGTGGTGGGGAAGGGATGTGAGGTGGAAGACAGGGATTATTGATACAGTTGACAAAGTGCAATATATTGTCAGTCACTGCAGCATAGACAACGGCAGTCGAGATTTAAATTATTTTGTACTTGTATCAGCATAAAAAAAAAAAATCTTCAGTGTTTTCTGGTTTTATTTTAATTTTTATTTTGCTTATTTTTGGATTAGTGAACTAAGTTATTGTTAATTATGTACAACATGTTTATATATTGTCTGTAAAAAGTGTATGCTTTCCTCATATTCCTCCAAGGTGAATATTGCTAAGAATAATAAAATACCTTTTTTTTTTGGTGAAAGTACCTGTGCCCAGCTTCATGTCATAAAGGCTGCTTTTGATAGGGAGAGAGGAAAAAAATTACATGGTCATTGTTGCCAGTAGGGCTATTAGCTTAAACTTTATGCAGAGCACTCTACTGATATTTCAAAAACCTACCAGGGGAGGACAAAAAAAGCAGTTGGTGAATGATTTAGTATTAAAAAGCACAGGTACAAAAGCTCATTCTCTGGTGTTGTTTTGGGGTGAGGAGGTCACTGCAGTTAAGTGTGCTAAAGTTTCTAAACCAGTTTCAAATCTAAGGTGGCAGCCACATTGCAGATGATGAACTGCAGTTTCGCTGCTTGTTTTTTCGTTGCTTCTTTGGGTTGGGTGTTTTGTTTGTGTTTTGGTGGTGGGATTTTGTTTTTTTGGGAGGGGCTGTTTTTTTGGTTTGTTTTGGGTTTTGTTTTTGTTTTGTGTGTTGTTTTTTTTTTTTTTTAACTGAAGAAATACTTTGCAATTAAAAACAAGTTTTAAAAGCGCTGTAAACATGAAAAAGCAGCCAGCTGCCTAATGGGTTTCAAGGCAGGGCCTGTATTAGACCAGGCAAAGCTCTCTGTAGGTTTTACCCTGCTCTAACAGGCAACATCATCAACCTGGAAACCTGTTTCTTACCATTTGGCATCATCTGTGGTGTGAAGGGAGCAAGGTGGGGATGGCCAGCTCTGAGCTGCTCAGTATTGTCCTGGAAAGAATGGGTTCATCTGTGGGTACAGGCGGGGAGCACATGTGGGCTGGCATACAGGATGGAGACAGTGCTTACTATGGCCAAACCTTTGTGGCTGATTCCATCACATGGTTGATTCTGACCCCCAGAATACCTCAGGGTCTTAAGAAGTGAAGCCAAGTCTTGGAAAAAAACCCTTGCCATGTGTGGGGGTGAGCACTGCTGCTACTAAACCAATATTTTCAAGAAAACTGCTCATGAACTTTGGGTTTCCTCTTTTGACCCCTCAGGACTTGTGTCTCATTTCTGTGGAAACTAACTTGGGATAACTCCTTACTCATTAAGAACAAAAGAAAAAAAACAAAACCAAACCAAGTTCCTTTTTCAGTGTGCAAATTCCATCCCTTTCTATCACTGCATCTCTTTTAACCGTGCAGCCTCCTCCCCATCCCCGTTTGCAAGCCCAGCTGGTGAGGGAGAGGGAGTCAGGGCAGCTCTAGATGTGCTGAAGAAAGCACTTGCAACCGGGACAAGGCCTTCCCGCATCATTTCAGACGAGTTAATCATCTCTCTAACTTGTTTAGCAAGGCTTAGTGCAAACACCCATTAAAAAGAAAAAAAAAGGCAGTTTATAGCATACCATACAAGCCTCATTTAAAAAGAAACATGTTCGTTTTCAGACAGGTTGAAAACGGGGTTATGACTGAACTCAGCCACTCTCTCTCCACATCACCACATGGTTGAGATGAAGACAGAATGGGATAAATAACATCCAACCTGGTTGATTCCATGATCCTATGCATTAAAATAATGCAGAATAATCATGCTCTTAACTTTGTTTGTATGCTACACACAGTTCAGGCTTTGATGAGAACTTGGTGTTGCCTCTCTGCAGGCATCTTGCTGGGGTTGGTCTGATCTGCTGGCAGAACCAGGGCCGTGACCCATCAGCTAGTCAGGAGGGGTGGTGCTGTAGCCCCCAGCGCCCGGAGGAGCTTGCCTCTTCCAAGTGGGATCTTCAGCAGTTCCTGCAACACAGATAACAAATACTCCCGTGTTTGTCAGGTGGCACTAATCCGTGAGAGATCAAACCATCTCTCTGTGACGCGTGTATCGTATTTGTCTCCAGACATTTTGCATAGCGGAAGAAAAACAAACAGCAGGGAATGGAAATGGAGCAAGTGTGTAAAGTTCAACCCAAAGTGCAAGCACAGAGCAGATATTGAGGCAACAAACTGGGATTTACGTTCCTTTCACTACCAGCAAACACTGGGGGACAGGATTTTTGTGAGGGGAGAACCCTGACATTACTTGCCTTTGGTTCCCGTTGTTGGGATTATTGTTTTAAGCCGTGCTTAATTGTCATGTCTCCACGGCCACATCAAAAGCCGAGAAGATTAGGTTACAGGGAGTGTTTGATGTCAAAATACAAAATAAATAAAAGGAAAGCTCAAAATGTTCCATATTTTCCATGATGTCTAGCAAGGGTTTTGTCTCACACCCCACCCCCCCCACCCCCGGTTTTGGTTTTGTTTTTAATTTCATTTTTATTTTGCTAAGGTTGTACTTTCAGTCAGAAGCTTGCATTTACCTACAAATAACTCCACTGCTTTCCAGCAACAACTCGAAAGGGTTAATATCCCCTCTTTGATGGCAAACATGGTATAATTAACGCAAACTCCTTAAGTATCCTGGTGACCTGTAGATGGCCACATGAGAATTTTGTTATTTACTGACTTGCCAAACGTTTATTGCTTATAGCAGGACAAGTGGGAAGCAGGCATTAATTTTGATGCTGTTATCTGTGATTGCGTGTAAAGTTCATAGCAGAGAGTGCCTATATGTCAACTGCAATTAAACATTTTCCTCTTTCTTCTCTCTTCTCTCCCCCCCCCCTTTCTTTTATTAAATGAATTTCACGTTGGTGAAGGGGGTTGGACCGGCAGCTTTGCAAACTGAAATCCTGCCCGTTTGTAGAGCAGGCATGACACAGGCAGACGCAGGACAACTTCCCCTTGCCTGCAGCCTGCAAAAGAAAACAGTCTGGTGCCATAGAGCATTTGGTCCTTGGCTTCTCCACAGACAGTCAAATCAGTACCAACTGTAGCAAGGCACAGAGGTGGATTTTGTGGTGTGACATCTCACCTTGGAAACCAGCCTGAAAAACACCAAAAATGAAGCAAAAAGTCACTATCAGGTGAATATATTAATTTATCACCAACCTGAACTGGATTAGAATGCATGACCTAGAAGTAAAATGCTTTGTTTAGCCCAACTCCCTGGGCCATCTGGTCCTTGCAAGTAAACATTTCTAAGTGAGATTAAGTGACTGTGCTTTAAGCATGGTGATATGAGTGCAAACCAGGCTGCTCTGGATCTAACAGATCAAACCTCAGCATCAGGGCAGCTGGATGGTGCCAATTCAGAGGCACCATTTGCTTGAACAGCTTTGGGTGCAATTCTCCAGGGTGCCAGCTTTGGCAGTCAATCCTGATTCACTCTGACGAATCCTTGCCAGATCCAGAGCTCAACCTAAATCCAGGGCTCATAACACATCAAGGTGCTGTTGGGAAGTTGAGGGTCACAATAGAGGAAAACTATGCGAGAGGCTGGATTAAGAACTACATTGTGTTTGCAATAAGAACTAAGTTGCATTTCTGAGCACCAAAAGCTTTACTGAGCAAAATGCAGTTGTAAGAGTAGGATATAGCAGCAGCAAAAAACATCCAGCAGGTAGTAACACAATGGAGAACTACCCCCTCCTTCGGGGAAAGGCTCCGACACACTGCTGAGTGCGGGAACTGCTACTGTTTGGTCTATAAAAACTAAATCAGGGAAGTACAACTTTAACCCAGCCTATGCAGCAACACCAGGGAGAAAACAGCTACCCACCTGTATCTTGCTCCTGTGCTTCTCTTTATGGTTCTGTATTCCGGGCTGTAAGAAAGTTGCTTCTGGCTCAGGAGGGTCAAGAGCACATGTAAATCACCTGGAGTTAGGCCTGTCAATGCCAGAGCATGAACGTGGACCCTCGTTTCTCCTGGAGATCAGAGGTTTCCCCAGCAGGGAGCTGGGGGAGCTTGATTTTTCTTCTGGAACAGCTCCTGGCTGCTTTCTCTCAGGAAGAGAGGACGTGATAAGATTTCTTTACATGGGACACAGGAGCATTATGTTGGCTGGGTTTTTTTATCTCTCTCTTTTTTTTTTAATGCCTGGTTCTTTCATTCACACCCACCTGCCCTATTCACACCCACCTGCCCACACTGGCATTCTGGCAGCAGATTATAGGGCATCCTTAGAGATCTCTACTGGATTTTGCTGTAAAATTCAGGTTATTTTACCACCTCCTGCTACATTTCAACTCAATATCATTTTTACTTTTAATCAGCATAAAACCTAGAAGTGAACCCACCCCAATTTTGAGAGTTAATCTGTTAGAAGACAATTAGATGGGTGAAAAAGAAACAGAACAAACCCATTCACGGGACCTCTGGTCCCAGTGGGCTGTGTATTTCTGTTCCCAAGTCTAAGTCCCACCAACACAGGGAAGATGTTTCTCATGATTCCGTGGTCTTGCTCTGGCAGAGACTCGATGGTCTATGGAGGTCCCTTCCAACCCCTAACATCCTGTGATGCTAAAGCACATCTCAGGATACACACAGACTGCTGCCTGACATTCTGTCCAGAGAGGCGATGGAGGCCCCATCCCTGGAGGTGTATAAGACCAGGCTGGATGAGGCTCTGGCCAGCCTGATCTAGGGTAGAGTGTTCCTGCCCATGGCAGGGGGGTTGGAACTAGATGATCCTTGTGGTCCCTTCCAACCCTGACTGATTCTATGATACAGATGACAGCATTTACCCAATCCCTCACACACTCACTTTCTGATAACAAGCAAAGTTACAGCACTCCATGCCTCAGTTTCCTCTGGCGAAACAGGCGCAGAAAAGCCATGACCTCCCCTATCAGCTGCGTACAAGTGTTCACTTGCTCCAGTCTAGCAGACTTCTGGGCAAGTTCTAACAAACGGCTGTGTGTGATGTGTGCTGATAGGCACAGCACTCTCCTCTCTAGGCTACAGACTCCTCCCTGCCTTCGCTGGGGAGCTGTTGCACTCCTTTTAGCCTCTCCATACAGCTGTCTGTGGCAAAAATGACACACTGGAGAAATTAGTCACCGGAGCATATCACCCGGCTGCGGCACACAGTCACTCGCAGAGCTCCCACATGCACACACTGCCTGCCGCCCAGCCCAGTGCAGAGCAGCCCTTTCTCCAGCTCCCGTGCTGCCAGCCCAGCCTGACCTTCCACGTACTCTAATGGCCACTGGGATGATGCGAGAGCGCACAGTCGTGGTATTAAACAGCTCTAATTCCTCTTCAGACCTTTCCCCTCCTCCCTCTGCCTCGGTCTCTCACGACTTAACGTTAAAACCAGCTGAAGCTTACAACAAATCAAAGCCTCCCTATAGGCGCAGATTGTCTAAATACAGAAAACAGGAAGTGAGTAACCTTCAACGGGAAATTGTTCATCCGATGGAGGCCAAGACCCAAGGCCCTGCGCTTTTCAGTCCTGCCCCAGCAGAGCAGACACGGCGCGTACCGAGCGGACACTCCGCGTTTGGCAGCAGGGAGTGGTTCAGGCAAACTTCTGCTTCTCTCGCAGTCATGTCGTGGCTGCTTCAGGAAAGGAGGTAGTGTTGGAGCCTGTGCAGAGCAGCAGATGGGAGGGTTATTTCTAAGAAGACTGGAGAGGGGATGGAGAAGCAGACAAGGGTTGAAGGAGAAAATTGAGAAGGTGCATGAATCCAAACTAAAACTCCTTCTTGCTTCCCAAGACGGTGAGGATGGTAAGAGAGTACTGCAAACGGTGTTGGGCAGCTTCCAGCACACAGGGCGGGAAGAGATTTTGCCTGACAGCCTGCTTGGTGATGAAAAGGAGAACACTTCATTTCCTAGGCAGAGAGAATAATCATTTATTTTCGTAGAATAACTTGCCTGCTTCCCCTGGCCAGGAAAGATCCCAAATTATTTTACCGGCTGTTTATCTAAGGCTCAGATTATTCACTACTGAACTGCAACCATTACTGGGGTGGAACACAGCAGCTGTTTAACAACTCAAAACAATGCCCCTTTTTTTACGGAAGGTCATATTAAGATCCTCTCTAACTGAAGGTGAACTTTCTGCTACGTGCTGCATCCACTGGAATAATGCTTTGCTCGCAATTATGCTTCTGCCAACATCACAAAATTGCCAAGGAAACTAGGGTGCACAAACACATCCAAGCCATGCCTGAGTCACAGAATCATAGAATCAACCAGGTTGGAAGACACCTCCAAGATCATCCAGTCCAACCTAGCACCCAGCCCTAGCCAATCAACTAGGCCATGGCACTAAGTGCCTCATCCAGGCTTTTCTTGAACACCTCCAAGGATGGTGACTCCACCACCTCCCTGGGCAGCCCATTCCAATGCCAATCGCTCTCTCTGGCAACAACTTCCTCCTAACATCCAGCCTATACCTCCCCTGGCACAACTTGAGACTGTGTCTCCTCATTCTGTTGCTGGTTGCCTGAAAGAAGAGACCAACCCCCACCTGGCGACAACCTCCTTTCAGGTAGTTGTAGACAGCAATGAGGTCCAGCCTGAGCCTCCTCCAGGCTAAACAACCCCATGTCTGGACAGGGCTAATAGACCACATACCACAAAGTAGTTCATGGTTCACAGACAACTTCTTTTCTGATGCCCTTGGAGCCTGCACCTATGCTGAAACACTAGTTTTGCTCTGGGTAGCTCAGGGGATAAGCACCAGCAACCAAGCCTACAGTCTCTGATTTGAGAAACAGACAAGAGAAAAAGGCAGTACAGTCTGGAGCTTGGTACCGCTGCTGAGGAGATGTGGGTTAGTTGGTCCTGTCCTTGTTCCTTACCCCAGGGCTGGGAGTTCTACAGATGAAGGGTACTCCTGAGCAGGTGTGCACACATGGGACACTCAATATCCAGAGGACATTCATACACAAGTCACAGCTGGGATTAGACCTGTCTGAGATGTCACAGCTCTGCAAAAAGCTGGGCTTGAGAGAAACATACAGCAGTGGGGAACTGTTGGGTCATTCGAGTAGGACAAGTTAGAGATGAAGCTTCACATTAGCTATCTTTGCAGCAGCATTTCAAACATTGCTCCAATTTTACCTTTACAAATATATTTAAATACTAGTTTTAGGCAGGAATATTTTACCTCTGCTCCTGTAGTCTTCTTCTGCAATGATTTCTCCAGAATTCTCATGGTTTTTATAGATGGGTACAGCTGGACCTGTGGCATTTGCTTCACAGAGATTTTTCTCTCTTGCATAAAGATGAAGTTTATTTGGTTGTTTTGCTAGCTAACCAGCTGGCTGGGAGAAAGATGCTCTTAATCAAATAGCCTCACTGCCTCTCTGGGGAGAACTCAGTCTTTTTTTTCCCATCACAACAGGTTTTCTCTTTGTTCTCTGGTGGGCAGGTGTTGTCCCAGTGGGATGTGGAAAAGGGCAGGCTCTGATCCCATTAAAGATAGCCCCATTGGTAACAGATCAGAGGGGCATCCCTAGGTTGTGGGAGAGTATGCCTGTCTTGCTTCACTGGCTGGTGAATAATAGAGCTGGCTCTCAATGATACTTGCAGGGTTTTTAACCGGACTCCTGTTCTCCAGGGGGACAATGAAAGGGAGAGGAACCAAGAGGGTGATGGCTGTATCTGACCTTGCTGGAAAACACAGCTGGTCCTGCAAGTGATGAGGGCAGAAACGACGCTTCTCATCAGGAAAGATGCAGAGAAATGCTTTCCCACTGCATTATCTGTTTGCTTTACTCTCTCTCTCCATCACTTCTACAGAAGACTGACTTTGAGGGATGTGGAAGTATATTTTGCTCTAGTGTGAGGCAAGACACATAATTCCAGAGATGGAAATGGTACTGTAACCCACCATCTCAGGTACTTCTTAGCCATCCCATCTTGAGGGTTGCAGCAGCTCTTTTCTGACTTCCTGGGAAGAAAGATTGGGTGTGGGGACTAAAGGAGGTGAGTGAGTTCCAACCACAAATCTGGCCTGGGTGAGATGACTAGAAAACAAGCGCTGTGCCTTGCTCAGTGGAGTAGCTATCTGCTTGGAGTACCCTTCCTTCTGCTGACCTTGTGCTCAGGAGAACTGAAATAGGAGCAGGGATCTCCAGCGCATTTCTTTCTGTGCTTTCTAAAGTGATCCAAGAGGGAAGTCCAATGTTCCCAGGAGGTACAGACTCCTTAGATCTAGACAGACTCTGCATCTGCTTCACTCACGGACTTAGTGTCTCTGACCACTCAGTTAACTGGGCAGGATTTATCTAGCTTGCATAGGGTTGTGGCAGCCCATGAACTCGTGTTAGTGCAGGCCTTGACCACTGTCACATTCCAAGAATGGGAACTTGAAGCTGGATGCACTCAGCAGCCAAAATACGCAGATCTGACTGCAAACCATACCATAGGCACATTCACAAAGTATCCACCAGCACTGTGGGACAGAGGCTTGTCCAAATGAAGCAACAACTCTTACATGCACAAGCTTCCTGAATTTCTGTTCTTTGGTGAGATGCCTTTGTCCAGCATCATTCCAGCTCCAGCAAAGCTGTCCATGAGGGACCCACACTTACTCAGCGAAGGCCTTGCATGCTTGAAAGAGTTAACCCTGAGCCTGACTCAATGCACAGGAATGCAGACACCTCAGGTAGAGTCTCACTGGGGTCAGGCTTGAGCACTGCCTTCATGGCAGCCCGCACAACTCCAAACTCAACAGAGGCTGCACTCAGATGTGTCAGGACTGAGAATAACAGCGATGGCACCAGCATGTTAAACAGCTGACAGTGTTTTAGCATACCCTTTTAACTTCCTTTTCCTACATTATTCCTTAATGTCACATGGAAATGACCCTCCTTCTGGCCTGCACACCCTGCACCAGTTGGACATCTGTATGTCTGCAGTGTCTTGGTGCTCTCTTGACAACATTTCACTCTCACATGTCCATCGTTGTTGAATTTACCTCTGTGGCTCAAACCAGCCAGAGTGCTTCACTTCTGCTGCTCTAGGGCCTGCAAAGCCTGGTCATTTCCCTTGCAAAGTCATCACTGTGGATCATTCCTTTGCATGCGCCAGCCCTGCCACTGCCAGTCCTGCATGAAATCACCGCCGTTGCTCAGCACTCATGCAGGCTGCTTTCACTGTTAGCCCTGCTGCTGAACAAACCCAGCTCTCTCTTCATGTACACAGGCGTATGTATTTATACACATAACCCCCACACGGAAAGAGACCTGTTTTGCAAGGTTTAATATGCTCCGAGTTCTGCTGTGGACTCTTCCTCTTTTGTTGCAGCTGTGGTTTTAGGGCAGGCTTTGTGGGTTTGAGAGAGTCCTTGGATGCCTTGGGAAACGTTCTGCAAAAGCAGACTCTCCATGCATTCAGCACTCCAGTCACCAGGTCCTGAAATCTCTGTGCACAGGATTTCCCCTGTTTAGATGAACATAAAACCTACTTGCCTTTCAGGCGCAGTTTGTGATTGATACTACTCGTTTATGTCTGCAGTGTCACGCAAAGAAACAGAAGAACTAGCTGGACTCCTGCCTACATCAGCAGCAGCTCTAACTGAGCAACAACACTGCATGGAGATGCTCCAAACAGGCTAAGAAATAACCATCTCGCATCCATGAGAACCCCAGGGTAGCTGATGCAAGGTGCTTTGCTACAGCTCTGGACAGAATAAGATCTCACTCATTATCATTAATATCTCCGTTGATGACATTGGAGAAGCATTGTAGAAAATAAAGACAACCACCAAATAACTGTGAAACACAAACACTCTCTGCCTCTCCCATGCTTGTCCTAGTTACTCATGAGGGAAAGTAACTCTGGCTTAGGAGAGCTAAGGATTAGCCCAACACACACCTGGGTACCACCTGCTGCTTTAGTGGCTCCAGCTCACATTTTTGCGACAAACTGGGTGCTTGACAGCAAAATCCCTTTGAAATGCCATGTATACTGCTCAGGGTCTGGAAAAGCCTTGCTCTAGCACAGGGTAATTGTCAATATGCATGGAGACAAGCTTCCTGGGGTTGGCTAGGGGCAAGAAGGGGACAGCTTGAGTGGAAAAAATGCTTCCACCACATCACAAGGCATGCTTGTGCTCCTAACCAGCTAAACTGCAGCTTGGCCTTATAGAGTTAGAGCAGCCCCGAGGTGGCTCTGACAGGCAAAGCACATAAATGCTATGGGAAAAAAAAAAAGGCAACAATCCACAAAGCAACAGAAATGTCGGACAAGGTTTAAAAGAACAGCCTTGCCTATTTGTATGGGAAGCAGGAGCCATGGCTCTGAACGTGGAGCTGGCAGGCAGCATAGGAAAGGAGAGGGAGGCAAGATATGTGACTGAGGAATTTGCAGCCTTCAAGTTCCCTCTCTCCCACCTCCTCCTCTCGCAGGAAATGAAAGAAACCTCTTTTGTGGAAGAAGGATGGTAGGTGTGCATGCGTGAGTGTGTGCTGGAGAGCAGCCTAACCTCAAGGGCTCCTTCCTGGTGTGCAAGGCGGAGGTTTGCACGCAGGCGTGCGCATGGCCATGCCCAAGCGCCTAGGGCTGGCCCAGGGCTGTTTCTCAGAAGTCTCCTCATGCGTGCCTGAAAAGGTGGATCAGGCAACGGAAGCGGCAAAACCACCAGCATGCCCAGGCCCCAAATGACTGCTTTTCACTTTTTTTTTCTCTTTTCTGTAAAGCAGCTCTCCACTTCTTCCTCCTTCCCTCCCCCCCTCTGCCCTGCTGAACCACAGCCCTGGGGTGGCAGAGCCTGAAATTGGAGGAGAGCAAAGGACAAAAAAATAGCCATGGCTGCTTCAAAAAGTGATGCCAAAGGGCCAAGGCCAGCCAACTGGCTATGGGCAGAGCCATCTCCAGCTGCTGCTACTCTCACTTCGTCTTGAGCATGTAGCAGAGTGGGCAGCCAGCTACCATCTCCGGTAGAAACTCTGAAAGGCATAGGCACCTCACATGCTGCCACTCCTAAATCTACCTCTTCCCAACTGCCATCCTGGTGTCCAAGTAGCACAGCTCTTGCTTCTGTGGAGTACCAGGCCTGGAGGAACCTGGTGGGAAGGACAAAAAGAGCTGATGGTGGGGTAAGAACAGACAATTTAGTTGTCTTTCTCTGCTCTTCAAACTATAGTGGGATGGTTGCCCTCTCCCTGGGTGTAATCCCAGGGCTCAGGCAGTCCTGTCCTCTCACAGAGAAGACTGAGTCTTAGCCAGGTGCTCAGAACCCTCTCTGGCAGCTTTCTGGGTGCTGACACCACACAGAACAAGTTCACCTATGCGTCTCTTCCAAGGGGGCTTCATTCAGCCTCTGTTTCCCTAATAATGGGGACACAAGAATGGGCTGCTTATCCCCACCCCCACCCACTGAATTGTGGCCCAGTGGCCCCTCCTTGGGCTGTCTGGGTGGAGTTTGCAGGAGGGAGAGGTAAAGCATGGCTGGAGGTCCACTTGTATTTACAGCTCTTGGTTAGCAATAAAAGTTTTCTCCCTTGCTCCTGAGGTGGCTATTAGCAGCAGGACAAGGAAGGAGGGGGTGGCCAAGCACTCTGCTGGAGCCTGAAATGGCAGCCAGGACAAGCTGCCTCAGTGCTACCACGGTGAACAGGACTTCATCATCCCCTGTGGGCTTTTACCACCCCAGTTCACAACCACACAGTGTCAGCCTGGCCTTTGGCACCTTCCTCTCAGGTAAATACAGTGGATCCCCATCACATGCCGTAGATTTGTTGTTGTGAGTGTGAAGTAACATCTCGTTTCCCAGCCAAGCCCCAGTAGCAGGAGCGCACTCCCCTCAGAAATATTGCTGTTGACAAGAGAGGTAAAACGCATCAAGAGAAAATAAAATCTGCTCAAAACCGTAATGGGAAAGGCAAAGCTAGATGAAAGTAAGGGTGGGAAAGATGGTGAATGAGAGGACTAAAAGGAAAGATTTATCAGAGAGTATTGCTGGGAAGCAACACCAGATCCAAATGCTAAAGACAGTTTTGGCACCAAGAACCAAGATCCACTTTCATCAATAACACTAAGATCTTCTAGTTCAGCCCTTTTAGTCCCTGCACAAAAAAAACAAACCAAACCAAGCAAAAATAAAACCCCAAACCAACAAAACCAAAGCAAAACCCCCTATAATTGTTACCTTCCATGTTTTCTGTAGAACAAAAGGTATCGGATGAAAGAAACAAGCCGCCTGAAAGGTAGGAATCTCCCAAATGTGAAGGACAAATTCAACAGTGCCAAAATATCTGCATCCTGCCAAAGCAAGAAACAAATGCATTGAAGGAAATTAAGAGATTGAGGAAGTAAGGTGCTATGTGAGGTGGTCTTGAAAGCTACCCATGTGTAAGGCACACAGGGATCCTTACGCGTGCAATAAGTGAGGCTGGGAGAGAAAGAGAGTAAATAAAGAAAAAGAACACAAGAAATAAGTGTGCAAAGCCTGCTCAGAGATCTAAGGATTAAAAAGAAACCTTTCGTAGAAATGGAAAACAGGGAGGCAACCAAACAAGAATATTCAGTCAGTTAAGGCTTGCAGGGAAAAGATAAGGGCAGCAAAAATGCAGAATGAGTTAATTATAGCCAAAGGGATTAAGGAGAATAAGAGGCCTTTTACAAATATATCAGGGGAAACAGAAGCACTAGGTAGAAGGTGGGTCTGTTAATAATAGGTCAGAGCAGGGAAGGGAAATAATGAAACAAGGGGACAAATCATGCCAACAGCAACGCAGGCATGTCTCTGCTACCCGCTGGTCTGAGATCTTCACGCCAGCCCTATAGGTCCATTTGCTGAAAGTGGTTTAAAGGCATAGACTTCCCATCCGCAAGGACAAACCTGAGCCGTCACAGCAGAGCTGGGTAAGGAAATATAGCATGAGTCTCCCCATGCAGTGCCCTGAAGAAACCAATGATATTCTCAGTGATTTAATTATTTCAGTTTTTTTTTGGTTGTTTTTTTCTGGTGTGGGAATCTGGAGAGAGCACAAACATCAAGGTGAGGCTGCATAAGTGGTTCAATGAAGAAGACATGATTAAAACCTACCAGTGGGTGATGGACTGATTGACTAAGGGCTTCTGATGGATTCTTGTGACTTGGCTTGGCTGTTTCCTCTGTTTGCCACACACAGGCCCCTGAAAGCGACAAGAATAAAATCCAGTAAATCCCTTGGGTATGGAAGCAGGGATTGGCAGGCATTAGGAGTTTGCAAAACTTGCATCTCAGTGATTTGTGGGCCGTTTTCTCACCTCCTAAGAAATTCCGTGCAAGAATTTTAAACATTTAAGACAGGCACACATTCCCGCCATGAAGACTTTGGCTTTCTCCCTTTCCAGAAAAAGTTTGGCTCCAAATCCCAGGCTTCCCTCTCTGTTCCTTTAAAAACAAGAGGCTCGGATAAGAAAACTATATCCTATTTATTTTCTCTCAAAGTCAGGAGACAGAAACTCTTTCGCCCAGCAGTTTCACAGGAGGAAACTCATCGCTCTCCTGTCTGCCCGTGGGCGCGCTTTGCATACTGGAGGCTTTCCTTGAACAAGACCCCTCAGGCACCCTCCACCCCCCATCTGCCAGGGAGTCACACGGTGAAACAAAGGGCCATCTCTTTTGTCCGAGGAGACAAGGTGCCAACCTGCCTGTCTCCGTTTACCAAAGGGAGGGATGTTAGCAGGGTGAGAATGGGGGGCTGGGACCATTGCTGGGGTGGGGGCCATTTGTCATCTGTTCCCGGCTTTCAGGCGCTTTCCCCTTCCTGCTGGCTCCCTCTGATTTTCGTGTCTTGACAACTAGGCTTTTTGAAATGCTTTAGGTAATTATTTAAGAGATTGCTCATTAAAAACAAACAAATAGGTAGATAGACACATACGCCTTATTTCTGCAAGGAAAACCGGGAAGCAGCCTCATAGCCCAAACTCCTGTGAGTTAAGTCCCTACAACTCCATCCACCAAAGATACGAGGTCCTTTGACCCATGGATAACCCCGTGGTAAGGTGGATGCACACACACAACCCATACCTTGTCTTTTACTTCATGCTTGCCTTTTCCTGCATCTCTACCTGGTCTCCTACAAAGAACAGACAGTGAGGACATGCTTGGGGCTGAGTCCTAGGACTCACCTGACTGTTATATGAGCAACTAAGCCATGTCAAAATACATATATATATATATCTTTTAATAACAGCAGATGATTCATGGAACTTCTCACTAGCATGATTTTCTACCAATATGTGTCCCTGAAAGGGGTCGAACCAGAAGAGTTTTGATCAGACAGGAAGGTGGATGAAAGCCTTGCAATCTTAGAGGCTTTCACCTACAGTGCATCCTGGTATATACCTGATGCACATTGAGGGCGGCAGCATGATCCTCACCCAGCTGTACCTTTAACTGTGTCAGAAATGGACAACTCATCTAGCAAAGTGCATGGTACACCAGCACAGGAGATTTTCCTTCTGTGTTCACCCTGCTTACGTTGTGATCACCCAAATTACACAAAACGCCCTCGAGCTTCCACTCTTTTAACCTGTGTTGTACATTACAAGCAAGGTGAAGTCAGTGCTCTCTATCTCCTTGCTGCCACTTTGGACTTTCAACTCGAGTATGTAAAACTGCACAAGGAAGGAGAGATTAAAATAACAGCACTCCATAATAAAGTACAGTCAATATACTACCATTCACAGGTCTTCCTCTTTCACCGCTGGTTCTTTTAGCAGCATGATCTCTGTCGAGTGTTATGCTAGAGGGAGTCTCCCGGAAGACGCTGAGCGGGAGAACAGAAGAGTTATAATAAACACAAATACATTCCATTGTTTTGTTTTGTACCCTTAAGCTGAGAAACGACACAGAGGTGTTGCTGAGCATTGCTGTCGATATGCAGGCAGGTTCCCCTGTCTCTTGCTCTACCTGCATAGCAGGCATTACAACAGGAGCTCTCATGCTTCCTGTGTCTACTTTGGCACTCGGGGGCTTAAACAGGAGCAGCAGGATTGCAAGGAGCTGGGACAGAGCTTGCTGGCACTCCTGACTCAGTCTGTTTCTCCTCTGAACGGAGGCTTGCTGCAGTACACCTAACTTGTGCGCCCCACCCCCCCCCCAACTTTGTCCCCCCCCTTATCGTCTGAGCACCCCTCCTATGTCTCCCAGCTGCCCCAGGAGATGGTTTGCAAAATCTAACTAGAAGGAGAGGTGGTTTTGCAGGCAGAGACAGAGAAAAGGAGATAGAGCCCGAGCCAAGAATCATCAGCACTGAAAGCAGCAGTCACAGCGGAAGGCAGCTCTTTGAATGATCTCATGAATCAGCCGCGGCATTATCCACAGTGAAATGCCTGGGAAGGGGTTTCCCATGTCCTACCCTGACCTGGAAAGTTGAATCCACAGAGGCCTGAAGGGCATTTTGGTTGCCAAAGACAAAGGCTAAATCAGAAGGAAATGATATTTTATTTAACCTCTGCATCAGGGTGGGGGCCTGAGGGGAGGGCAGAGGCAGGGAGGCGGTAACACGGGCGCGGGGATAATGGGAGGGATTCAGAAGAGATAACTCACATATGTGCTTTCACTAGAGCATGTCCCACCGAAAAGCCAATTTCTCTTGACACGCCATCAGCTGCTGCCAGGCAGGGCAGAGCCCTGCACGCAGCCCAGCCTGCTCTGGCAGGACTGTGCTCTGCCACATTAATGTGCTGCTGGTGCCAATATGGAATTTCCTTTCGGGAAAGGGCTGCGATACTTGTCTCTCCTACTTAACACAGTGCTTTCTAGACAACAGAGACTGGAGCCCTTATACAGACAAAGCTCTCAGGGACACCCTGACTCGGCTTGAAAGTCAGCTGGGGCTCTCAGTACTCAGCATTCGGTAGGACCAGGCTGCAGGATGGTAAACCTGTTAGTGCGGAGCTCTCTATAGGTGCACTGTTCCTAAAGCATGGCTGGTGGCCTTCAAAGAAATCAACATTAAAAGGGCTTTGGAATGGCTGTGTGGGCTATTCTTCCCTCCTTGTTTTGTGGCATTAGAGCTACAAAGGTTTTGAACGCTTTCCCGATGTGACACTCCTGTAGGAGGTTGCTGTAGATGTCCTGAGGAACCTAGGTGATCTGGTGAGTAGGTGGGGGAAGACTATGTAGCAGGGAGGGCCTGGGAGGGAAGGCAGGGGAATGTAACAGTGCCTCTAAGGGAAGGTGTGGCCCATACCACCCTGAGTGGTGGTCTTTATGCAATGATGCCTTGGAGGAGGGGTGGGGACCATAACTGTGCCGTACGACCTGTGCTGCCAGGAAGGTGAGGCTTGGGTGTTGGAGTCCACTCGGGTCTTTCTCTGAGGAGTTTGAGAGTCCTGCTTTCAAGGCAGGGAAGATAACACTGCTTATCTGAACATCTCCAATCGTTCTGTGAAGCTCAGCCTTTCCCGGACTGTTCTCTCTCAGTTTTCAGTCAACTCAGAGATACGAATAGGGTGGATCAGAGAAACAGAAGTGTGAGAAATGGCAAAGACTTAACAGTCCTAATATTTCCATCTGGTATTTCATCAGCACACAACGGCACTTTACCACTTCTTTTGAGAGGTAGTTTCCACACGTCTTACGCACCCAGGAACAGGTTGCATTTTGCCAAATTTCTGTTTCACTGTAAGAAGGAAACAGTCATGGATGTGAATACGAATTTTTACAAGTGCAAGCTACTTAAAAGTGACACCCCCCGCCCCGTCTTCCCACAGTACCAAAATATCACACGTCAAAGATCCTCCTGCTGAGAGCTGAATTCCCCTTTCACGCAAAGTTCGAGAACTGAGGCTTGTTCCAAGCACTTCTATTTCAGTTTGTGACCAAAATGTTGAGTCTTGGTTTGTGACCAAATCACTGCATTTCAGGCTTGTGCTGAAGACCCGAGGACCATATTTGTTTGCACTTCCTTTGCTCTTAGGGGCCCAGCCACTGCCCCCAGTTACTAGGGCACGTACGAAGGCAACAGAAAACCTCGTCCTGTCCTAAGCATGTTCCCCTAGATAAGTGTTTCCTTAGAGGTCCTGGATACCTCGTGGGCAGGTCAGGCACACACCAGTTCTCCAGCTTTGCTGTGTAGAGAAGCTACAGCACAAACTGATCTGCGGAGAGCATGACCCAAAGTGTCAAAACAGGGCCTTTAACATTTTCCACTGCCACCAAACCTGTTTGACCGAATTGCAGGTTAAAAAGGCATTGTGCCTGTAATTGTTGGGCTTTAGAGAGCATGTCTTTTCCTTTAATGAAATACCTTGCTCATTCCATTCGAAAAGGAACCAAAGAGTTCTCAGGTTTATGATAAAGTTGTAAAAATTTTATTTACCCCATATTTCCTGCTGGGTTATTTACGAGGCATTTTGTCAGCTCTCATAAAACTGCCTAGTAAAATATATTTTCTTACAAAAAAAATAAATTCATTTGTGTGGAACATCTTGGGAGCAGCGAGGACAGAGTTAATGGGATACACACACGTTCTGACCCTGGGAGAAAACAAAACAGAACGAAAGCCAGGCATTGTTGTGCTGCATTAGTTAATAATAGCTTTAGAGCTAAAATCCTGCTCCCATTGATGTTACTGGAAGTTGGTCCTTAATATAAAATAATCAGAGAACCAGCTGCCATGAATTGCAGAGCCCTGAAATGAATGTGAAATGCATCAAAGCACCCATCAAAACACACTTCTCCCATTGGGATTTCACAAGAAACACCAGCTCAAGAACTCTTTCTCTAAAATATGGTGGCTTAGATTTATGTAACTAACAAACAAATGCAAATTGTTACTCAGAGCTGGAAGTCCAGGCTGGTTGACCGTTAATACAACAAGGTTTACTTAGTTAAGGGTCAAGAGACAAGAAACTAAGCTCCTTGACTTAAACCTAGAGGAAAGTCACAGAATCATAGAATTGTCGAGGCTGGAAGGGACCTCAAGGATCATCTAGTTCCAGCACCCCTGCCACGGGCAAGGATACCTCACACTAGATCAGGCTGCTCAGAGCAACATCCAGCCTGGCCTTAAAGACCTTCGGGGGTGGGGTTTTGACCACCTCCCTGAGCAATCTGTTCCGGTGTCTCACCACCTTCATGGTGAAGAACTTCTTCCTAACATCTAATCTGAATCTACCCACTTCTAGTTTTGCTCCATTCCCCTTAGTGCTATCACTACCTGACATCCTAAAAAGTCCCTCAGCAGTTTTCCTGTAGGCCCCCTTCAGATACTGGAAGGCCACAATAAGGTCTCTAAAGTTTTGTTTTGGTGTCAAACAATGCTTACGTTTCCTAATCCCACTGGAAATCTTGAAGTACTAAGTTTGTTGTGTAACACTACCTCTCACGCCTTTCATTTCAACCCTTGCAGTTTCATTCCAGCCACACTTACCCCTTGCACAAAAGATGGACACAGGTAAAAAGTCCTTTCCATGTGTATGGCTTGGCTTGACTCACTCAGGAACGAAGCAAAGGAATCCTAGCTTGGAGGCACTAGGAATATAAAGGAAGTAAGAAAACAATGAATAAATGGGAGAAAAGAGGGGGAAAAAAAATAAGAGAGAAGCAGAGAGGGTTGTTTTTAAAACAAGAAGAGCTAGATGCTGGGAAGTGGTCAGAGGTCTTTTGTTCTGTGCCTGTACAGCACTTAGCACAAGGTAGCCCCAAATTACAGCTGAGCTCCTTGCTCCTGCTGCTGAGCAAAAGTTAAGTAGCAGCCGACTATGGGAAACAGGCATGGAGCCAGGTTTGCAAAGGTATTAAGTGTGTAAAGGCACAGAGGGATATTTATTTACAGATGCTGGTAGAGGTCCTGTTTCCTACAGGAGCCAAGGGGCGTTAGGCTCACAGCTCCAGTGCTTGTCAGTGTCACCAGGTGTTAGCTACGTCTTTAGGTACAGGTAGAGCTGGGTTTACCACTCCTCTCAATAAGACTCGTTTTTTAAAAGCCACTCTTATCAGGGGTTGCTCTCCTACGTGTCTGCAAAATTACTGTTGTGTGGCAAGGTCACGCTCCAATTGCACAGCACATGACAGCATTTAGCAATACAGCAGGTCCATGCACATGCAGTTTTGGGGGTCTGTTGCCATTTTGCACAGCTACATTTTTCAGGAGAGGCAGAGCATGTCTTGATGTGTCTGGGTGACCCTGGAGCTGGTCAGAAATCCCCTCTCAGCCTGCTGTTGGGGAAGGGAAGGGCAGAATTGCCTGTGAAATTGAGCAAGGGTGGCTCTTAGGAAAACAGAGCAGGACATAGAGCGAGATGTAGCAGACCTGGGCTTTAACAAGCAATTCAGGTACTAGCTGTCGTTTGAACAGTTTAACCAAACTGGATCAAATTTCCTCCAGCTCAGTTCTGCCAGAAAGTTCTAATACAATAGAAAATGAAGCCTACAACTAGTATATTCTTCCTAGGCTAAACTAAGTCCATTTCACTAACCCAGCAAACAAACTCAAGTTGGACCCACTCAGAACATTCATCAGCTGTCTAGAAATAAGTGCAGAGGAACTCTCGATGCAGCGAGTTGGGAGGGAAGAAATGTGTCTTAAAGGTCTCTAGATGCGACTCTGAGTGTTGAAGTTGGAGATGGAGGAGGAAAGTAACTGCTACTCCACATATCAAACAAGCTCTTCGGGAAATTCCTTCTACAGCTTAACTCATTTAAAAAGAAAACACCTTTGCCTCCCAACTTTAAGAGGTTTTGGCATCCTTTACAACCAGCACAGTCAGTTGTTCCAGAATCAACAGTTCTGGTCAATGACTGACAAGGAAGGGCTGCTTTGCCTCAGTGCACCGGGGAGAAACCAGCAGACATGTGGCAGACACCTTATTTGCACTGGTGGGACTAACGCTTTTGACTCAGCTTGCAAAAGGTGAGCTGGCAGGATGTTAGCATACTGCACGCTTTGACAAATCCCTGGTGATGAGAGAGCTGCTGGTGTCCAGAGCAATCCAGCCCCAGGGGGGAAGTTTCTCCACCTTCCACCAGACCATCCCTATTAATGTGGCAAATTCCAAAATTAAAAATATAAAAAATTGTCTGCCTGTGCTCTAGGCAGATGCCTAAGCTCAAAAGCTGGCATGAGTGCTGTCCTTAGGAAGGGAAACATAAAAGGAGGCAGACAGGGAAGATGTGCAACAGCCTAGCTGAGGTCTCTGAAAAGCTGCTATTGATGGAAGTTGTTGTCAAATGACACCAATCTTATGAGCAGAGACAAGGCTCATAGCCACCCTTCCCCTCCTCCCCTTCTTTTGCAACAGGCTGTGTTATTTTTCTTCCCCACTGCCAACTGGCATCAGTGACCAATTTATTCTCATCAAGCGCAAAGATACGGGTTGTCTGAAGCCAAGCAGGACCCTCATCTAAGGAACACTCTGGGGCTATTTAATAAAGTTTAGAGACCAGAGAAGCATCCAGGCTTTCCCACCATACTAGGAGAAGATGAAATTCTTTAATTGTTTGTGTTTGAGTGAAACTCATATAAAAAGAGGATTTGGGATTCTGGGGAAGCTTTAGAGCTGAGTCTGACCTTAAGCCATGTTTCTGCACAGCATCGCACGCTCTCACACTGTACTCCCAGCAACCACTCTGGGAACTCAGCCCTCACTCACAACCTTCTTACTTAGATGCATAGAGGGATAGAGGGAGGCAACAGTTGTTTTATCCTGTAGTTAGTACAAGATCTTTTGGGGCCTGTGGTCCAGGCAGTTTAAAAGAAGCTCCGCCTCTCATGGGCAGACAAAGACACAGATGCTCTGTATCCTGTTATGACTCAATTCTCCAGTTACACAGAAGTCACAAAGTGGCTTGGATCCCAGACATTGGGTTCTCTCCCTAACCCAAATTTGAGCACATCTGCAACGTTTAACCTGTTCTTCTCTCATTGTACTCCACATGGTCCTTATCACAAAGCTCAGAGTTTTCCAACAAGCAGTAAAAGGAATAGGCAAATAAAGTTTAGCATGTGGATTTGGCTTTGAATGGCAGAAATCTCATGGGACAATCAATTTTGATACTTTTTCCCCCCTCATTTAGAACTGAAATTCTGTGAGGCTGGTAAGCTGGCTGCTATTTGGGTATGAACATAATCCTACCTGTTTGAGATTTAACCCAACTTTGGAATGAGAAGCAACAATATAAGATTTAGGAATGTAAGCAGAGTAGCCAACATCCCATATGTACACTAGAAATGACAGGAGAAAAAAACCTGAACCCTGAATTCCCCAAACCACAGACCTGCTCCTGTGGGGTATCTTCCAATCTTGACAAAACCAAACCGAGTTTGGGTGTTGAGGATTTTCTTTTCCCCCTGTTTCTTTGAGACCTTTGGAAGCTACTTTAATTTTTTAATCTTGAAAATTTTATAGAGTGCTCTTTCACCTTTCTTAATCAACATGAAGAGAAACTTCTTTACAGTGAGGATGATGGAATACTGGACAGGCTGCCCAGAGAAGTTGCGGAGTCTCCTTCTCTGGAGACTTTCAAAACCCACCCAGACTCTGTGAGGACTATCGTAGGTGATCCTGCTTGGCAGGGGGGTTGGACTCGATGATCTCTGGAGGAGGTCTCTTCTAACCTCTAAGGTTCTGTGATTCATCTCAAATTCGCAAGTCACAGTCTCACAGTATTACCAAGGTTGGAAGAGACCTCATAGATCATGAAGTCCAACCTGTTACCACAGAGCTCAAGGCTAGACCATGGCACCAAGTGCCACGTCACTAATAGACATGATGGAAAGGCTCCACGAATTTTGGTGCCATTCTAAATGTCATAGTTCTGGATACAGAATATCACCAAAACCATGAAATCAACAAGCGCAGGTTTGAAGGTGAAACAGAATAATTCCGTTGGCTCCAAAACGCCAAGATTCTTGGGCTCAGATGTCATCTAGCACAGTGTACATATCACAGTATCACAGTATCACCAAGGTTGAAAGAGACCTCACAGATCATCAAGTCCAACCCGTTACCACAGAGCTCAAGGCTAGACCATGGCACCAAGTGCCACGTCCAACCTTGCTTTGAACAGCCCCAGGGACGGCGACTCCACTGACAAGGAGACTATGTAACTAAACTAACAAAAGAGGGGGGGAAAAAGTGATGACAGGACTGACTGGTTACCTCTTTTCTCAAAAGTATCCTTTTTTCCCCCCTACTATATCTCTGTGAAGAATAACTGAAGACTGGGATGTTTCAGCCTGGGATGTAAACAAGAGAGAAAATGTGACAGAGGTCTACATACTGCTGTGAGACGCTGGCAAGGCTGAATCAGGAGCAACTGTTTACCACCTTTTCTGGCAGAGCCAGGGAGCAAGTGAGGAAGCTAGGATGGAGTCGAGTCAGAACAAACAAAAGGCAGCATCTGTGCAGTGTCTGCTACAGCCTGGCCCCACCGAGTCTCTGCTCTGAAAAATCATCCTACAAAGGGCTACCAGCCCTGAGGAGGCCTGGTTGAACAGGCACCAAATCTCTGCATGCTTTACTGATGGGCAGGTCTAGTTAAGGACAGAGAGCCTTTGTGAGAGCTTGCCTCAACTGCAGGGATGGCAGATGCTTTCAGTCAACCTTACCAGAAAAGAAACTAAGCCTTTTGCTTTCCTGAAAGTGACACAAGAGTTGTGGGCATTCTACTTTCCGGTAATCCTAGATGGCAGCAATGTTTAGTAGTCAGAGTGTGGTACAGGTTGGTTCAAATTCTCATGCCGCAATCCTGGTTTTACCGCTAGTTTAGCATGTGGCATTTCACAACACTTCTAAGGTCTTGGCGTATGATGGGCATCAAACCAGCTGCTGCCAGGGCCTTGTAGTCTAAAATCTGTCTCAGCTTTTTAAACTTCTAGATGAGAATGACAGCCTTTGCCTGCTGGCATCTCAGGAGGACTGGACTTCACCTAAGACTGCAGAGGTTTAGGGGCGCCCAAGTGCTAATTGTGCATATTTGAGTCAGACTGAACGGATTAACCCCTAGCTTTTCAGAGTAAGCTGTCAAAAGGCAGAACCAGCTGCAAAATTAGAAATGCAAACAAGAAGGGAAGAGTTCAGTTTTATATTCTGAAAGAAAATTAAAATCTTGGGGGGTTTTGTTTGTTTTTGTTTGGTTGTTTGTTTTTTTCACTGGATCTTCAGTACCAGTCTTCTCCAATTCTACACCTTCTGGCACAGGAATGAAACCAGCCTAATCTCAGTAACCGGCTAAAGAGTGCTCAGGCTTTCTGAAGTCCCAGCCCAAGTGGCTAGCTGTATTTCTGAGACAGAAACAGCAATCTTTCCACTTTTAACATCAATAACACCAGTTATTCTCCCAAAGAATTATTATCAACAATTCCTTTGCTATATTTACAAAGAAGCAGGGCTATTCTTAGAGAAAACACTAAAAAAGCCATTTTATTTAGCTTTCTTGGCAGTGATACAAAAATGTAAGGAATGTAGTCAGTTAAAAACATCAAATCCCCAGCACGAGCCTATAAGAGCTTTCTAATGCATATTTACATTATAGAAAGCAACCACTTTCCTGTTTTGTAGAACAAACAGGGAACCTTCTCTTTTCCTCCTAGCTGTTCCTGAAGACCAAATGCTAAGTTAGACACAGAATACCCTTTCTAATGGTGTGGGTTGTGAACTTTTAATGCCTAGAAAATGGGACTTTATACTACAGCCTTTTTTGTCCTAAAAAGGAATCAGAGGCAAATTTTACTGCTGGGTTTTAGGGAAGTTCTGAATTGGCAGCCCAGGGTATCTAAATACTCCTTAAGCCACAGCTCGGTTTGCCATAGGGAACGGCAGTGCTAACTTCTTCCATGCTGCTTCTGGCTGAGACAGACTTGCACTCTAGAGAAGGGGAGGACTGCTCAGTACTGCTAATGGGACTGAGAAAATACACTGTATTCCCACAGGGACTCGTCTCAGTGTGGGGACACTGGGATTTGGGATCACAAGCAAGGGACCACACCACTGTTCTCATACACCTAAGTGCATTTCAGTACTTTGCTTCAGCATCTGAGTAACATCAGGAATGATCTGTCTTAAGGGCATTACTTACTGCTTAGGAAGGAGACTGCAAGGCTCATCCAGGTCATAGCTTTCCTGATGAAAACAAAGACATTGGTTATTGTTCCAGGTTTAGCAGGGGGCGAATAGGTTCAGCTGTTACCTGGTGAAAATGGACAAATGCTGCCAATGTTAGTTGTATTGCATAAAGCCCCAAAAGATTTCCATGTGGACATGACAATACTTCCTTTAAAGAACAGTCTATTCTATGAGGAAATTAAGAAATTCTGTCTTTGGGAAGTTTGTAAAGTGACTGGTATAGACAAGTATATATATACTGCAAGGAATACACAGGTATTCAACTTCTCCTTTTTCAGCTGTAACTCAAAGATCTCTTACATTTGCCTGTGTTGGAGGCCTCATGGTCCCCTGAGCCAGCTTGAAACTGAAGATCTGAAGAGGCTTCCGATTCCATTCCCCACATTTCAAATTATCTCAGGTCTCCTAGGTTAGAGGGGGATTGGAATCATACCCCTCTGAACCACATGTTAGTTGCTACTCTTTTGTTAGCAAGGCTGTTGTATGGTTTCACTTTCTCCTGAGCCTTCCTCAAGGAGGTGATAGAACTGCCTTTGAAGTATTCCACAGGTTTTTGTTTTCATGACCAACATTCATTGCACTCATTGGATTTCTTCAGACTATGGAGCATTTACTCCCCACACACCATCCTTATACAAGACAGTGACCAAAAAGGACAAAATCCTTGCTCTGCCCTGAATAAGTGCTTCAAAACTAGTTACAATTTTATCTTCCTTTGCCCAAATAATGTTGCCCACAGCCCTAAGAGTTTCATCCTCCTCCCAACCAAGAGGCTATTCAAAAGTACCACAGTCCTGACACTGTGCTGCAAAACAAGTATGTCATGCAATCATCTTGCAGCATAACATGCCAGGGCCTGACAAACTAGCCCATCGTGATGCCCTAGCCACTCTCTTGACATGTGCCAAAACCAGCAGGAGAACAGCTTGGCTCCCACTGCCCGGCCATGGCGCAAGGCAATGCCAGGTTGGAACAAATCCTAAACCAGCCCATAACCACACTGCAGTGAAGGGACGGGGCCTAGAGGAGTAGTCTCTCCTTGTGGGAAATGTTGCAACCTCAACCAGGATTTCTATGGGCTTTTGTGATTTTGCACCCTAACCATATGCTCCTCTTTCTATTTCGGAGCAATCAGAGTTGAGCAAGCCCTCATCCGGAGAAAACCAGGCAAGAAAATGACCACATTTGAAGCAAGGGAGAGGAAAGGAGAGATTCGTTCAGCCTTTGGCTCCCATTCGCTGTCATGTAACAGTTTCATCATGGTAGGAAGTGTCAATAAGATACCAACAGGGTAAACAATTGTCAGACAGATTTTCACAGAGCCAATTGACTGGACCATGGCTGCTTTGTACACAATGCCAACGCAGTGTCATTTCTAATGGGGGAATTTATACAGGGTAATTATGTCAGAATTTGCTCCAGGCTACACACTGCTGCATTATAAACCTGGCCATTGCCATGTGATTAGTCAGAGCTTTAAATAACACTGAAAGTAATTATATCAAGCAAGAAGAAGAAAAGTGGTGCATTCCAGTGCTTGCCACATACTAGCCCCTGAAGGGGGTTGGCTAACGATGATGTCCCCTTTATTGCTGGAAGTTTTGATACCTTAGGCAACATCCTGATCCCCTGACTCACAGTTTAAGGACCGTTTTTAGTTTGGCCCCTGTAATTATGGAGCCGAAGGGACTTTATTCGAGTAACGATAAGATTCCCAGATGATTGGATGTAGATGCCCGGGACTGAAATGCAAAGAGCATGGAGGCTGCTTTACTGAATAGCACACAGCCAAAGGGGCTTTGCATCAGAGAGATCTCACTGCATGCTTGCAGGCATACATGGATGTCAGGCACTTTGTCACCAGTGGCCTGAGGGCAACGGGCTCCCCCAGAGCTGGTCTGCTTGCAGCGACAGAGCCCTTTTTCCTTCTGATATTGGCACTGGAATGAGCAAGGCTCCCACAGACTTGCATGAGCGTGGCAAGGCATCCCCAGTGCTCTGCAAAAGAGATGGCTCCGTCCAGGAGGAACAGAGGAAGGTTCTAAAAGAAAAAGCAACCATTGGATTAAGGCTGAGCAGATCACAGGTTTATGTAATGCTCCTGGTTTGCACTGCCTGTCAGAAGCCCTCATCAGCTGGCACCCATAGATCTCCATTTCCCAGAACGAAAAAAAAGCAGATTCTTTGCTTTCCAAGTCATGCTGAGTTTTGGTACCGTGAGGGTGACACAACTCGCTGTTATCTCCCTTGCTCTGCCCCTGGGGGCTGTTGCCCCGGTCCCTCAGGGCTGTTACAAAGTGGTTGGTAGCAGCTCTCCCGAGGGCTGTTCTGTTGGTTGAGAATTGCTGTCATGCAGTATGCAGTATCTTTCAGTCTTGCTCAGTCCTGCCTTCATTCCTTGCCCTGTGTCACACGGGGCATTTCCTCTTCTCTTTACTGTCTCTTTCCCAGAAATGCTCACTTACACCTGAAGCAATGTGTGGAGGTTACACTTCTCAAGAGCCCATGGGATCTGAGATGTTGTGCAGAAATCAATGCAAAATTAGTCAGGAATGCTGCTGGTGCCTCACAGTAGCTGCTGTAGAAGAGGCTAACCCACTCAAGACCACACAAACATACTTCTAGAAAATAGGTGGATAATTCATAAGAAATCCCCACTTATTTCTGCTTCTACCTGGCCCAAAGAGCTATGGAGATCAACAACTTCTTGTGATATCCTGGCATTTCTGCTTTTGTCTGGGACAGAAATTAAAGGAGGCACTAGATGGACAAAAGGGGGGAAAAAGGAACGCTGGAGAGGTAGCCAAATCTTTTCAAATCTCCACAAAAAAAAGTTCCTTTTGGTTTTATGAACAGACATTCAGGGTAGTTTTCGTTTGCTGTGGACTGACTCAACCTGTCCTATCATTTGAGCTGATGAAACAGTGACTGAAGTCCTAGGTTAAGCATCCTGATTCATCTGCAGCTGATCTCCATGCAGAGGTGTCTATCCACAGCTGCTTTCATAGAATCACAGAATCAATCAGGTTGGAAGAGAATTCCAAGAGAAGGGTGACAAAGCTGGTGAGAGGCCTAGAACACAAGCCCTGTGAGGAGAGGCCATGGCTCCCACTCAGATATTGCCAACTCTTCTAACCTGCCAGAGTAACTATTTGTGTTGTCAATTGTTTGTGACACCAGTTCCCCAGATCTATCAAAATAGTCCTGCTTACAGAAGGCATCAGTTAAATGGGCTTTAAAATACCGAAGTCAGATAGATCTTTACTGGGCTAGCACTAAGTGGAGCACTGCTGTTAAACAGTATTTCAAGTCAATGCCTTCAGCAAGAACCAGGACAAACATTCATGCGAGATATGCAAAATCAGGGCTGGATGCAGCAGCCTCGCTGCATTCCTAGACAATTTCTCTGCTGAACACTGCTGTCCCACATGATCTCTCTCTTTTCCATTCCTTTTCTCATTTGACCCTTTAAAGGACTACCTTAACATTTTGAGCTGGTGTAAAATGAACCCAACCAAAAATGACTTCTTTCTTTTTACTGCTCAGCATCATGAGCAGGCTCAGCATGGGATCCAGTGAGCCCCAAAGCCAATGAGAGAGTGGATGCTGCTGTGCAGCCACAGCCCTGATACCTTGCTATGACAAGGTGTATACCTCTTATCTCAAAAGCTGCATTGCCAAGCCGCTGAGAAAATAAAAGATGCTGTGGGCAACAGAGCAGGAATTGAACAGAGGTAAATTTGAGTTTCAAATGAGAGGAAGGATGGGTGGGGTGAAGAGTGAAGGGCTGTGAGAAAAGAGATGGATTTTTTGAACAAAGCACCAGTGTTTTGTAGGACAGGATTTCTCCCGTGTTTCTGGAAGCCTGATGGTTTTGCATCCACCTCTAGATGGCAATTCCTAATCTTTTAAACTCGTGTCATCAACTGTTCTAATGGAGCCAACCTCTTAAAACTGCTGCTGTATTTATCAAACACGCAGCCAGATATGTGCACACATTTTGTATATCAGCTGTGAAAAGGGAAGCCAAAACCAATACCTTGATCAAATTTTCCATCTGAGGTGCTTTGTCTTAGTAGTTCAAAAGTACAAGAAACCAGCTCTTGGGTGGTAAATACACTGATCTGTGGTTGCTTATCTTGAACCACTGTGATTTACTGTCAGCACCACCCTGCTCTGGAGTACTCAGATGTTCACCTGTACTTGGTTTTCGTTTTGAACTGGAAGGGGGTTTTGACGGGAGGAATGCTTTTTTGCCAAATCCTCCTCATCTGTTCACAAGCAGGAACACCACTCAGTGCTGCACTAGCAGTCTGGGAACACATGAGAGCGAGCACTGGCCAGAGCTATTGGTGGCTGTGCTGCACTTGCTCTGACTGCTAGAGTGGTGACCATGCATTTGGCTTGCTCTTTATCAAAGAAGAGCATTGAGAGGTAGCGTTGGCTTAATACTGCCAGTGACCCTGGGTATCCAGCCCATCTTACCTAATAAATGGAGTAAGCCAAGCAAGGCTTCATTCTGACCTCCTTACCTTTTCTGCATCACTGCTGAGTATGGTAGATGGGAGATGCTCCAGCCTGCTAAGCTGTGACTCTGAGTGCCTTAGGACTGGTGTAGTCACAGTTCTGAGACAACTCGGGGGATTGCAGGGATCTTCTCACTTCTTCCAGCTCTCCTACTTGAAGAAGAAAGAGAAGTAACTTTTCTTACTTCTTCAAGCTTCTATTAATAGTTGCAGAAATCATTGTGCTATGACAACCTGATGCAAGGCAAAACTCCACTGCACAGGACTTTGTACTTGGAAAGACAAGTAAAAGATCTGTGTGCACCAACGCTCCACATTACATTCCTCCTCAAAACACCTCACAAAAGAGTTGGTGACAATGAGGAAGGTTTTACACTAATGAATGACTCAAAGACAATTAAAGACTCTCCCCAGCCTCAGACAGCTGCCGGGGTTTTGCTGAACCCCTGAGTCCTTCTTTCCTCCACAAGTGTATAACCAGGGCACAGCTTTTCAGTGGAGCAAGAAAGGCCAACCAGCCTCCAGCTTTGGGATGTGTCAAACTATTTTGGTCCCTTTGATGCAGGGTTGGAAGGAGCAGACCCAAGCAAAGCTCAGTGGTGCACAGGTTGTCAGAAGCATCAGTCAGTGCCAGATTGGCACTTAGAGACTTTAAGCCTCCGAAGTAATAAGATTCCCATCATGGTCTGCACCAGAGTTGTGAAACCCCAGAGAAGATGGATTCAGCCAAACATGGAAAGAATATGGTTTCCCTTTTATTTCCCCTCTGTAGCCATTTCTGCTACCTCTCTAGAATCAAATTTCTTGTGCTGCAAAAGTGGCAATGATTTTAAGAAACAGCAAGAAGCAGGGCAGCAGTTTGGGGGTGGGGGGAGTCTCACATGTGCCCAGCTGCAGCTCCAGTGCCAGCTCCACTACAACCATCAAACTCAGGAAGGCTACAGGAACTAAGAGGTGACATTGAGCATTCTCTTAGAGACTATGTGCTGGTGAGGGTTCTGAGCTGGTCCCTGCCCTGGATCCAAGCAAGAAAAAAGAAAAGGAGAAAAACAGCTGTTATATTGTCTCGTATTAAAATGGTCTAAAAAGTACATTCAAGAAGATTCAGCAAGCTTTTATGAACTAATATCTGTGGGTTTGAGTGTTAAAAGTTGAAAACGATGAAGCAATTCACACAGCTTTGGGAGGAAGTGAGACAGCTGGGTGAGATGATCTGAAGGGATGCACTGAGAGGTGAAGTGGCAAAGAAACCCTTTCAGGGCCAGTGCCGTGGGAGGCGCAGCCAGCCAGCCAGCATGGCTCACTCCCGGCCCCCAGCCTGGTCCAACAGCAACAACATCTGTTACACTTGAGCTCTACTTGGTTAGTGGCATGTTTGTTTAATTGTGGGCCCACTTTGTTATTTTGCCTCCCATTAGGAAGCTGAAGAAAGGAGGAGGAGGGTGTTTTCATTCTGGGGAGCATTTTGCCAGGACAATGAGTTTTTTTTCCATGGCACTGGGTAGCCAGAACTAGCTGTACTGCTCGGCACAAGAAGGCAGACGCCTCCGAAGCCCATTGTTCAACCTGATGCATTAAGGGCTCACACTTGTAAATTTGGCGCTGCTCCCTCTCTCCCATTGTGTGAGCAGAGCGGGCTGAAAAAGGAGAGTCCGTCCTCTTTATCTGACAGCAAAAAGAGCAGGCAGCGGCAGTGGCAGCAGCTCCTCTGCCTGCCAAGGTTTTCCTGCAGTACTGGGGGTGGTGGGGTGATGGCTTCGAAAGCTTCCCTGGCCACTCACAGAGAAGTCACTCAGATTTCGCTCTCTGCTGCAGCTCCTTGCCCTGCCTCCAAGTTTTCCAAACTCATCACTGACCATTTTGGAAGAATGATTTCTTTCTGTCTGATTGCTTTTTTTTTTTTTTTTTTTTTCCTCAATAAAAAGGAAAATTGTTGAAAGGGAAATTTTCCAGTGCTGGAATGACAGCCCTGAAGATCTGTACCCTCTGCAGCTTACGACAGGAGCAAACTCCCACAACACCACCTGCTATGAGGCATTTTGTCACTGACCTGGATCAGACCAAGCTGGTGCTGTCAGAGAGCTTCCATGACTTGGACATCTTCCTGTGCCAGGATGTGATGCTCTGGGTTTGTCCAAGTCCTCAGAAAGGCTTTGGGTCTCTAAAAGCAGCTGGCATATGCAGGCATGTCCTGTTGTGCTTCTCTTGTTCAAAGGAGACAGATGATCACTTTTCTGACTCAGCACCAAGCACAAACGTGATAGGTTGGACTGGACAATCTTGGAGGTCTCTTCCAACCTGGTCGATTCTATTCTATCCTAAACCTATGTAATGGTCCAACATTCTCATGAAATGGAGAAAGCATATCCTGAAAGCAGTAAGTGGGACAAAAGACCATTAGGAATGGTGATGGGTTGACAAGTTTTTGTGCAGTACAGATCTCATTTTCCATCATCGCTCAGAATTAGAGATCTCAACTCAAACCACTGGAGACAGACTTTGCACCTACTACAGCAACATGCTGAACTAACAAGAAACATTTCAGACATCTGCTTAAAAGGCAAAACAAAACAAATCTTTCCTTAAAGTTACAGATTAATTAAAAGGAGAAAAACAAAACCAAAAACCCAAAGTAAAAACTGAACTGAGCATCAGAAGCTTAAACATAAACTTAAGTTAGTAAATAGGCAACACAAACAGAGCCCTGCCTCTACAAACATTTACATATGCAAGAATCCCGGGCACTCTGTGCTCCAGGGGAAGGATCATGTGTCTGAACACACTCACAGGGGCGAGCATTACCAGGACTGGGCCTGATTCTATATGCTTTGGGGTGTGCTCTGTCCTCTTGTACAGCTGTGCAGCAGAGATCCACTACTGAACTCCAGTAAAAGCCCACGTCTGACTAGGACCTCATTAGCAGAAACGAAAAGCCTTGGATCCTGAGTAAGCTGGACAGAAACAGGAAAAAAAAAAGCACAGTTCAGTCAGAAGAGAGATGCAGATGCTGAAGGTGACCACAAAAAAATATGTTTCCCACCTTCAGTTTCGCAAACTCCAGAGTGTCCAGCCCTACTTTGATCCCTATGCCCAGCCCATCTTCCAAAGAAGGACCCACTCATACCTGGGTGTGCCATATGGATCCCAAACCCCAGCCTCGGGCCTGTTAGCTCCATATTACCTTTAGAAAAGGACTTTTCTTGGCTGCAGTTGCAGGACTCCAGGATGAAATCCTCTCTCTGGTCACACCCAGGAACTTTTCTGTACCAGAGTAATTCAGAGCTTCATGTGAGCTGCTGTAACTAGTGAGGGTTTGGGCAGAGGAATTCTACCCTGTTTTTCGTGGCTCTGCGAGAGAAGGATCTGACCTGGGGAAGGAAGGTAGAACACTTTGATGGACTTCTTCCCCTAGCACCTTAAAGTCAGTTATGTCTTACCAAATTATGGCAGGAGATTTACACAACTGGGAGTTTCACTGCCAACTATTAAGATTCACTTTACTCAGCTAATTTCACCTGGCTTCAACTCTAATTAGGTGCCTTGACCATTAGAGGCCACAGCTTAGAGTCTCTCAGATTCAGAAATATCCGTGGAGAACTTTGCCTGTTTCTAATGATCTACCTTTAGCTATGATTTAACCACTCTGCCAGCAATGCAGGACTTTGTCTTCCTTCCAAATGTGTGCATCACAATCACCACTTTGCCATGCCTGTGCACAGTCTTGAGGAAGAGGAGGCATCATCAAAACTGCTACATCTGCAGAATGGCAAGCTCTCCTCAATCATCACTGACCTCTACTAGAGTCAGCCAGGTGAGAAGACCAATGTCTTTTCCTTGCTGGAGTCACATACAGACAGACTGACCTGGTACAAAACTCCCCGGGGCAGAAATCCAGCCTTTGCTTTTCCCAGCCATAGATAAGGATGCAGTTTGCTAACCTGTTCCAAGATGGTGGAAGTCCATGGGTGCTGGCTGCATGAACGCTTTAAGCCATGGGAGGTAAGCTGATTTGAGATCTGGTACCAAAATAATTCAGAGGATGTGCTGCAGGTCCCAGCTGTTTGGGCACCAGCTTCCATCTCAGCTGGTGACAAGAGGGCCATTGGCACAACAACCCATGGTCAGAGGCTTGACAGGGCTGTAACTTAACTTGATTTTAAGGTCTGCACAGAGCAAATATTAAAGCAGTGAGGTCTCCATGCTGCAGGGCTAACTGAGCCAGGAGACTCGGTTACAGAACAACTGTCCATTAGCGCAGGAGGCAGCGCAGATGCTATCTAGCTGCAGTATTATCCCTTGATGTTCTAACTTAGCTTTGGACAGTTAAGATCTTGATGACATTACGAGCGGGGCTAGGGGCAAACTGTGGCCACAGCCAGATTAATAGCACACACAGGGCCTTAACTGGGGGAGTGCTGTCTGCTAATAGAGTCACTCTCTGCTGCGGCTGCTTCTCTTCTGGATCTTTATTCCTGCTCTGCAGAGCAGTGACCCGTAGCTGTACCAGAGCCATTGCTTACAAACCACTATGCTGGAATAAAGTGAATTTAAATAAAATTGCTAAGGAAAACACATGGCCAGGTTACATCCCCAGCAAGAGAGGTTCATGGCTGAAAGGTGTGATGGCAGGATCACTTCTTCCATCGCCTCCCACCAAAGCATTCAACACTTTCCAGCCGAGGGGCGTGTGATGTTTGCTTAGGCTCAGGCTGGTTTCACGTTTTCGCAGTGATATGATAATTGCGTTTAGATAGCCCTGTCTCTCTCTGCTGGGCTTTTCACAGGGCTCTCCTGGCCCCCAGCAGGGCTAATTTAAAAGCGGCTCCGCTCTCAATGACATGCCACAGTGTTTTCAAAAAGAAACAACCAGCAGTGGCTCTCTGGAAAAATAACAAAGGGACCCAATTACAAGCAAATGTGTTGAAGGGTCCCAGGGCTGTCTGTGGGCAAATTAGGGCCAATTAAAGGTCAAAATGATTTAAGGTATAAGGACGAGAGAGAGAAGGGAAACAATTGGTCAGATTCCTGCACAGAATATGTGTCTGCTGCTCACTTAGGATATATTTTAGCACCCAAACGGTGGATAAAGCCCAGTGCTGGGGTTAACGATACCTAGCATAAGTACTTTCTGTTACGTTGGTGCATTCAATGTGCTCACAGTCAGCGATCCACTTCTGATGAGCCCTGCTAGGACCTGGCACATGGCACCGTGTAAACTCAAGCCTTTGAACAGCAGCAAGTGGAAGAGTTTTATTGTGACCTGCAAACTGTGTGCAGAGTGCTCTGGTTATCATTCTTGAGGGGCAGAGGGGTTTCAACAGAGTGCTCCAGGTTCCCCCACTGGCCAAGTCGTGGCTGGGGCTTGGACCAGCACTTCTGTCATTTTCACTCAGATCTGCCCAGAGCTGGGCATTTTCTTAGGAGAGTCAGATGGCCAGTCAGGGGAAATAGTGACCTGCTGTGCTGTGTGACAGCTCTGCCCCTTCTTCCCATCTCCCCTCCTGCCACACCACTGCAGCTCTGACCTCTGCCTGTACTCATGTTGGCTCCATGACCTGCTGACATGTCCGTGGGCAAGGTGGTCACGGTTGTTTTGTGCAGATGCACTAAGCTCTTACAGGCACTTTCCTGCAAAGGCAGTTTGCAGTGCAGGAATGGACATAACGCTGAGATCCACAGGCTGGGAGGTAATGCCTGACCATGTAAATGGTTTGTTTGTTGTGGTTTTTTTTGTGGTTGGTTGTTTTGTTTTTCAGCATTAATAGAGAAGACTCAACTGAGGTTCACAATCCTCTTGCATGAAACTGCCTTCCCTCCTGCCATCCAAGCACTAAAGCAAAGGGAAAAGCAACCTTCTCCTGACCCAGTGGCAGAGCCTCCCTTACAAGGACCTTCATTCCCATGCCCTCATAGATGAGATCACCTTCACTCATCTGAGAAAACCACAGTCTCATCCAGAAATGGCCCAATGCATCAATCTGTAAATGGGCTGGGGACTTGACACTAAGTTTCCTTCCACAATCGGTCCCTCTGACTGAAGCCAGCACAAATACCCCCAAAATGTTGCAACAAATACAACATGGTGAATAATTTCACCAGATCTCTTTTAAAACAGAGAACATGTTCAGCCTGCTGTTTTCTGTTGAGTTTCATATGAACATTAAGGAGGAGAGAATTAAGGAGGAGATGTTTCTCTCATTGTCATTTTTATCCAGAAACAAAGAAACCTGGAAAAGGTTTAACTCCTCATTGCTCCCCTACCTCTCCCCTGGTTCACCATGGAGATCCACACTGGCAAGAGAGTTAAACTGCAAAGTGAGGAGCACTCTGCCTGATGCAGAGAAGTGCTGCCAGACCCAGGGTACAGTCAAGTGGACATAATATGGTACATACTCTCACAAGGAAATCCAGTTGTCATTTTGGATTCACCTACCCATCACTGTCACATTTTAGTTACAGACATAATTGTAAAGACATAAAGCTTTCTTTCTCCCCCCCTGCCTTTTTTCCCCTCTCTCTTTTTTTATCCCTCACAAAAAAAACAGAGAAGTCATTTGAAAAAAAAAGTAACCTGGATTTAGATTTCACACATCTGCTAGTGAAGAAGTGCTGAAATTCAGGGAAAAAGTCAGGGTAAACAAGTCTTGACATAACATTTGGAATAGCCTGTGTGCTGGTGGGCTTCTTATAAGATAGCAAATAAAACCATTCAGGGGGAAATGACACCACAAACCCCAATCATTCATCATCCTGTGACATCTTCATCATCCCCTACCTGAACTGTTTGGAAACAGCTGATTGTTGGCAACATATTTCCGTGCAGATTTGTTCTAAATCCTCACAAATAAATAACAAAACCCAAACCAAAACACACCACACCACACACTCCCAGTTCAAACCCATGTTATAAATGCCTCTAAAAGAGCCACCCCTGCTCCATCTCATCTTGTCCTCTTCCTACCATCTCCATCTGGAAAAAAAAAAAAGAGACCATAAAGCAGTTTTGTGCAGTCACATGTAAATCCCCTGTCTCTGTTAAGGCAAGAGATTAGCCTGTTAACAAAGTTACCTTGTCACCTACCCTGCTTAATCCTTGCATTTCAAAGTCTAATTTTATTGAGCGCCTTGGAGTTGAAATCTGGTCTGTGTTATTTATTTATTTGTGCAGTTTAATAGTTCCCTACTTTTTTTTGTTTTGTTTGTTTGTTTAATTTCAGCTGGAGCTTTTGGTTCTGTTTTGTTTTCCTTGCTGAAACCAGTGACTTTCAGAAAAGGCAAGCACCTCTGCCGTTTGTAATAATTGAAATGCATTTCTTTAACCCTTCAGGGGCTGAGGTAGTGCAAAAACACCTCCCTCCCCCTCTCCCCACACCTTCCCAAGACGACAGTCAGACGGTCTCCACACTGCCGTACGGCTGCTGGTGCAGCAGAGTATCCTGGCCATAAATCTGTCAATACAAAGAGAACAACACGCACACAAAAAATGTGGCTAAAACCAAGAAATGTAGCATAATTACAGGTTCATTATTGCAAACAAAAGCATCCCTCGATCCCACCCCTTTGGCAGGGACCGGAGCAATTCAAACAGGCTCATTATGTAGTTACCTAGCCAGGGTCAGAGCCTCCTGAATAGCTGCTGTGGCTCTGCTTATTATCCGTCCCCGGACGCTGGGAATGAGCCTGTTCGAACCACAGAGGTGCAGGAGCACTGGGAGCAGTGAGGCTCCAGGTTTGCTCTCCCGGCTCTTCCTACTTATTGTTATCACTGTCCTCAGAAGATCTGCCCTTGTACCCGCTTTAAAGTGTGTTTAACCACAGCAAAAGGTGCCAGGTTGACAGCCTCGGAGATGGAAGTCTTGTGATTATTTGCCCAGTGGGCACAGCATTAAATGGGGAGACTGGCTACAGCAGCAGACTTGGGAAGGGCAGAACAGTTTTGTTTCCATTGCCTGCTCAATTTGCCCTCCAGTTGGCCAAAGCGTGGGGTGCTCTGCAACCCATGCAGCAAAACTTTTCTCTCCTGGAAACAGCTCACACCTAACCTGGTCTGGAAAAAAAAAAAGTTTCCCAACTCATCTTGAATTTCCCAGAAGTTTGAGGGAATTCAAAGGACACCAAACAGGCACACTGCCTTGGGCCAGCAGCCCAAGATGTCTTCTCCAGCCTTGTGCCAGCCCTCGCTCTCTCCCATCCGTCCTTTCCCACACCTAGCCTCAGGCAGTTGCAGAAGCAGCCCAGGGATGCACTTGGTGTATTTTGCACGTTTCTAGGCTGGGCTCCCTTTCTCACTGAGCTGGGAAGCGGCGTGAAGTCCCCTTCGACACCGCATGCCCCTTCCAAGGCCGCAGCTTCCCTCTCCGGTGGCCGAAGTTTTGAGGAACTCCAAACGGCACCGCTGAATATTCAGGGAACCTGACAGCCCCCTTCCCCTCTGCCTGCAGCAGCGGTGAGCACCGCTAGCGCGCCCACGCTGAGCCTGCCTCCATCTATAACCCAAACGTCAAAACATTTCCTCTTGCAGCCCTGTTCAGCTTGTAGTAGCCCTGATCCTGGGTCCTAGTCATGCTGCTTTTGGGGTCTGCCCCATTACTGTCACCATCCCACTGTGCTTAGATAAGAATAGGCTGCTTCTTCTGACTCATTTAGTGAAAACAATGAAGCCACCAGAGGCCAAATTAATCCCTGGTGACTTCAGCAGAGTTATGCCAGGCTAAATTTGGTCCCAAGCGTACAAGTAGCACAGAGGAAAGCATAGAGCTATGACAGTCACTTGGCTCTTCCTCCACTCCCCCTCCACCAGACTCACCCTCTCTGCTGAGCAGCTGGGTGCTCCCTCTCGGCCACATCAATTCTCATGTCTTGCCATTTCTGGGCACTAGAACGGGCACCCTGCATGGAGAAAAGGCAACTCATCACCAACAGTTTTTGCCTGGGGAAGGGCAGATCATGTTTCCTTTGGCTGCTAGGAAGAAAGAGTTGTCTCCCTATCCTTGGGCTTGCAAAGAAATGAAACATGCAGGCATTCCTCCAGGGCTGAGCATCCTCCTGATGTCTTCAACCGAAAGCCTCTCTCAGGCCTAGTGTCCAGTCCCCTTTACAGGCATTTAACAGGCCTTTAAACTCAGCTTCGATCAGCCTTTCATCACTATCAGTTCTATGGCAAACAGATTCCCTCTAACCATATTTCAAATCATGAGGAAACACGTCAGAAGTCACGCAGGGAATTTTCTTTGGTGACTTGGCTGACCAGACACTCTGGGAGGGAGAGGCATTACCCATCTGCTCCTGCAGCCATGCTGAAGTGCCATGCCCCCCAAATACAAGAAGCATAACTAAATAAATAAGGCAGCTAACCAGACCTTTTCAAACTCCAGAAGCACTTCCTCAAAAAATATATGGTTATGCGTGTCAGGCATTAGCAGAGCCTGGATTGCAGAGCTACTTCCACTTGCCACTCTGTAGCAAGGTGTGGGTAAAGCTGCGCTGGCAACAGCCCGATGCAGGACTTGGACTTTGCTCTAGCTCTGAGGAAACTCCTGCTAACCTCAGAGAGTGCATGTCTGTGTGTCAGGAAAAAAATAATTAAGCAACGAATAGGTGCAAAAAAAACAGCAGTGTGGAGCTAGAGGTCTGTGCTCAGTGCTTCTCTCCCCATGTTCCCCTGCCCCCTCTGGCTCCACAGCCCAGAGTCCTTTCAAACATACTGGCTTCTCATTCCTCTGACAATTCTTCAGAGGCTCCAAGATTTGAGGGAACTTCCTGTTTCATCACAAAACCTCTCTTTCTTTTCTTTTTCCAGGCTATTAAACCCGGTGCTAACAAAGCAGTGTTTGCTGCATGGCCAAAGACCCTGCAGGCTGCGTGACATAAAAGTCACGCCACTCAAGGTGTTTTGGTCTTTACATCCCCCTCCTGACCCTCAACTTAACTGCAGAACAAAGTCTTCTTAAGTTTGACACTGGAAAAATATATTTCCTCCCTCCCATGCCCATAGTGGTTGTTTTAGCATTGCATGGGGTTGCATGTATTATTTTGTTATTGTAGGGTTGCTGGTGACAACTGATCTGCACACACTGCTTTGTTATTGTAGGGCTGCTTTTAAATCCTGGGCTCCCGGTCTTAGTCTCATTTATTTATTCTAGGAAAAGGTAGTTTTTAATGGTTGGAAAATAAACATGTTTAAAGACATACCAAGACATGGTGAAGAGACGGTGCAGAGAGGAAATCCTGTCAATTGGAGGGCCTCGCCTGTCTGAGCTGTGCCCCTGGAGCATGTCCACGTCCTCGCCTCCTGCTCTCCCATGGCTGCCACGACCTGCAACCTCCCAGCAGCAATGGCTGACTTTTGATACTCAGCGTTCTTGCAGTGCATATTAACGTTGCTGTGAAAACAGCACAGCATTAACAATTCTCAGAGGCTTGAGTTACTGTAAAAATCTGTGCTAGACATGGGGTTTAAAAGTTCAGATAAAGGAAGAGGTGGAAGAAGAAGAAAAGAGTGGGGGAAAGGAGAGGAGCAAAGCACTGACCTGAATGATAGCACATGCTGATGGCTTTCAATGTGACACGTAGGTAACATTGTCCCCAGGCAGCATCTTCAGTGCTGTCGGTGAGTTTCTGGAAGGGCTGCCCAACACAACTCAAGGGCAGAGCACAGGATGGGCTCAGATCCTCATGTTGCTCTAGAATAACATCTGGGTCTTGTTTTCCCCATCCACCAAGGGAAGGGAGAAACAGATGAGTTTGGGCAATACTAGAAAGGGGAAGAAACATGCAGTGACACACCCCAGCAAAGCATCCATGGCTCTGTTGTGAAAGTGAGACCAAGAAGACAATGAAATTAAAGAGAGATATTCCTGTCAAGCTAAATAATTAAGTCCCAGGTTACATAATTGATGCGTTCTTGATGTGGGCCCTAAATCATTTACAAGGCTGGTGCATAACCCGACATGTGCAGCCCTGGCATTACAACAGTAAGAGACAAGCATCCCTCACAACAGAATGAATCAAGCAGGCCACCTCTGGCATTGGTCACACCACATGGGGACAACCCTACAGACGCTTGACTGAGGGTGCTCCTCCTGCCTGCTCTCAACCCTTTCCCAGCTGCTCACCACTCAGCCATCCCACTTGCTTTGGTAGATGAGAGTACCTCCACCAGACCACAAAAGATGTTCACATGGCAGGGCAGGATGGTGTGAGAAGACGCTGTTGTTTCTTAGCTGCAATTTTTCAACCAAATTCAACTGATCCCAAAGTCAGCTGAATCCTAAACATCAGCACAAGCTACTCAGCACTGTCTCTAACATCCCCATCACCAGAAAATCAAACTGGGGGCCACTTGCAGTAGCCCCTAACCCAGAGAGATGGAACAATCAGTACACAAATGAACTGATGGACAAAACAAGGCCACTTGAGACAGGGCTGAGCTGTGGAAACAGTCCCTGGTGTTTTGTTGCCTGGACCGAGGTGGAGGATTCAGACCCCACAGCTGACTGCACTATCCCATAAGAAAGACATCAGTCTGGAGGGCTTTTTCTACTGTCAGTTATGCAGTGCTTTTTCCTGCCCCACTAGTTGCAGAAGTCAAATGCTACCAAGCATCTCTATCCTGGTCTTTTTTATTTCCAATGGGTTTTTTTTACACTTCATCTCCAAGAAAAGCTGCTTCTGTCCTTCTGTGATGCTGGCGCCTGTCTTGCAGGAGCACCAAACATGCCACTAATCTCCTGGGCATCACCAGCTGCCCAGTCTGGTGACAAGGCATCCTGAGCATGAAGTGTGAGCACAACCCGTGGCTGTCTGCTGTCGCGCACACCACCCCTGAGACTGCCATGCTGGCTTCATGCCAAAAAATATCACTGTCCCTCCTAGCTTCCCCCTGCTCCCAGTGTTTTGACAGTTGGCTTGACGGGCTGAGTGTGTTAGCAGAGTCACTCAGAGCGCCACCAGCTCCCCCCCACCCTGTGCCCACCCCAGGCATGCGCTGTCTGCCTGACACTGCCTACAAACTCTATTAGCTTTGTAATTAAAAACAGCTGTAATCTGATCAGGTGGAGATCACGGTTACAAAATGAAGGAAGCCATTAGCAGGAAATGTTGTGGTTCAGGCAGACATCAAATCAGTTTAAAGAGATTGGATTTCATTGTTTTTATACAGTTACTCCATTACTATAATGCACTGGGTCCATTTAAGCGGCTGGCTCGGAGGAGCGCTCATAAGGCAGTAGTGACATCTATGTGAAACGAACGGCATCAGCGGCAAACTGCGAGGAGATAGCGCTGAATTTACACCCCTCGCACTGCAGTGAATATTAATGCACCAGGAGCTGCTGGAGCCAGGCTTATTGGGGGGCTCTTTCTTTCTTCGTTCTCAAGCTCCTTTGGTGTTCCCAGTGCTCCTGCAGGGCTGTGAGATCCCCAGCAGGGATTAGATCCAAGGAGTTTTCCTTTTCTCACCCAGCCACAAACCAAACCACAGGTCCAGTTTCTCAGTAGTGAGGTGGAGTGAGAACTGAAACCACAGCAGCCACATCGCTTCACTTCCTCCTGGCCTCTTCGCTCCTGTATAAACACCAGCCAGTCAAGGCAAAAGCTAGAAAACAAAATATCCAGGTTCTCACAAGGGATGTTATTTCTCTCTATTTGCCTCTCCCTCCAAAAAAAGCAAAATGGAATAATGACCTGTGTTTGAAAGCACCAGATCCTGGCCCAAGAGTTCACAGTCCAGCTAGACGGGTGATGTGACCCAACAGCACGTCCATCAGGAGGGGCTCTGCAAAATGCTGCTGGTTCTTGTTTTTAATTCAGTTCTGCCTTGAAGTCTATAGCCAAGAGACAACTTAGGTAGCTGTACAAAAAAAAACACATCAAGAGGTACGTGATGGCCCCTGACTTTCTCCAAGGCTGATGGTGGTTGCTAGAGAAGTAAGAAGGGTAGAGGGTGGGGTTTTCATAGCATCGTGGGGTTAGCACAACACTAGCTTGGATACGGTTGGTGAGACAATCTGGACCATCTTTGTGTGAAAAATCAGATCCGGAAGAAATGTGAGGTAAGGACCATGCACTCCTGATTTCAGCCTATCTGTGGTGTTTGTGAGCTCCTCATGTGCTGTGGGCTGGACAGTTAGTACCACTGGGTTCTCTCTCTTAAAAAGCTACCTATGGTACCATGTGGGTTTATTTACCTGCTCTGTGCCTTGCAACCTCCTTCCATTAGGAAAGTGGGCAGGGAGGCTTCTGGTAAAGGGCTCTTAGACAAGGAGGGTGTTAAGGGGATGCAAATAGGATGAGAGCTGTCTGCCAGGGAGGGAACTGTGACTCCCCCATGATCCTGCCTGAGCAGTAAAAGGACACTGCGGGCAATACAGAATACAAACACTCCCCTCCCCTTGCCAATGTCCTAATTGGAGAGAGATAAAGAGTGGCCTGCAGACAAATGCTCAGGCTGCCTTCTACGCACCACACCAATCTGTATCTGAGCACAAGGAGCCCCTGGTCCAGTCAAAACCTTTCTGATTATCACTAAGTCACAGTATCACAGTATCACCAAGGTTGGAAGAGATCTCATAGATCATCAAGTCCAACCTGTTACCACAGAGCTCAAGGCTAGACCATGGCACCAAGTGCCACATCCAATCCTGCCTTGAACAGCTCCAGGGATGGTGACTCCAACACCTCCCTGGGCAGCCCATTCCAGTAGCCAAAGTCGTTCTTGGCTAGAAAATAGCTCTATCATCTTCATACTAACCTAGTTCACATACAAACAGGCAACCTTCTTCCTTCCTTGCCACAGCTTATCCCCTCTGTCTCCTGTCCTCCCCCTCTCCCTTTTCACCTCAAGCTGTATCAAATGCATCAAAGCCTGAGTAAATTATGTTCCCTTTGACCTGCTGGCAGCAAGTTCAGCCACAGCACATTAAAAGAGCAGAGGCTGAGGTTTCATGGTCAACAGAGGCGGAGGAGGAACTGCAGGCCTTGTCACTGCATCGCTTTTGCTTTTAAAAGGGACATTTTCAGCCAAATTCAGTGGCACTCAAGGCTGAGGTTTGGAGCTCAGCCCGTATGGGAAAGTGAGAAGCAGTCGTGAAGCTGGAAGGTGATTTTTGAGCAGTCTCTGCAGGCTCCTGCCCACTCCATCTGGGTGGGCTGATCCAGTGGCATGGCTAGCATTGCCTCTGCTAACCATCTCTGCAGATGATGGGCTGGACAAAGGTCACAGGGGCCCGTTGAAATGGCAGGAGGAGCCAAACAGCCAGGTTGGCTGAATATCTGCAAACTCATGTGTGGTACAGTGGGCTCAGTCATTGGGGCCCACAGCCCACACCAGGGCTGATCATGACCTCCTAAAACACTCCCCACTCTGTCTGGTTTCCTCAGGCACAGTCTGTGCCTTGAGTTTGTTATGCTATGTGTGCAATCCAAGCAGCTTCAGGTGGTTTTGGGTTTGGTTGCGAACAATGCTCAGATCTTTGCCAGTGATGGCTATGTAGGCTGCATCTTGCTGCCAAGAGGAGACCTGGAGATGGTGAAGCCCAGCAGGTCATGGTGATGTTTTGGCAAAACACTTTGGGCTCAGCCTGGATAAGCGCACCAGTCCTCCCATATTTCTGACAGTTATCCCTGGCATTGTGATGCAGAGTGTGTGCAGCATTGGTGCAAGCCTTAGCAGCAGCAAGCTCAGCCCTCCATGCACAGGGATTCACACTGAGAAAGCAAATGGAACTGCAGAAAAGTCCACGCAGCATCTCTGGCTCCTACACATTGGCTCAAAACAGGATGCAGGACCTAACCCAGTAAAACACTCTGCTATCCCTAGAGAAACAGATGTAGAGAGACCAGCCATCACCTCATAGCACTGAGGCGGTTCATGTTCTTGTATCTTGGCTGTGAGGCTGTTCTGCCGTGGTTCTGAGTGTCGTGCAGACTTTGGAGAACCCTCCTCAGAATCACTGTGATGGCAATGCCAATCCCCAAAGAGGCAGCATCAAATCTGGAGCCTGTGAAGCCTCTGCCAGCAAAATAAATATTCAGGGGTATTTTTAGCCTGCTCTTGTTCAGAGAGAATTTCTTTGTGCCCTTCTGAGGAGCTTGCCGGATCTTTCATCGGTTTGTTTTTCTCATTAGCCGGCATAAGCTTTGTTCTTATTTAATAAAGATTAGGATCTGCTGCCTCCAGCCCTCTCTTTTTGCTCTTCCATCAGGCCCGTGGGGGCTCAGGCTGCAACGACACGTTTGATGTCAGGCCGCAGAAGTTGAAATGCAGGACAGAAGCTGCTTGGGGTCTTCCATTCACTTCCCCAAAAAGCCCTGTCTCACATCGCTTTGCTCCAGCACTGCCATCCTCCACAGAGAGCTGCCCCATGGCAGGGGAAGGGAAGGGGACGGAAAGGAGCAATTGGACACTGTTGCCTGGATCATCCAGAGGTTTCCAGGCTCAAATGGCTTGAAGAGGTGCAAAGGTCTTGGTTTGAGTTGTCAACAGACAGTGTGTGGGGAAAATGGGCGATACAGGCAAACACAGCCTGTACATGAATTTAATGAAATAGAGAAAAGCCACAGATGGGAAGAACAGTTTCTTCCAGCTTCAGATGTCAGAGATGTAACATCTCCCATCTCTTTACATATCATCACTGAATTCTCCTAGTTAGTAAAAAAAAATAGCAAAAGAAAACCAAAATGCTTTCCCTTCTCAAGCCCAATCATTCCTAGGAAAAGAATGGGTTTAAAACAAGGACAGGTATGAGGCAGCGTTAATTTTATGAGCTCCCGGAGGAAGGCAGCGGGGTGTTCTCAGCTTTGAAAGTCTGATCTCTGCTGAGAGCTCCCACCACTGCATGCTGCTCTGGTAGAAGCATTACCATGTCTGTCTGGAGCTATGATGAACCAGTCTGGCTGGCTGCAGAGCCCCACAGGGGCAGCACCTGGTGCCAGAGGAGTTGAGATGAGTTGTGCCTGTGCTGAAAGCGGGACCTGTGTCCCGACTCCAGCTCCCATATATCACTTCTCACTTACACTCTCTCCTGCCAACTGCACAGCCCAGCTAGGCCACACTGCTCTGCACCTCTGTTTAGCCATCCCTGGAGCAAGAGTACATTTACCTTGTAAAAAAGGCTGTGGTTATTTACTTGTGGTAACATACGGAATTAGGTTTATACAGATCTGGTGCTATTAATGTCACTCTATGTTAATGCACTTCTGGGAGACTTTTCTTAAAATAAATAATCCCTAAGCCCTCCTGCATGGTCAGAAGGCTCCCATTTCTAGCAGGAGAGCCTGTTTTGCATACGCCTAACTTTGAAGGGGATGAATAACTTCATGGCCAATAACATTTATAGCTTTGCCTTGTGCAGGGAGATAAGGGCAGAGGAACGCAGGGCTCCAGGGCAGGAGCTGTTTGCTGAGAGGGGCTGGGAAGGAATCCAGTCCCCACCCAGCCAGAGCCTTACCTGTGCCCAGGTGCATGCCGGCCGCGGAGCCTATCCCTGCCAGCCCAGCATCAGCCGCTGCGTAAGGCTGGATACCAAACCTCCTAGCTCACTCCAGCATAGCTGGAAAGGGAGGAGGAAAGGGGGACAGGGGAGGAACAGCAGGGAAGGCAAATTTTAGAAATACTTTTTGAATAGTCACAGTTGTAAATGAACTCACCCTCACCATGTTTGTGTCACTTGTCTTTGCTGCCTGGGGCTGTGGGAGAGCACAAGTTTTCCTGGCATGGCTGCTGTTGGAAAATCAGCTTCCAATCCATATATGATAGTATTCATGGAAACCACAATTCTAATTTACATGTACTGGTTTCCCTGCCAGAAACCGTGCTGCCATCCAACCCAGGGACAAAAATGATGTTCTGTGACTTCCCTGCCCAATCACAACCAACCCATGCACTTCAAAACTGAAATATTTTCCAGGGAATGTTTGAAGCCCACAGTTTCAAAAAAGAAAATCTTCCCCAAATTCAGGCAGTGGCTCAGCATCATGTCTGCATTCAGGGAGGTTTCCTTATACGTATTTCCCAAGACAGTTATCCCCACTAAGAAAAGAACCCAAACCAACCAAGATAAAAAACCAAAAAGCCCAAAAAAAGCCCAAACCAAATCCAAATCCTTAGGAGATGAATCTTTAAAATAGGTAATTCTTAATTATTCTTCATTCAAAATTTCTCCTTCCTTTACATCATGCTACGGAACACATGAACTCATCACTTTTAAGCCCCTTTTGCCCTGGCCAAAACCAGGAAGAGGTTTTCCTTCCTCTCACCATGCTGAGTTCAGCCTAGGGACCCGATTCCTCTGCTCCAGCCACTGCTGTGCTTGGTGCAATGGAGCAAAGGTTGAGAAGGTGGAGAGAGAGCCCTTAATAAAGATAAAATCTATTTCTAATGTCTATAAAAACCAAACCCAAATTCCCAGTTTCTTCCAACGTGAGCTGTGGAGATGGTGTAATGGAGATGGAGTTATTTATTAATAGAAGGGCATTTCAACAGAGATCAAAGCAAGTGATACAGACCAAATGGAGGCATTTACAGAAATAATGCTCAGGAGGTTTTACCCAGCTTGGCCAGGTGTATCAGCACTGTGGCCTGAGGACAGTTGTCCCCCATTCTCCAATAAGGGTGGTTTAGGGAGCCACATGCTCACGAAGCCCAGACATCACTTATTTCCTCCAGATCTGGCTCTCATTTCCACCTAGAAGTGGAGCTGGAAGAATAAGTGCAGAGGTAGTCTTGTTCTTGCTGATTTTTTTGGGAAATAGTGTGGTGCTTGATACCCAGCTCAGACCCTCCTGTCCTGTGCCACAGCCCTCTCCAGCATGATCCCCACTTTCACTCCTGGGCCAAGGTTTTAAATCTCCAAGGCCAGGAGCCCTAAAATTGTATGAGACCCCACCCTGATTCCTCCTGTAAAATGTAAAAATCACCTCCCGAAATTCCTCTCTGACTCCTCATTAACACACACCTCTTCCCTCGCTTGGCAAGCAAACAATGCCAAAATTCCCACCTGCCTCTGCCTTGCAGCCCCTTCTGGAGGGGCTCATTAGCCATGCAAATAAAGAATGCTCCAACAGCCACACAGCAGATTCCTCCCATACACCAGCAAGGAATGACAATTCATGGGGGCCTTCAGGGAGCAGGGACTGAGGGAGGGAGGAGCAGAGTGCGGCGTGGCTGCATGTGGCAATCAAGCTTTCCCACCGCCACCTGTCCCAGGGGAGCATCCTTGCTCCTGTTGTGGAAAAGCTGCAGCGTCTCTCCTTCCACCTTGTTAATCCCCTTGCGCTGGGCTCCCGCGCTCAGCTCCCTGCTACGACCCCCTGGGAGCCCTGGGAAAGCAACGCCCAGTCCTCACTGCCCCTTTGCCCCACGGCTCAGTGCAAAGTAGTGTGGGAAGGGGAAATGTGCCGTTATTGATTTTGGTGAAAAAGGCAGGCAGCCTTCATACTGTCAAATGAAGTAGTTCCAGAGCCAGTTGCAGTTATGAGCCACCTAAGATTAGTGGTCATTGCGTTGTGGTGTTGAGTAGCAGTGCGGGGAGGAAGATTTTATAACCTTTTTTTCGTTCGTGGAGCCTTCCTTAAAACCAGAGAAGAAAAGAGAAAAGGCACCCGGCTCATCTGCCCACCAGAGGACAGGGGATGGGTGTGAAATGGTGGGTTTGACCCTTCTGACGTTATTTGCCCCACTCTGAACAAAGCAGGTGCTTTGCTGTGGCTCTGGCTAGGTTCTCTCGTCCGGGCAAGGGCTGGCCGGGTCCTTAGGGTTACCCTGCTGCTGTCTCCACTGAAGTGTGGTGGCATGAGCAGCCCCTCCATCCTCACCGAGGTGTGAGGCCGGACAGCCAGACACACCAGGTACCACCTCCAGAGGTGGTTGGCCCCTTTTGTCCCGGCTTGCCCTCCCCCTCGGAGAGGGAAAAGAGGGCTGCAAGAGAAGCTTTGAAAGCCCCGGGTGCGGCTCACGGGGCTCAGATCCCTGATTAGATGGGAACGCCTGCTGCAACCTGATAACACGGCAGCATCTGAGGGGGAGGCTCCAGCAGCACTCTCCGAGTCGAGCAGTGCCTATTGTTTCAGGAGATATTACCCCGCACACACGCTCACGCCTGGATATCGATAAGCCTGCCTGTTTATGCACAAACACAGCACAACATGCAGCCACATACCTCTGCATTCCTCCTTCTGCCCTCCCTCCTTTCCCTTTCCCCTCCGCCCCTTTACTCCTTTATCTGCTTCTCATCTGCTCTTGTCTGTTTAACATTATCTCTGCTCCTCTTTCAGAACCGAGTCCCAGGAAATGGCAGTTATGGTGGGTCGCACAACAAGGCTGCTGAAGATTGCCAGCATTTTGGGTGAAATTTGTTATTGAGGGCCTGGGTGGAGGGACCATTAGACTAGACCACTGCAAAACAGACTTCAGTTAGGATAGGAAAAGGCAGCACGGTGTGGCAAATAGAGGCAGCATGTTTCCTGAGTGTTCTCTGACAGGACCACTGCATCTGGGCATGCACTCCTAGCCTCCTGTGCCCAGCCTGCACACCTGCCCCTACATTCAACACATGCTTTTTGGGGCATCAGTGACACCTCTACTGCAAGTCAGGTAAAAAACCAAATCAGCAGATTTTTTGCAGTGATTGAAAACGAATTACAAAACCAGTCTCCTCCTTTGCTATTATCCATTTGGTAAAAGGAAGTCTGCAAAAACAGTGGACACCAGCTGTGCTCAACACAATCCTCAGCACCTGTGTGGTGCCAAAGGACTGGTGGTGCACAGCCACCTGAGCTGAAACATTGCTGAACCTGCCTTCTCCAGGCCTGGACTCTGGGAGAGAGGAAATCTCAAGCAATACTGGCTGGGAGGCCTGATCCACTATCTTCAGAGAAAGGTGTCAAGATCTCAGGGACTTGGCTTTGCCAGGAGAGTGTGCATTTTTGGAAATACTGCCCTCAGCCCTTGTGCTGGACTCCAAAAGCAAACTTTGATGCTCAAAGGAGCACTCAGTGCTGACTGACACATGCCATCACAGCTGGGGCCTGTACATAGTGGCCTGCAGGACTCTTGTTTTCTGAAAAGCAGGCTGTGTCTCAGCCCAAACGCACAGCCTGCCTCAAGCAATGACCCCAAGGCACTTGCGCAAGGATGAGGAGCCACAAGGTCTGTGGCAACCACCCGCTAAGCCCATCCTCTTAACACTTACTGCATGCTTGGAGCAAGGTCCACTAGGCTGGGAAGAAAGGCATCCCACTGCATTTTCTGGTGTCCCTCCAGGATTTGTTCCCAGCTCTCCTTGTTCAGATAGCGTCATAAGCTCTTCTCCCAGCAGGACAGCAGGTTAGCACTGGATGCTGCATACTTGCCTTGGCTTTGGTTAGGGCTCCCAGACCAAAAGCAAAGTCCTTGGCACTGGCTGGACCAATCCTAGGAGAAAGCTGGTTTCCAGCTCTCCAGCTTCCTAGAAAAAGAGGGGAAAAAAAAATCACATAATGCCAGATGTGCTTACTTCCAAGCAATTTATTTAAGGAACTTTGTCCTGGACAAACTCAGAGCCCCATCCCAGATGTAGAAGCCTCATTACGACTCACCCCTGAAACAGCCCCACACATTGACCACTCCTGCAAAAAGCTCTCCTCAGCCCTCTGCTCACAAGAGGGTGAGGGACACAAGTAGGATAAGCAGCAATCTAGGGGAGGGATTTGCTCATAGGTCAAAATCTCCATTATCCCCACTCTGGCAGTCCCCACCACAGCTCAGAGGCAATGTTGCTTTGACTGACCCAGGTGGTTCATGCTGCCCACACACAAAAGCATGGGTAAGACTACAGACCTCCTTTGAAAGCACTAAACAAGAATATTTGGTCACCAGGTAAATACAAATGACTCTCCAGCTAGGTTGGGCTGTCCCTCCTTCCAGGGGATGTTACATCATCTTCAAGACCTCTACTTGCTCCCTCACTGCACTCAAATATGGCAATTACTGTTCCAGCACTGCCACTGGTCTGGGCTGAAGCAGTGGCACTATGTCCATGTCTGTACCCAAGCAGCAAAACTATGGCATGCACAGAAAGAGCAGTGCATCTCTGGCAGCATGTATGTGCATTTCCCAGCATCTGTGTACACACACACATGCAGCATCTGGGGCACCAGGACAGGGCAGAAGGGCCCTTTGGGGAGTGTGGTTTTGAGCAATGGGAGCAAGGGTGTGCCCTAGGCGGCATGGCTGCACCTCACACAAGCTCTCTGGAATAGGGCTGTATCCTGAATTTATGAGCTCTTAACTCATCACCATTCACAATTTATATTCCCCAATCTTTTAATCTCAGCAACAAACTTGGACTAAACTTTTGCTGAGGCAATGTGAAAATTTCACTTTCCCCAGCTCCATGTATGAGACATCCATGGGCAGGACTAGAACATGTTTCCTGATGGATTCATTGCAAGGTGTGCTCTCCAGTTTCCCACTGCCAGTAAAGTTATCAGTAATTGATCAGTTCCCCACCTGCTACCTTGATTGTCCAGGCCCTCAGATTGGACACTGCCAAATAATGGAGGACAAACATTATGGCAGTCTTCTACAATCTGTCCTACCTTCTAGGTAATGGGAATCTTTCTTTTAATCAGGGTGTTTCAAGTCTGTGTGCACATCACCAGAACCATCACCTAAGTTTTGCACCACTTGAAATTCACCCCCCTAGCTCTTTCTATAAACTCATCCTCATGGGTACATTTTTACCCACCTACAGTTGCTTTACCTTGGAAGTCTGTATCAGAAGAATCATCTCCAGAAGGTTTGCTGTTAGTGTGGTGGCTCTCAGCAGGATCTGGTCTCTAAGCTGGGCACGTCCTTTGCAAACTGAGACCTAAAATTGAGATGGAATTGGCACCAATGAGCTACTAACAGAGGCAGGCCCTCCCTGCTTGGACGAACCCCATGCTTTCAGAAGAGGGTGGCATCATTTCTGCAGAATGCTTGAGTGGCCTCAAATAACACACTGAACTGTCAGGCACAAGCCCAAGTGACTGAGTGAGCCAGCACTGAAATAATGAGAAGCTGATCTACAGCTTTCCCCCTCTGGTTTATTAAATGAATGCTCCACATACCACTTCCCACTGACTGGAGACAGAGAGAAAATCCCAGGACAGTAACTCATCATCCTTTCTTCCCCCGAGAAGATTCAAGGCTGTGGCTATGTATGGATGTTGTGAAGTGATAAAGTTGCTGCGGCTTCGCAAGTTACCACGCACCAGCTGAGCTGTGCCATCTGACCGTGCGCGCTCCCAGCTCCCTGCAACTGGGTGGTAAAACATGTTAGCTCACGATGGGGCTGGAGCGGGTACACCGGCGGCGGGCTCCAGATAAGCATGCTCTGCTGATAAGCAGGGCCTCATTAAGCCCCAGGACTCAACGGCTTGCAACGCAATCCTTGGCCCAGCAGTCCCTCCTCTTTCCAAGTTGGAGCCCTTGGTCATGGAAATGGCAACTGGAAACTGCTCTGAGAAAGTGGTCAATATTGAATCCCTGTGCATAGCACAGAGTGGAAGGAAGGCCAAGGACCTTGTCAAAGAGGAGGAGTGGTGGAAGGACTGGCCAACTGTGTTGCTGAATACGACTTCAGTGTAGTCAAGCCTGGCTGAGTATAACGTAGATAACATATAGAGATGACCCAGGCAACGAAGCCAAAGTGTTCTGAATTCCAATGGGCTAGAGTCCATGGGCACAAATTACAGTACCCTTTTGGGCTTTTTGAGATGGAACAAAGCCTTGCCCTGGACATGATCAAACACACAAAAAAATCAAGTGTTCCCTTGGCTTACTAAATAGGACCAGGCCTCCTCTTAACTTCATATCTCAAAAAAAGGGTGTTTTTTGTGAGGTTCCTGCTTCTTGCTACTACCCAGAAGTTCCATGTGTTCTTCCCTGAACCTTAGTTTAGCCTCAAGCCCAACTTGAAGCTCAGAAAACCCAGATACAGGCCCAGTACTCTGGATCCTCCTTCAGCTTTGTCTCCAACTACTACTTCTCAGAGCCACCCGATTTCCCGTGTGATCTCTGTGTTGAGCCTGAGTCACAGGATCAATGCGTGGAACACATCAACCCTTCCTCTTGCCTGTGGAGGTGGGAATCTGTCCTTTAAGCCTGCTCTGCTCAACATTCACAGCTGCAAACAAACCATGAAAACTCCTAACCTCACAAAATTGAACATCAGGAGCCTACCTCCTCTCTCCTCTGATCCACCTAGACAGTCTTGAGGTGGCAGCTACACTCACTGAGGACAAGTTCTCTTTATTAAGACGTTGCCCTTGCATTTTGAGAGGTGAGGAGATCTTTGGGTCAAATTTTCTACGTGTTTTTCAATATTTTCTGAAGTCAGGCAGGTCCCTCTGCTCCTCCCTCCCTGAAAAATCCCCAGTGTACCCATCTCTGGCGGTGTTCCCCAGGAACACAGCTCAGGGTGTATGTGCAGCCTCCTGGCTGATGGGGCCACCCTTGGGGGAAGATTCCACTGACAGTTTGACTGGTGGAGCGAAGTGCGACTCATGTTTGTTTGGATAGTCAAAGGACTGGGAACAAATGTCTCCAACTAATGTTGGTTTAGATAAAAGGACCCTGGCTCTGTCACAGGATCAACAGGGCTGGCAAGAAACCACTCACAGACTCCCTTTGCTCCCAGCCCACTTTTAAACAGAAGGAAATTATTATTATGACTGTTATTAAGAGGAAGTTTTCACAGTTCAGAGATGCTTACTTCTTTTTGGACCAGGACACGTTACAGTGCCAAAAGCAAGGTCAGGGATCAGGGCTGTGAGTGTGGTGTCACCTGTGGTCTCGATAATGAAAATCTATGAACCTTTTGTTGCCTGGTGCCTTGTGCTTTGTTTTCCATCCTGACCTGGCAGTCTCTGCCCTTTCAGACTTGATGTCTGGCTTGCAGGGAGAAAAGCAAGCTGGACATGGAGGTGCCTGAAATGGGAGACGGCAGGGACATCCGCACCCATCTGGTATACTGAAGCAGTGAATGAAGGAAAAGGAAGAAGGGGGTGGGGAGGAGAGAAAATCCCAAAGATCCTCAGATAATAAGCACCATTAAGGTTAGTCTGTCTCATGATTGTTTCTTATTAAAAAGAGACTGTACTTTATCTGTGCAGGATATGCTGTTTGGATGAGGGAATTAGCAGAGTGACTGCCTCCATATCATCTAATTAGCAAAAATGTTGATAAGCAGATACAATCACATATGATTAGGATCCTTTTAAAAAGCCACTCCATTAATTAAATAGACAGAAAGGCCGCCTCCAGCCCTCGCGTGCCACTGATTAGAATACAAATATTTACACTAATCTCACCTCCATCAGCCATGGGACACTTCTGAGTATTTTTAGTGACATCAGATTACTATTGATTTTCATCCCCAATGTCAGACCATTTTGTTAGTATCTGAAAGTGCTGCCTTCAGTTTCGGATGCTTTAAATCATGTTAAGGGTTTATCTTAATGACACTGCTGATAACCACTGTTCAGGTCACTCATACTTTCTCTTCAAAGAACACAGTCTGGGCTGGTTTTTATTGTTTGTACTTGAGATTTAAGATACGAAAAACATTTCTCATTTCAAAGCTTTGTTTTCTAGGGATGGGGCTGCCACACTAGTTTGAGTCTAGTTACTCAATGTGTGCTTGCTCTCTAATTTCTCTTTCTCCCTGCCTCTCCTCAATCCTTTCTTTTTTTTTCCCTGCAGACCCTTTTGGCACACAGCAGTGGCCTCTCCAGAGTGGCTGCTAATCTCCAAGCTTGCTGCAGGCAGCAGACAGACAGGCAGTGAGCATCCCCCCTTTTGGGGGTGGCAGGAGAAAAACACTCCCTACTCTTCAGATGGGTAGGATGCACTAAATTCAAGACAGACAATCCAGTGCGCCAGCAAGTCTGAGATGGGCTTTCAGCATCAAAAGTGAGTAAGGGAGGAGGTGCTTTGCAAAGACACAGCAAGAGGCAAGAGCCACCTCCTTATTTCTGAGCAGAGTCCTATTCCCTGCAGTAGAGGACTGGGCTGGGCTCCTCCAACAGGCTTTTCTGACATCCCATTTTCCCTTCTCTGTAACAGACAGTAGGAACAGTAATTACTCTTGAAATTTCTGCCAAGCATTTGCATATGGACCACAGTGGCTAGAAGCTGTTGGCACCTTTCAGGGGCTTGTGGGTGGTAAGCTTGGATCATCTTCAAGTCTGATGGACAATCCTAAAAAATCACTAGCCCAAATGCATGAGTGCCACTGATTTCAAGCAAAGCATTGTAGTGTGAGTCAGCCGTGAAGCCTTAACTCTGCTTTCCATGCAGAAGAGTGCTTTGAGAACACAAAGAACTGAGTTCAAACAGGCAGCAGGGGCAGCTTGCTGCTGGGTTGAGAATAACCTTTGCCATTGATACAGCACAAACAACACCTAGCAAAATTCACGAGGCATAATCACCCTGTAGTTAAGAAGACCTCCTTTGTGCAGGAGGAGGTGAAAGTTAAGATCTCCCTGATGAGGAGAGCCCACAGGACCATGAGCTCCTTTACTGCTTTGCACTTCTTTCAGGTCCAGCCTCCAGACCAGCATAACTTGCCTTATATCAACTTTTACTACAAGCAGGTGAGAAGTATCTCCATCGTACTGACCCATCACTAACCAGTGATAAACCCAGCAAAACAAAGCCCACCCCCAACACACATCAGCTCTTTCTCTGTCACATTGCTTTCTACAGGCTGACATGGCTGCCTCTTGGATTCACAACCTCACACGGACGATGTACGTTAAGACAGCAGCCAGCTCATACGTTGCACATATGCTCTTTGGTCTAGCTGGCTCTTGATTCTGTCCCAAAGTGTGGGATAATGGAAATGAGGGCAGTGATCTGCATCACATGCTGCCATTAGTAGGTGTTTACGACACAGTCTTACAGACAGATGAGTTCTCCTTACTGGTATTCCCTTGGAGACCTTCTTCATGCGATGATTCCCTGTGAGGATACTGCATTTTCCATAGGAATGGCGAATAAAGGGAACAGAAACAGATGCAGGATAACCCCAGGCCAGGTTCATCAAAGTTCAGCTCCTCAGGCTCAAGTTGCCTGCATCAAGTTCATGAGGCACCTCTGCTGTACATGTGTGTAGCTTGGGACAGATACCCAAAAAAAGTGCCTAGCAAAGAGGCTCAGGCTGTCAATGAGCTTCATTCTGGGAGTTTGTTTTGGTACTAACATGAGAGCTTAGCTCTTCTGGAAGTATTAGGTTTGGCTATAAATTCTGAAGAGACCATGATGGCCACCTAATCATGATTTTGGGAAAAGGGCCACTCTGGGTTTAAAAATGGCCACGTGAGAAAACTCATTGCCTTCATAAAGAGGGATATTTTGAGTTTGAATCTGGCAAATGCCATCTTCCAACCACTTTGTCTGGGAGATTGAACATCCCTGTGTCACTGAATTCCTGGTCCCATTTAGGTTCTTACGGACTATGATGAGGCTGACATTGAACTTCCTCTTAATACCAAGACACTTTCCCTAAGTATCTCTCCCCAGAGCATATTTTTCAAACCCTTAATCTCATTTTATGGCTCTTCACTGAGCCTTCTCCAATTTATTAACAATCCCCAAAAACTGTGCTAGAGAGAATGGTCTGTTAGAAAAAAAACAGCTACTGGGAAATTGGCTAGAGAGGGATCAGTTGCTAGGGGAAGATGAGCTGAGAAGAGTCTGTCGAGGACTGCTCCCAGAGAAGCTGCTGGGAGCTGAGCTGTTTTAGAACCTTCTGGAACTGTGGAGAACTGCTGTTGCTGGGGAACTCTGCTGGTTGCTGTCACCCTGGAGACCTGGAGAGGTCAGCAACAAGCTTGAAGGATAGAGACAAGCAGCACTCTGGGCTTGTGCTGCAGAAAGACAGTGCAGATCAAGGGATGAACTGAGCACTCGCCCACCCCAGCACCCTTAGGCATCCAAGAGTTTCTGCACACTGGTGAGCCCTCGGCTTCACCTCCTTGAAGGGAGAGAGGTACAAGGCCAGGCATCTTCCAAACAGTCCTTGGAGATGAGGGATTACTACGAAGTCCTTGGGCTACACAAGAGTGCCTCACAGGATGACATTAAGAAATCCTACCACCACCTAGCACTAAAATGGCATCCTGACAAGAATCCCAGTGACAAGGTGAAAGCTGAAAAGAAATTCCAAGAAATTGCTGAGGCATACAAGATTTTGTCTGACCCTCAGAAACGACTGGACTATGACAGGTCTGTTCAGGAGAGCTCTGACTCCTTCAGTGTATTCCATGAATTCTTTGAAGAGATGGAACTTCATGTGCATTTTATCTACGACCACTTCAATGTGAGAAACAATGGTAGAAACCAGCAGTGGAGAAGTGAAAGAAGCTTCTGGATGCCTGCTGACTTTATGGAGCCATTCACTCCACAGAATTCATTCAGACCCAGTAAGCAGTCCACCTCTTCCTTTGCTGAGGATGCAGCTGGGCCATACAGAGCCAGATCAGTGTCAACCTCTACTGAAGAAATCAATGACAAGAAGTTCACCATTGAGAAAATCACTGAGAACAGGCAGGAGAGAATGGAATCAAAAGATGGCCAGCTGAGGTGCAAAACAATAAATGGCAGAGACCACCTGAAATGACAGCGCCCCCCAGTAGCATGAGCATGAACTGCAAGCTGTGGGACAGAGTACTCAACAGATGTGACCTGCTATGAGCAGTATTAATAAATGCAAAGTTCATGTCACAAATGGTCCAGACTTGTCGGTGTCTGGGAACAAATACTATACAGGTACAATATGGAATTAAGCTAAGCTAAGGAGTGAGGCTTTACTAACACTGTGTAAGGTCACAGTGCTTATTCCTTACATAGGTATAATAAATATATGTGAAAGCAACCTTGCTGATTTGCCAAAAAGAGTAAATTGGTTAACATAGCAAAAGCAGACACACTGGCTGAGGCAGAATTTAGAGAGCTCTATGACAAGCCTGAAATACCAATCTACTACAAGTCTACTAGCTGGAAGAATGAAGACTTGTGTGACTCTCATACACAGCCCTGAGGTTGAGTGAAGAATATTCTATCTTTGGTGTATGATAAGAGACATAATAATTGGAAAAAAAAGGTTTTGTACACAGGCAGTAAGGTTGGGGAAGTTCAGTGAGTCACACAGTGTCTGTAAGAGAGGGACTAGCATAGGAAAAAAACCAAAGGAAGGAAGAAAATGTCATTCCTCAGATTGTAGAAGAAAAGGAGGCTTTCTTGAGGATGTCTTGTAAATTATGAAGGGAAATTCTGGGAGCACTGTGTAGCTTTGGGGTTGAAAGAGAGTGGGGGGAAGGTGAATTTGGATCTTGGACTGGGACAGTCTATGGTCCATTTCTTCTTGGAGTCATTCAAATAAAAATAGCTACATTCAAATCATGTACAAATAGGTTCCAAGGGACTGAGTTTATCTCTCTCTCTGTGTGAAGCTGGATATGGAGACTTAGATGGTGCTTTACCATCCTTATTGTCTGCTCACAGCTGCAAGAGCCAGCTCACAATGCATTTCTTGCACAGCCTGTCAGCATGATGCTTTCATCCTCTACTGAGCTAAGGAACGCACTCCCCACATTTTTGGCCTCCCCTGTGCTGACATGAGCTGCTAAGCCTTGTTTCTTGCTTGGCCAGATCACCTTAGGCATTTAAAATCTTACTTGCCTCTTATTTTCTGTCCCACGCTACATCCCCTTGAGTTTCCCAGCTTGCCCTGCCCACTGATGTCTCCCTGGAGACTGGAACTAGCTTTCAGGGACATTTTCACTCTAATTCAGATTGCAATTGCTGCCTGTGTTTGGGCAGGTCTTTGCATCTGTTTCCTCTGCTGTAAAATGGGAATAACAGACTCCCATGCTTTGAAGGAGACTGTGAGGTAGTGATACCAGTACAGGACTCCAAACATTAGGCAGTAAGGTAAAACAGTCAGAGTTTTGCCACCCACTAATCATTTTTTTTTTAAGCTTTCAAAAGAAAGAGGTAGCTTAAATCACCTTCCTTAGCAACCAGTGCCATGGCCAGTTTGGAGAAACAGACCAAAATCGTATTTGTTAAGTCCTTGGCAATCATTCTCACAGTAAGAAAAAGACACAGCGCTGGGAGGGGCAAGTAGAAGTCTAAGTGCCTATTGGATTCAGGGAAGGAGGCCAGCAGTGATGGGAGCAGGGAAAACTTCAGCACAGGGACCAAACAGCAAGTTTGCAGGCATTGAGATTCTGAGGACTGCTAAGATTTAGGGGGCCTGGTACAGAAAAAAAAATATTGTGGTCAGAGGAAACACAAATACATATTTCTACTGATAGTCTCTTTGCAGATACTCTGTTCATGTGAGATGGCTTCTTGAATTTACCTTATGCTACTTTGGAGGAAGTTGAAGAAACCCAAACAATCCAACAAAACCCCAAAGCACACATTTTGGATCAGAAACTGAAATGGTCTTTGAGCAAAACAACATTTTGAAATCTGTATCAGAGTTGAATTCCCAGTTCATCAACCTTTTCAGCTGGTTAGGGCTAGAACTTTGCTTCAGTCCCATCTCTAATGGAATATTCAATACTTCTTGGACTGAGATTAAGATTTGCAGATCTACACACATATTAAACATGTCCTACCTTGGATCAGTATTTCCATCTCCTATATCAGTACCTAAGGCAGCATCTAAAAGCAAGCACTTCCTTTTCCCATCCCTGGCCAGAGTGTTTCCATTGCCACTTGCAGCAGCAATACTCCTGGGGCAGCTCTGGCAGCTCTAAGTACCAAAACCTGCTGTTAGCAATATGGGAACATGGATTGGGAATGGACTTAGCTCACCCAGTAAGTGTTGAGTCCTTCAGGACCTGCAGACTCCCTTCCACAACTCCATGTGCACTTCAGGCCATGAAATACCTTGCAGCACTGTCTGCAAACAAAAGATCTGAGATTAAAAAAAAACAACAAACAACCATAAAGGTGGTAGAAGAGCAGGTCAGACTGTGTTAGCAAAGTTCTGCATTCCTCCAGTAGCCACAAATCTGTCAGGTGTGCCCAAACCACCCATAGAAATGGATCGTCTCTCTTACTGAGAATGGCACATGAAGCTCAGCAGACCTTGAAGAAAACTCTTGCCTGAGATCAGACTAACACTGAGCCTGCCAATGAAATGCTGACACCTCCAAGAAGTTTTTAAAATTTTTTTCTCATGCTGTTTAGCAGCTGCAGTGCCAGAGGAGACAGCATCAGGTGTTCAGCCATGGCACAACCTGGGAATCATAGAATCACAGAATGAGCCAGGTTGGAAGACACCTCCAAGATCATCCAGTCCAACCTAGCACCCAGCCCTATCCAAGCAACAAAACCATGGCACTAAGTGCCTCATCCAGGCTTTTCTTGAACACCTCCAGGCGTGGCAACTCCACCACCTCCCTAGGCAGCCCATTCCAATGCCAATCACTCTCTCTGGCAACAACTTCCTCCTAACATCCAGCCTAGACCTCCCCTGGCACAACTTGAGACTGTGTCCCCTTGTTCTGTTACTGGTTGCCTGGGAGAAGAGACCAACCCCCGCCTGGCTACAACCTCCCTTTAGGTAGTTGTAGACAGCAATGAGGTCATCCCTGAGTCTCCTCTTTTTCAGGCTAAACAGCCTGAGCTCCCTCAGCCTCTCCTTATAGGGAACGTTTACTTTACCCAGTTCCAGCTCTCTCTTCCTCTTCCAAAAATACAGCTTCCCTCTAAAAAGCTGTATTTTGGGGGCCTTCCCTGGTTAGTGGTGTGTCTTTCAGGTATGTTCATGGCTGAAGTCACTTGCACACACTTGTACCTGAGGTTGAGCCACTTAGAAGCACCACAGGTACAAGTGGCAGAATGTTTTTCCTCAGCTACCGATAGAAACCAGCCCCTTATTCTTCCAGCCACTGATGGACATGATGGGCTCATTTCAAGCACCATCTCTGCTTGAACACATCGCATTGGGGTGCAGCTTAAAGCCTCCCATTTAACTGCAGCATTGAAGCCAGACACGTGGCCCTGGCTGGCCCGCGGCACTGGGAAGAGCAGAGAGCAAATACGGCTTCAGGACCACCACTGAACCTGGTCGGCTGCCTGCATAAAGAGTCTGAGTCATTATTTTGTTAGCAGACCCCACAACTACTTTAATGTGGGCTTAAGCTGCAAAAACAAAAACATACATAAAAGCATTTGGAATTACTTCATAAAATACTAAATCACAATATTAACCGTCTGACCTTTGCTCTACGCAGACCTGCTAATTTTAGCAATTACAGCCAACAACTTGAACATATCAAGTGGGCAACTGTTTAACAATAATGACATCTGCTTGGAAAATCCAATTATGTCTAAACATCTTTAAATCCCCACTAGGGGATACCTGCTTTCTTTTTGCAACTGTTAGTCTCTGCCTAATAGGATTTTAAACTCGCGGCCTGCTGCACACTGTGGTGGCAGTGGCCCCTCTCCCTGGAGAAGCAACAACAGGACCACCATCCCATTAAGCAGGCACCGAGAGTCACTTCTTGGACAGTGATGGAAGCAGTTTGGTTTTTTGACAGCCTAATCTGATAGATGGCTGCATTAGCTGGATCTCTTTGCTCTCCCATCCTCCCCACAGATAATGTTCCAATCCAAAGCCCCCCAAGGTTACATGTGCTGGACACAGCTAGTGTTGATCTCTGCAGGCTGTTTCTTGGACAGGACCTTGCTTTGCAGCCATCAGTGCCTTTTGTGGGGCAACTCCCTTGAAATTTCATCCTGCAATGTCCTCAGACACAAACTAGTTTTGTTTTCTGGATTGACTTCTGTTTCTTTCCTCTCTTTTCTGCCTTGTTTCTTCCTCTATCCCATGCTACTTAAATCCCCCCCTGTTGCTCCCTACTTTGTGGGTGAAACTCCAACACGGAGATCTGCTCCTCTCTGTAATGGGAACTCCTAAAATACAACAGCTATGCAGTGGCTTTTGCAGACATATTTCAGGCCTGTTAGTTTTTCTTGCCAAGAAAAGCGATGCTAGAAATAAGTGGGACCAGTGAGGAAGAGTGAGCACAATGAGACCATCCAACTCTCCAGTAAAGCACTCCAATGCAGATCAGGACCATGCACTGTAAAATCAGAAGTCTTTATTCAGCCTGCAGTCAAGTTGCCAAAAACCCCTGAGCTCCACTGATCTAGCAACAGTCTCAGCTCAACGGTCCCGCTCCTGATCACCCGGCATGCTGGGCTGTGAGGCTATTGTCAGATATTTGAATTGAGATACAAGAACAGAGTATTGCTGTCCCTTCTCCTCCCTCTCTTTCCCTTCCTGGCCAGCCTGGCTCTTTTCTGATGGAGCGTGCAGCAAAATCACAATCACATGTTTGCAGCAGTAGGAGGCCATTGGCATGGAAGCGGCTGTGATGTCACTACAAACATTTCCACCCTATCCCATTTCTCCAGAACAGTCTCCGTTTTTATGACCCCATCCTGAGATCTGCAGGAAATCAAATTGTCCTGGTTCTATTTTGAGCACTGGTGTCATGGCATCAATATATTATGATGTGGTGTCAAGCCGGAGAGGCTCGAGTGCTGTGCCGTGGTGTCACAGGCAGTTTGTTTTGTGCTGCTCTCTGGACTGGATCGCAGAGCTGCAGATGCCACGCTTGCTGTGCTGGGACCGCTCCATGTGCCCATGCTGTGCTAACGGGACGAGCTGCAGGGGCAGGACACAGGGTGAGCCTGGCTTTTGTCTATCAGCAGCTCCCACACTCCATTAGAGGTTACCAGCTGGGGCACAATGGTACCAGGGGGGAGAGCAAATGCACGAGTGTGTGGCGTGTGGTTCCTACAGAAAAGCTCGCTGGGTGACAACCAGCCCTGGGGTGCTGCATGCAAGGGAAGAGAACAGCATAGCTACGAGGTACTTGGTGCAGGGCAAAGGGTAATGCAAGCAAGGAAGAGAGAGATATGGGGACAGACAGACACTGGCAAGGTTCCTAGGGCAAGAAACCAGGTGGCAACCTACCAGAACAGGGAGAAACAGCACCCAGAAGATACAGAGTCTTGTCTAAACTAGGACTATCACCTAAAGAGAATGAACACCATCATGACGATCCATCTGATATTCAAACAGGAGTTTAGATCCCACTGTGCCCACAAAACATTTCTCTGATGCCTTCCACCAACACATGAACCCCTGCAGACTGGAGGTCTCCCTCATGTTTGTGTCTCACAAGGAAGAATCAGGAGCTGAAATATCTCTGGGCAATTAAACCGCAATGGTGTCCCTGCCTGATTTATTCCTTGCACCCAAATCTTATCTTCTCCTCAAAGAACATCAGATCTAACACACGGCATATACAAAACACTCCTGAACTGAGATCTCCAACAGAGGTAACAATAACTGCGGCAAAATTTTATCTATTGGCCAGAGATTTTACCCTGGAATAACCTGAGACAGCCTGCAGAGTGCCTCGGAGCAGAGAAGGAAAAAGCATGGGTTTGACTGAAAAAAGAGCAGCGAGAGAGACATGGTGGTGGCCCACAGTTCCTAGAGAGAAAGCAAAGAGGGACTGCTGCTCAGAAAATACAGTGGGAGCTTCTCTGTTATTTGTTTCACCATAAGGGGCAGGACAATCCCATACATTGAGAGATTTTGCAGAAAGGTGCAGGTTTGAATCCTACATGAGACCAGAGCTGCTCCAGAAGGACTATCTTTTAGCAGGCTATGTTACAAAAGAATTACTCTCTTTGCAAAGGCAAATGAGATCCTAGTGACAGAGTTTGAGTGTCTCAAGGCTCGTATGAAGCATACCAAGTACTCACATGAGTTTGCTCTCCACAGTACTGGAAAACACACCTGATGCAACCACAGATAGGAAACAGTATTAACCCCTGGAGCACTTAATTTCTGATGAAAGTGCACCATCTCAGCTGAACCTCCCAAAAAGCTGAATGTGGCCCTTTATTCACCTTTAGCCATGACTGCTAAACCGGTTGCATCCAATGGAGACAGCGCTGAGACCAGACAATCGCTTTCTAAACTCCTGCGTGGGTAACATTAATGTTTTGAGATAGCAGTCCCCATTCGAAGCCTGAGACATGTCAGTTCCCATGAAACTGCTGGGTCACAAGTCATCACCTTGCTGCAGCTTTCATTTTCAAGCCCTCCTTTATCTTTGGCTATGATTAGCACTCAAATGCATTCACCTTTGGTCACCCTCCAAAAAGCATGAGGCGAAGGAGCTCATGATACTTGAATACCACCCACTCTGAAGCATTCAAGAAAGTTCTTTACTGTTAAACTTCAATATCTGCTTCCCCATCTTCCATGGGGCTATGCCCTGTAACTTTCTCTTCGTGGCTGGCAGAACTTTGAGCCCTTCCTTCCCCCGGCACAGACCTCCCTGGTGCCATTACAGGCAGCTCTACACTTTCCCATGCCCTTGATCAGTCAGTATCTTGGCTCAGTGATGCCATCCAACCTTTTTCAGCTCCGCCATTTCCTCACTTTACCCTGAATTCTTCTCATCTCCCTTTAATCCCTTCTAGGAGCTGCTTTTATTCCTTTCTCCCTCCTGCTTCCTAATGTTCTCCTTCCCACCTTTGGCACTGCACCCCTAAACGTAAATAGATGGTTTAATTGCTCAGTTAGGAACCTGGCCTCTTCCCACCAGCCATGACATGAGGAAACCTCTCAATGGTGCTGTGAGATCCTGAGCATGTTGGTTGCCTCAAACAGTGCTACCAAAGGATGGATGTGCACATGGCTCTCTGCACAGCTCTGGGGGCATTGCCCTTCCTGGTGCCTGCTGCACAGTGGTGATGGGGAAATGGGGGGGCTTGGGGGAAGCTGAGGGAAGCAGGGAGCTGGAAGAAACTGTCCTGCTCTGTTCCTTGCATTCCTGGGGGCCTTTGTAGCAGGTAGCCTGTACCATTGGTGCCACACCACTCTGTTCCTGCTGCTGCCCGCGTCCTGGAGAAAAGCCACATGGCACAGCCCTGCTTAGTGCTGCCTGTGGTCCAGAGATGATGCCATGGCACTGCCCCACTCTTCTGACACAGCTCCTTGCAGTGTGTGCATCCGCCAGCCACCAGAAAACTTGGAACTGTCCCTGTGACAATTCTATGCTTTCAAGCCAGGGAAATGGTGATATCCTTTCTCTTTGGTATGTATTTTCCCCACTGCTTTTCCTTCTCATTTCCCCCTGATCTGGTCCAAACCAATACACCCAGTTCATCAGCTGTTTAGTGTTGTTTTGCCTTCATTTACTCCAAGGGAATTATCTGAACCTTAGCTTGACTCCCCCGCTAACCATGGTTGGTACAGGATAACCTGGTTGTGACAGGTGTTTAAGCAGCAGCAAAATGAAGCCTGGCAACACCAAGTGGCTCGGCAAGGAGTGACATCGGTATTAGAGAGACACAGCCTTCAGTGTGGTTGGACTGAAGAGTCCATGTGGGGTGATAACATTGTTTTTTTTTAAATCTTACTTAAAAAATATTTTATTATTCCCTCTCCTGAGGTTCCTCTTGCTCCTGGAACCAACAGGGGTTTTTATTGCTGGGGTTAAAAAACACGAATTTGCATTACATCCTGGCTCCTGCTGTAATACTTCAGTCTTGTTTCTCTCTCGTCCCCTCTCCAGAACAACTGATGCTATCACAGCCTGATTTAATTTCAAAGACGGATTGTGATTTGGCAGTCGGGGGGAAAAAAAAAAAGCCAAGCTAATCAAAAGTCACCATCTGCTGCGTTGCCATGGGGATATTCCTCCCCAATAAATGTGCTCTTTGCCAAAATCACAGATAACAGCACTATAAAGGGTGGGAGGTGGAGGGAGGGAATCAAAGAAAGAAGTTCCGACACTAGGGGGGAAAAAGGAGAAAGAGAAACGGGAGAAACAAGAGACAGAGAAGAAGTGGAAGAGAAAGGAGTGTGGACTACTGAGGAAAGATGATGAATAGACCAACTAAGGAGAAGGAGGAGGAAATCAGAGAGACCAACTAGCAACTGAGGGTGACAAAGTGATGGAAGGAGAGAGACAGCTGGAAAGGAGGAAAGAGGACAGACACCTCGAGACACTCTGCTGCATAAGTTACCAAAACAAAACAAGCAGAGATAAGGGAATTGCCCTCAAAGCCTTGTCTCAGAGGCAGAGAAAAAAACTGAAGCATCAGTGAGAACTCCTGGGGATGCTGGTTGGAGCTCAAGAAGAGGTCTTCATGCTGTTCACATTACAGTTACTGAAAACAAATCCCTGGATGGGATGGATAGTAATATATGAGGATGACCAGGGTCAGGACACTTGCTCCAGCAGCCCTGGTGCTGCCAGGACCCTGTGGTGAGCTGGAAGGGTTTGTCACACTGCAACACAGCACCAGGAGCTCGTGGGTTAAAATACAAATTATCTGGAACTGATCATCTTCTAACTGTCCTGCCTAAGGTGGCAGAGGGGCAGGGGCCAGTCATTCAACAGCCACTGTCACGTTTTATGTCCCCTTGTGATACTGGGTAAAGGTCTGGAACGTAAGGGCAAAGAGTGCATCTGTGCAGGGGGTCATTACTGTCCCCAGTGCTCAGAGTGGACTGTCCAGGCTCCTGCAGCACCATGCACTCCAGGCACAGGCACCGGGCAGGGCAGTTGGCCAAAGAGAAATGGGGTCACCTAACATGAAATGAGTAAAAGATGTCAAATTCGAGGTCACAATGTGCTGGCTGCCCTCTGACCCTGTTTAGAGTGTGCTTGTGTGTGTTGAGTGCCCCTATTAACCCCCAGCAGCTAACAGAGATATGGGAGGCACCTCACACTCCTACCCAACCCCAGTGGGAGCTAAGCTAGCACCCACACTAGTAGGATGGGATGAATTATTCACAACAGAGGCACCACTAGTCTTTTTCTTCCTCCTCTCCTGTTGGAGAATAATCCTGGAAGAGATCATAGGTTGTGTGAATTCTTCACTCAAAGAAATAACTGAATGACTTCTGCATGAACTTGGTTTGCAATTCAGTATGCGCACTGATAAGAAGTGGTCGCTGTGCATTGACTGGAGGAACACGCCACATTGCCCATATCCAACAGTCAAAAACTTTGGATCAACTCTTCTCTCCCTTTTGCTCCCACCTCCTCCCAACATCAAAAAGGTGCTGTAAAAATCACAAGTCTTAAAAGCATAGTGTCGAAGGTTTTTCTCTGTATAATGATTTCAGAGCACTAGGGTGACACTTCCATCCTTCTCCACTCAACTGCATAAATGTTTTGTTTTGAAGGAAAGCCACAGCTCTCCATCACCTGACTTCAACAGCTGGAGTTTAGAAGTTTACATCAGCATATGTCCCACAGGAAGAGTGAATGGATTTAAAGACAAGAGAGAAAAGACATTGGTGCAGGAACTAGAGAACCTGGAAAAAAAGAAAATAAAACAAGGCAGGGGGGAGAAGAGAAAAATCAAGTCATTCAAGTAGGAGAGAGAGAGAACTTTCTGGGATGTGTGGCTTGTGGGTGAGACAAAATGGAGAAATGCTTTTGGAGAACATCAGCATCAGGTGCATCAACACCCATATATACCTCCTGCAAGCATGCAGAGTAGGATACAGTCTGAGATGACAAAGGAATGGGACAAAGAAAATCTTCAGAAGGAAAAGCTGCTTCAAAAGGAACAGGCATGTGGGTGTGAAAGGCTAAAACTCCAACAGCACCATATGAAGGCTGCCCTCTTGTCAGCATCACAAGTCAAGTAGCTACTGGGACCATTGAAAGGAACCCATAGGGAGCTGCAACAACAGCACTGAAGGCTGCTGGTGTCCACTGGGGAGGGCATCTGCAGGAAGCCGCACTGGAAAACGTTTTCTAGCATGCACAATGTCAACTCATGAAGGGCCAACACTTGTAGGACATCCTCATGTCAGCCAGTACCACTTAGCCCCAGAGCCCAAAGGTTGCTTAAGATGAGTGGAGAGTGCTGCTGGGCATGTTGGATGCACAAACAGCCTCCTTCAGATCTACTTTCCCCACCTTAGCATATCCAGGCAGTGCAGTGTTTTGCCACCATCCCCAACAGAGTAGGGACTCACTCCCAGGGGGAAATGAGCACTGGAGATGGGAGCATTAGCAAAGCAAAGGGCTAAACCAAGAGGCATCATGAGGAAGAGTCCCCACCACCCTTTTGCCTCTACCACATGTCTCATTTCCCTGTCCTGCCTCTCCTTTTTCTCTCACTGGATGGTTACAACATTTAACAGTGAGAGAGGGAGGAGAGCTCCAGCAAGAGAAGGAACAAAACCAGAGAAACAATGAAGATTTGTTTAAAAATTAGAGAACTTTGTTAAACAGAACCTTTTCCTATGTAGTCAGTCTGTTGCTACTACCACTTCCTCCCCCCCATCCCAATTAAACAGCAAATTATAGTTATCAAAGAAAAGAAAGTAAAGAGAAACCTGAAAGGCTGTGAGAAACCTTTAATTACTAGTATAGTGGCATGAAAAGCTGTTGAGCCCCTTAGAAACGTACATGGCCAATTATCAAACAATATAACAGATGCAAAAAGAAAGGTTTGTCTAATAAGTCTGAATCGCAGTGCCATTTAGAACATCAGTGTTAAAGCATTAGAGTTAAATGGAAAAGTAAAAAGGGGCTGATGGTTTTAACTATTTCACAGGAGGACAAGAGGTTGATACTGATAAGACAAGCAGTATAGTGAAGTTAATTATCTGCGGCCCTTGGTGCACAAAGCTTTTTGAGCTGGTGATTAATAGAGATAAACCATTCAAACTCCACATTTCTAAGGTGAATGAAGATGGCAGAGGAACTGCACAACCCCAGCATACTAACTACTCTGATAACAACGGGCCCAGCTGCAGTGGAGGGCTCTGGGTGGGTTTATCACACCTGATCTGCTCACCACCCTCCAACAGCAGGGAGGTTTGGGAGGTATGGAGAAGAGGTGGCCAAACATCCTCAGGAACTCAGAGTGTTTGCTTCAGACATGTTCAGGGAAGCTTCCCTTTAACTAATAAAGGCTTACAAAATCCTCCAGTATTACCTTCCTGAGAGTAATGCAATCTGGGGGGTGTTTATGTGCAAGTGTTTAACACTGTTCTGATTCCTCTTGCACCACATTAGCTGTTTGTCACAAGTCTGCTTGCTGCTAGGAACGTGCAGAGGACCTCTCCTTCAGCTTCTCATCCCACCTCATAGCTCAAGCAGAAGTACTGCAAGCTCCCTTGTCCAGGAGCAGGTGGGCTAAAAGTACTTGAAGAAAACACACACTGTAGATACATATTCTGTTTTATAATCAGAGAATACCTGCATGGAGGATGGGAATAAATAAAGTGGTCTGGCACTTTTGTGGGAACTGGAAGCAAAGATGTGAATGCAGGATTGACTTAGCCCTCCATCTTTGTGAGACAGATAAATTAGGCACCATGAAGTTTATCATGCTTGAATCTGGCAGATAAGACCTAAAAGATGGAAAGCCTGGATGGACAGTCAAGAGAAACAGATCCTGATCTTACAAGATTTCCAGTCAGATCCCAGACCAAAGCAATTCAGACATGCTCCCATGACAGTCATAATCTCTAAACTCTGGGATTTGAGTCAGACATTTATCCAAATCTCCAGGAATTGAAGAATTCCCAGGAGATTTCAGATACTTCCCGCTGGACCTCCCTAGATGCTGCAAATCCTGGTTTTCTTCTTCTGATAGTTCAGTGTTTCTTTCTAGAGCCCAAAGCAATGAAGTTCAGAGACAGCAGCAAAAATTAATCAGAAAAAAAAAAAAAAGAAAAAGAAAAGGACTCCATTTATAAGCTTCACAAACTATTTGGTGTGTAGGTTTCCAGTTCAGTTTGAATTCTAGGATGGCTTTGGGGTTGGGTGTTACGTTCTCCAAAGTGGTTCCCTTGTCCTTGATAAGTTTGGAAAGGCATCTAAACTTCAGCATCTGCAAACAAAAGAATCTTATATTTTTGGCCAAACAAAATTGAATAAATTTTGTGTTTGTTAATTGCATCCAGGCCAACCTTGCACAGGGCCAAGTTTCAGCCCAGTGGGATTTGCACATGGCCTGGATACAAGCTATTGTAAATGGGGATCCCTGAAGGAAAAGCTGACAGATGGTGATTCTAAAAATGTTTGTCAGAGCCAGCCTTTGTGACACACAAAACCCATAGCCAAGGGGGTCTCTGAGTTGGAAAGATGGTTCTGAACTATATAGAAGGCCAGGAGAGTTTCTTGGTACTGAAGAAGTTTAACTGGGCCTCTTCTTGTTGCCTGCCAAACCCATTTCCGTTAGACCTCCCCTCCCTACAATCTGGTTGCTTGGATAAAATGGAAATTGGATCAATGCTGCACCTGGTTTTCCAACTATGTATTCCAAAATCACTCTGATTTCCATGCTATGAAGTAGGACTTAGATGGACATAGTTTATCCAAGCCGCATGGAAACCTTCCTCAACCAATCCCTTGAGTGGGGTTACCGTCTGGATTGTGCACCGACATTTTGGTGATGGGATCAACACCCAAACTCACTGGCCCATCTCCCTACTAGCACCACTTTTCTTCTAAGCAAATTACTACATTTGAAGTTTGGACTGGGAAAGGTCCCATCCATCTCACATAAGCAATTGTGCAAGGAAAAAAATATTCCTTGTGATTTTATGGTCAAGCGTTTCAAATCCAACTGTTTCCAAATAAGGAAGATAAGATCCAGAAATTAATTCCAAAGTTGGCTCCATTCATAACAGCAGCTTCCCAAGACAGCTTTCCCAAAGGGCTCTGCAGCAAACATCAACCTTTTGCAGTTAAGATTTACCCTTGGAAACAACAGGTCTCTCCTTTCCCTTGCTCATCCTCATCAGAGTCAAGTTTTGGCAGTTGCCAAACAAATGGGTTTTGGTAGCAAGGCAATGGGAGAGGAGTTCAAACAGGATAATGCACTATGAGTCATCTGCTCTGTAACTCCTGGGGTAGTGAGTGGGAGGCTGGAGAACACTCAGACCAAGGCTGGGACACACTGAAACAGAGGGGACCTGGCTCTAGGATGGCAGCACTGGCTCCAGAAGAGGTTACGAGGCCTTTGCAATCAAGCTGAAATTACGTATCAGACACACGTTTCCATCAGCAGACAACAGACATCAGCTGCTTATTTTTGGACTGGAAAAGTCATTTCTTATCAACACAGGTGGTGAGGCTGGAGCACCTGGAGCACCAGCAGCCTCATGGCCATCCCCAAAGGGGCAGTTCCAACAACCTTCCAAGCACTTTTCCCTTGCTGGTGGAAAAACACCAGTGTTTTGCTGTATTGCAGCAAAGATAACCTCAAGAAGCTCTCTCAACACCTTCCCACAGGCTGTGCACAGCTCCAATGCTGGGCTGCAGCTCACTTTGCCCCACTGTGCTTTACCAGCCCTTCCTTGCTGGCTGCTGAATGCAGCCCTATGTTTGGTGACTCTGGTTTGCAAATTTCAGGAAGAATTTGAATATAGCATCTTAGTGCTTCCTTCTAAAAAACACCCAACCACCAAGCCATCTTTCCTGCATTGCACTCCTCATCACTTCAGTTCTAACCAAAGTAGTACACAAGACCAGACACCCTGTTAGCTCCTTCAGCAACTGGACAAATCATTTGGATCAAATTATTTCTCCCTGCAAACAGCAAATAAAGAATCTGCAGTGGTTTTGGACACATTTTTAATTTTTCTGCAACTAATTTTCATTACTTGCATCACTCATTGCAGCATTTGTCATCTGAAAAATGAAATTTAAACCCTTCCTCTGGCTCTGAGTGACCATACCTGTAGGGTTCTTGTTTATACTCACTTAGATGGTCAAAAAAGCTCAGGAAAAGAGTTTTAAACTGGCCCCACCCCTCAACATTCTCAACATGCAGCCAGACAGCCAACCGTGTGCTGGGCTGCATCAAGAGAAGTGTGGCCAGCAGGGCAAGGGAGGTGATTCTCCCCCTTTACTCTGCTCTCCTCAGACCCCACCTGGAGTCCTGTGTGCAGTTCTGGAGCCCCCAGCACAAGAAGGACATGGAACTGCTGGAGCGGGTCCAGAGGAGAGCCACGAAGATGCTCAGAGGGCTGCAGCAGCTCTGCTATGAGGACAGGCTGAGAGAGTTGGGGCTCTTCAGCCTGGAGAAGAGAAGGCTTCGAGGAGACCTTAGAGTGGCTTTCCAGTATCTGAAGGGAGCCTACAGGAAGGCTGGGGAGGGACTATTGACAAGGTCTGGTAATGTCAGGACGAGGGGGAATGGGTTTAAGCTGGAAGAGGGGAGATTTAGACTGGATGTTAGGAGGAAGTTCTTTACAGTGAGGGTGGTAAAACACTGGCACAGGTTGTCCAGGGAGGTTGTGGATACTTCCTCCCTGGAGGTGTTTAAGGTCAGGCTGGATGAGGCCTTGAGCAGCCTGCTCTAGTGGGAGGTGTCCCTGCCTATGGCAGGGGGTTGGAGCTGGATGATCCTTGAGGTCCCTTCCAACCTAAACCATTCTATGATTCTCTGATTCTCAACCATTAGCCTATTTTATCTGTTGCCAGTCATATTCATGCACATATTTATGTGTGTGTATATACATCAGGCTATTAATGGAAGATCAATATAAAGAGGGAACAAGCAGGGCAAATACATTTACTGTAACTTTGTGTCAGATGGCTGCTTTATGAAAATGTACATTTGTTCTCTTACATTTCTGCAGTTAGAGATGGAAAATGCAGAAACCAAAAACTTATCTAAAAGATACCCTTTAGAGGGACAGAAAAGCAAAGTTCACAAAACATTTCAGATGTGAAGATAAACACGTTTAGAAAAAGAAGAAAGGAGAAATGGGCCATTCAAATCCCTAAGTTTAAACAAGAGAAAGCATTAAACACCAAAACCAATCTTTCCTTCTCAGGGGGACTCACCTTTTTGAACTCTGACTGCAACACACGGCTCCACGCAGCCCTCTGTCTCCTGCCATCTTCCAAGGTCCTGCAAAAGAATATGTTTGCTGAAAATCAGTAAGAATTCAGTGGGGGTAAAGGGGTACCTCTGCAAGGTGTGTGTGGAAATAAAATTTAATAGAATAAAACAAATAAATAAAATTTAATAGCTTCTAAAAGCTTAATTCCTATTTAATCCTCTTTATGCACAGGATACCTATTCCGGAGCCTTTTACGTGGAAGGCTGCAGATGTGGGCAGCCCTGTGGTGATGGCCACTGCTGTATTAGGGCTGCACACATTTGGGGTTTGCACAGGGTCTGGCTCAGTGGCAGAGAAGGGTGCCCACATCATGGGGGCTTGCCAAAGAACAGGGCTTAGCACAGCACAAACAGGGCTGACACAGCACAGGACAGGGGACCCTGAAGGAAGGACTCAGCCCTACTGGGAGCAGAGTTACTTGTGCAGAGATACTGAAAAATAATAACTAAATATATCCAGATCAGAGCATTTTATTTGGAGCAAGAATAGCTAAATGCCCAGATGTTGGCAGAGCAATAACAGAAGAGCATAGGGAGAGCCAGGCTAAGTGTCCAGTGGATTCATTCTGCCCCAAATACCAGTGAGATTTTTATCAGGGTTAACACAAGCCCTTCAGAAAAATCCAGTGTTGCAAGTTTGTTGCTATCTACCCAACTGCCTGGTTATACCCTTTGGGCAGGACAAAGCTCCTGGAGAAACTCTTACCTGACCTATCATTTTTGGTGAGCTTCACTTGATTGCACTACTGCAGAGATCATTTATTAGGTCTTCTTCCTGCATTACATCCCCTGCCCTGAGTCTTTGCTTCAGCTGATGGCACTTCCAAAGCAGCCACGGAAAGAATCACAATTGCTTGTGTTGCCCCACTATAGGAAGTTCTCTCTCTTCCATGGCCATATCTGGAGAGGAAACGATATAACAGTGATGACATCTCTGTGAAGATAAAGTGTTGCTCAAAGTAAAATCAGGCTGTTTCATGTTTCTGCTATTTACCTCCCCCGCCAGCCATTGGTTAGGAATTGCTGCATGGTCTTTAGTCACTATTGACTCACCTTCTCTCCTTCGCTTTTAATCACTCTGCTTAAAGCGCAAGAAAGGTGAAGCTCTGCTCACACCTAGAGCAAGGTTGGTTAGGAAAGCAAACTGGTTAGGAAAAGACTGGGCGCATCAGTCCTCCTGCAAGCCATGGCTCACATATCCTACTTAGTGGGTCTTCAGACACATACCATAGTCTTCATCCCTCCTCTTTCATCTTATTCTCCTAATGATTCATTTATGGTGGTACAACAGGGGCTTTCCAGTCTTTCAAAGCAGAATAGCCCCGAAGTACTAGAAGCCTGGAGAACCCCTCCCTAAGCAGTTTTTTTTTCATGATAAAACCCCTTGATTCAAACACTACCTTGACATCCAAAGGGCATGCTTTGAGCACCCTGATTCACACCAATACCAGTGAAGAGTGTGGTTTTCCAGTACCTTTCAGGATGAAAGGCTTTCAGAGAACAATTCGTAGATACTTTTTATTTGAATGCTTTAAATTAGCAAAGACAAGACACACAAAAAGCCTATTCCATCATGAAGTCTCTGCTATGTCTTTTTTCTGAGCTGTATTTTAGTGCAACTACTGATGATAACTCACTACAAAGCCCTAATAAATTTGCTGAATGGCATTTTTTATTTTGCATAGGAACTGTGTAGCCATATGCTCAATTCTACTCCTTCTCACACAAGTGAAGTTAGGCACGTACTTGGCATCTCCAGACTCTGGGTCTGAATTCAGACATGACAAAATACAAATGTGCATGTAACTGCACAAATGGGGTAAGTGGCTGCTGGAGAGACGGAGGTTGAACATCAAACAGATTATAGTTACTTGGCAAAAGCTGAGAGAGATCCTGGTGAATTTTTACATACAAAGAAAAAGAAGTCTTAGTCACAACTCGCTGGGACATTTCAATAAAAAGAATAAAGTTTAGAAATGGGAGACCTTTAAAACAGCAGCTCATAACTTTTTTTTTCCCTGGTAGAGGTGAGGGCAACTGTTACTGGGGGCAGGTTGTAATGTGAAGAGATGTGAATAGAAACATGAATGGTTTTTAAGATAACAGCGGGTTTCAAATTGTAATGGAGATTCACTTAACCACTGTTTGGGAGGGATTGGATGGGGTCATCTCAAACTGTAATGGTCAGCTGCTTGATTATTTCTGAAGCACCTGAAGACAAATTATTTTTTGCTCCAGGTCTTCCTTTTCTGTGGTGAAATGAGAACTGATCAGATTTCCACTGCTTCATAATGCTGTTTCTGTTGCTAAAATCCAAAGTATCTTTTCAGTCTTTAATAAAGCTAATATGCTTCTTGCTGTAACACCATGAGCTTGTACCCAAAATGGATGAATTCGATCATATCTGCTGGCACCCACAAGTACTTTCCTGCTTTTGCACATGTGCTCAGATACTACTTTTACCTATATGTGTGCATGCATAGGCAAAACCGTACGTATGTGTACACGAATAACATCACCTTCTGTGCCCAAACCAAGTAGGCATCTCGCTGAATTCTGATAGTTCCTGCTTGCAAAGTTTTCCCATAAAACCCAACAATACATCTCAGAATAAGAGAAGAACAGAGACACAAAAGACAGAGAGAGAGAGAGAGAGAAACCAGCACCACTGAATGTATATGGAGCCTGGACTATTTCATTTCTGTGTGTTGAAACTAATTTGTCGCATTATGTTTCTATCTCTTGCATGTCCACATTGCCACAAGGTCTTATTTTTACAAAACAGACCCATCATTCTTTCCCACAGGATGAAAACACGGTTAAATACTTGCTGTAAAAAAACCATTATGTGATGTGCTAGCCAAATGATACACTAATACTCCGACGTAAGTGCTTTTTTGGCAACTACTCAAAGGAGCAAAAATTACATCGTTTTCAACCCCAGTGATGATAAGATTACACAAAAGAAAGCAAAATATACAAAACGGGTTGATGATAAATATTGTACAATAAATGGAGAATAAGCTGGTTTTCTTGCTGTCACACCCTTTGCAGTTTTCTGCAATTTTTCCATCACTTGAGGCAGCCACACCAATTATTTCCAGCGTATTGGGTGTCCCCTGGAAAGTGAAAAAAAAAAAACAACAACTGGCAAAAATAAGGATTTGAAAGATTCCTTTTCAGGAACTTCCTCCACCAACTATTTCCTCCTTTTCAAATGGGGCTTTCAGAAAGGAAGTGGTGGCCAGCAGTAACATTCCCCACGGGAGGGACCCATCTTCCCTTCACATATGGAGAAGCGAGAATATCCTCTTATGAGGCAGAGCAGGAAAAGAAATAATCCTTTCATCAGTGGTGCATTCCTACCGGATAGGTGTCTGGTGCCATGTCCATGATGTCCATGATGTCTCCAGCTTCTGAGGAGTTATTTCCAATTGGCTTCACGCCCCACGTTGCAAGACAGTCAAGACTCCATTGGCTTATCCTCTACCCCACTTATTTCATCTGGAAACAAATCAAGACATTAACAGAGGGGAAAAAAAAAAAAAGCACAACTCTTAATCTTCATTCAGATCCCCCACTGCAATGGAAAGATTTTTCTTACATCTTCAGTGAGGTGCTCAAATATTTCTTCTTGTTACTAGCAGGCACAGGGTGGGTGGAAACCTTTCTTACAGCCTTTCACCTTTCCCCCCCCAACTTTGCAAACTCTGTTTCCTGCCTTCTGCATATTTCTTTGCCCCTTGTGCTTACCAGGTAGGTGAAAAGTACCCTCCCAAATGCCAGGACTATGCAGGAGTGGTTTGCTTCAAGTCTCTGGTGTTATGTTTGGGTAGATAAATCACAGCTGAGCTCTGTAGGTAATTTTTTAAAGACAGAAAAAAAGAAATGAGCACAGTTAGGATGAGGCCTGGACTCAGTAGATGGTGGATGGCGAAGTCTGCAGCCATGAAGCCATCAGCTCCCTTACTACTTTCATTTGATACAGTGTCCTTATTCATAATCTCCAAATGTCCAGTTTCTAACATGAGTGTCAGGCAGTGGTCTAAGTGGTTGCTATGACTCCAGCACCACAGCACCTTACTACATGCACTCCTTGAAAGCATCCAAATCACTCAGGAGCCTCACACACCCACCACTGCTGTACCATGCTGCATGGATGCTGCCGCACAGCTGCCAAACGTGGCCAAGAGCTGGGGCTGCCCCGGGGAGCCAGATGAAAAGCAGTCACTCCCCAGCAGTCCTGCAGCAATATCCCCCTTGCAGAGATGTTTGCGAGGGCAGACTCACAGAGGACTCCATGAGGGCGTGGGGAAGGGCACCACGGTGGAGGTGTGATACAGTCGTGCCAGTCTGCAAACACCGTTTAGCGGAAGTCAGATGCCTGTTTATTGCTTTCAAAGGGAGAAGAGATCGGCTGTTAGTGCCCGCAGGATCAAATGGGTAAATTGGAGGCAGAGAAGATCGCCGTTCAGGCTAATGGGATTTACACTCCCAAATCAGGTTACACAGATGCATTATAGAGAATTCACATCGAGGGGAGCCAATTACCCCATTAGCACTAATAGGAATTGCACTAAGGCATCATGTGAGAAGGGCATGCAAAAAGGTGGCCCCTTTCCCTCACTTATTCAGGACCATTTCGCTGAAACAAGGCAGTAACTGATGGGTCTCTCTCCCCTCAGTAGAGGCCTGGGTTTAGATGTTCATGGTTGGCTTCATCCAGACACTTCATTCACAAAGCTGCAGAGAACCTTCTGCCCGTAGAGTTGTCACAAGAAGGGCTCAGCTCTTCTCTGCCCATTACTGCCTCTTCTAGTAGCGTGCAAGGACATAAACCAAGGTAAGCCTTCTGCTGCTAAGAAAGCCACGGCCAGGGATGTGCCATTATCTCTGTGGTTCCTTCTGACTCTGAAGTTGGATGTTGGCTTTGTCTCCCGTTGCTGCTGTTTATCACCATCTCTTCACTGGCAAACGCCCAGCGGACACATTTCTTCCTTGTGCAGCGCAGAGAGACATCTTAAACAGATACCTGTAACCCTAATGATGGTTCTTTAATGAAGAAAAGGCAGCAAAATTAAATGCGAGTGGCATATTACCACACTTGTTTTAAATTGATATTTAATTAAAAAGTTAATTATTAATTAAGTTTATCAATTGCATATCAGTTGTTCAATAGAAAAGGGCTCATTCATTTAATTATCTGCATGCAAGCGATAGTATATGCTTTTTAGCCAGGCAAGGTTATCTCTGCATCTGTTCTAATTTAGATCAGTTTAGCTTCTAATCTATCGAGAGTGCTTCCTCTTGCAAGCTTTTGATTTGATCTATAAATGTTTACTCACAGAACTGTTAGGTATTAGAAGCTGATCAAATAAAGGGAAGAGCTGCTCAGAGCTGCGTTATGCTCACCAAAGGGCTCCAGTAGTGCTTTCTTGCAAAGAGCTTCTCAGGGTTTTTTTCAACAATGTGCCTGCCATAAAAGTTTCCAAAAAGATAAACATCCACTCGAAAGTATGTTAATAGCCTAAACAATGGGGAATCTTCAAAGGGCAAGAGAGGCCTGAGAGCAGAATACAGCAACAGACATCACCAACACCCAACGAATCTCTTCACTGGTTTTGCTGTGGAGAGGACTGCAGGGCATGGCCATGGTGAAGGCTGCAGAGATGCCAGCTCTGGCCTAGGGTGTGGAGAAACGTTTCAACGGGCTCTTGTGATGAAAGAATCAGCCTAGAGAGCCTGCTCTCCATTTTCCCCTGGAATCATTCCTAGGTGCAAGTCAACAGCTGTTCATAGAGGAACTTCTGATGTCACACAGTAAACTACAGAATAAAATCCTCAGTACTTGAATAGTGTAACAGAGAGAAATACCCTGTGGAGGCTGTGAGTCCAATAGCCTACTCTAGTAAATCATCTTGTATTTATTTTAACTGCAAATCATGGTCCTCTTCAGTTTTTGCTAAAATTAGGTTTTGATGCATCTATTTAAAATGCTAAGGGGTGCTGGTACCTTAGTATGTTATTGGAGACCAGACCTGCCTCCTGCTGAGGATGCTGAACACCAATCAAGCTAATAACAAACTGGAGGCACCCAGACCTTGGAGCATGGCAGGAGGCATTGTGCAAACTAATCAAAAATAGCCACTAGCTGAATCTCTGGGGCTTCAGATGCAAAATGGGCTGCAGCACTTACAGGTCCCTAAACAGTTCTCATATCCATTGCATGATAGGTGGCTTTTCACAACCCAGTCCCTGCCCCAGGAGTCTAACACAAATCTTAAACATAAGACAAAATATGCAGTAGCCCAGAGAAGGTAAGGCATGAAAAAGGTGAGAATGAAAGATGCTACAAAACAGAGGGCTGCCTTGAGGGGGCAATGCTGAAACAGGTGTCCCTTTTCAGAGCTTAGCTAATCAAGAGAAGGAAATGCATCACAACAAGTAAATAGCTATGGTGAAGAGGTTCATATAATTCAGGTGAATACCCAGAGTCTGCAGCTTGTATTTGATCTGAAGACAAGTCCAGGACTGTCTCCCATCTCCTGAATGAAAAGCACTAACAGGAGAGGGCTTTTAAAAGGAAGGTAATTTACAATGCAATATTGCCGGGGGTGGTGGTGGCGTTGTGTTTGTACAACTGGAAAGATGATAAAAGAAATCTCCATGAATAGTAACTGTATGTTTATATAAATGGGTGCCTCTCTGCCAACTCTGCATGCAATGTGCATTCATCTTCACCAGATATTCAAGTGGTGGGACTTTTTCAAGCAACAATGTTTATAGGAAATGACTATTTTGAGGCTTTACACACTAGAATTTGAGGAAACTTAAAATTTACATTTACAAACATCATCAGTCACCCTATCTGATAAATCAGACCAGAGGAATCTGGTTTAACTAATATAGATGGGCAGCAAACAGCAGTCAGTTTCTCCAGAGATTTGCTAACATCGGTTAAAATGAGAAATTTATCACACATCTGCTCACACATACTCTGAAAGAAGCCAAACATATCAAAGCATTGATTTGTGAGGAATTATTTATAGTCCTCTTTCCTGACTAGGGGACAAAACTGGAAATTTTCCTTTCTGTTCTATCACCCCATTCAATGCAGTACTGAGCCACAGGATACTCCTTTCCATCAGTGACAGGACTAAAGGGAAGATAGAGAAGAACTTCCACATGGACGTACGTTATCAGGGAAAATGCCTCATAAGCAAGCAGCTCTGAGAGGCAGAGAACAAATAAAGCCAGTTTGTTTGTTTTTTAAGGTGCCACTGCACAGTGAGATGGTAGATAAAGTGAGAGTTTTGGCTGGAGCTTTTCCACAGCTAGGAGACATCAGAAAAGTGCTCTGACTCAGCCTCTACTTAGGGTGCTTTGCTCTGTGATAAAGAGTAAATTAACATTGCAGCTTTTTCCTACCAGGGGTGCTAATTTAGTCTGTCATCTCCATTCAACCAGCTATTCTCACAAAACCTGCAAGAATTTAGTATCTTTGAACTCTTTAGGCTTTGTGGCCAAGTGAGGTTGAAAAATTTACCTGGGGAGGGATTCAGATTTGCTGGGATGACCTCACACCATTTGTCTTTGAATTCATGCATTTACAAAACCTCTTTGCATAATTTGAACCATTTCTGCAAGCACTAAACAGTAGAGCTTTCAGGATGAGACTTCCCTTCTAAGTTACAAGAAAGCAATCAACTCCTTCCATCCCAAGCAGATGTAGAAATAATTAAAGTAACTGGGTTGCTCTATGCTTATGGCCCAAGAGGGTCAACACTTGCCTCTCTGAATGTTAGCTTTGGGTTTCTGCCTCAAAGGGTGAACCTCTCCAGCTGTAAGGACACGGTAAGCAAGCCATCAATCAAGACAGGACCAGGCCTTCATACAACACTTTGATCAAACCTTTGGTTTCAATGCTGTATCTTCTGTAGTCCTGGACTCCACTGGCAAACAAACACAGAAATGCCGCTGGGGAAAGCGTGTTTGTGTGAGATTTCCAACCCAATTTTGCAGACTCAGATGTTAGGCAGTTTAGATAAGGGGATGATTAGAGGTCTAAGCCTAAGGTTTGAAATACCCAGACTTCCTGGAACCACTGGTGCAAATCCCAGCAGGGCTGACTCAACCTTCCAATCTCCTGATGAAGATAAAGTGAGCTTCATGCAGAAGTGTGACTTGTGAGTCTTCATTGGCCAAGACCCACTGTAACGGAGCTAATGATGATGCTCCTAGAGCACAGAAGGTGATTCGTTATGTGGCAGAGGTGCAATGCTCTGAGTTTCTCCACATCACAGCTCCTGCTGCTGCGCTCACTCCTGGGCTCCACCAGAAGTGATTTATGGATTCTAAACTTTTCTAGAGTTTTGCTCCTCCATGTCTTTGTGTGCACATCCAGAGTCTTGCAGTGTTCCTGGCAAAACCATGTCCTTTCTTATCTTTCTGCTGCATTACATACTGACCCCTTCAGAACTTTGTGACTCACTCAGAGCACAGCCCTGAAGAAACACATAAGATTGCTCTTCTATCCACCACTGCTGTGATCAAACGATTTTTACTACAGAAAATAACCCAAACTCCCAAATCTCGGGTATGGTCCTCACACTAACGTTTGGTTTGCCAAGCAGAACTACCCAAAAGTTACGATCAAAAAACTTTTAATAAATCAAATTAGCCTTTCTTCTCCTTCCTGCTAGTGGATAATTAGCCAACATGACACAAAACTCTAGCACGCATTTCATCTTTCATGCTATTCGTAATATTCTCCTCTAAGATTTCACAGAGCACTTGCAATTTATTCTTCTTTTGTGCTTTGTTCTGAAAATTAAGACATCTGATCAGGGGCTCCTCAGGAAAAAAAAAAAAAAAAAAGATAAAGAAAACCACACAACTTCTGTAACCATCAAACACAGCACCGATGACTGATCTCACAACTAAGTGTGTGATTTGAAACACACTTTAGGAGAGAATTAAACCTCTGCTTTCCAGTAGCGTTCACCTCATTACATCTCAGACATCCACAGGGCAGCAAATCTGCAAAGGACATTCATACTTGAATATTTTCAAGTGAGACTCCACAAAGGGACATCAGTAAAGTACCACTACCACAATTTCCCATTCCTCATCCTACACTGAGACCAGAAGAATGACCAAATCTGGTAGCAGATACTCAGTTCTATTACACAGTCCAACATAAAAGCAGTGGTAAGAAACTCATAACTCATCTTCTATCTCCTGTTTGCACTGTGGCTGACTGGATGATGACTCATCAGCATCTCCACCTCCAAAATACTCTCTAGCAGAGACAGGAGATGCTGTGCTTATTCATAGTTCTTGGAGCTGAATGAAGCATCCCCAAACTGCTGCCCACCTTAAGCACACAAGTAAATTAAAATAGAACAGCTCACATCAAGAAAGGTGGAAATAAGGATCCTGTTTTCCTGGACTTTGTGTTCCTACGACCAAATTATCCCATGTTTTGAGACACAACTCTTATGTATGTGCTGTGATGGAAACTTCTCCAACAGCTGTAGACACAGTGGCTTCAAGAAAGCATTTATCCTTCTTTTCCTCCCTCAGATTTTTCAAAGTGTAGTAATACTGCTTCTCTTGAAGTAATGGTTTGGTTGTGTCTTCTCCACCTGCCTTTTTATTGTCACAAAATAAACCAGGAACACAGTACCTCAGAGGCCTCTACTCTCCTGCCAACTATGATTGAATCTTACAGACAAGGTCCAACGTTACTGGGAGAAGGAGTGAGACCCATTTTCTTCCTAGCAGAAGTGAAAAGTGGCTCCAGAAGGCATGCATGCACAGAAGAAAACCCAAATAATTTAGTGGAAACCTTGGCTTTCCAAATAAAATTGTCTACCTTCTGTTTTTTAATACCATGCAGGCAACATTTTCACTCTGCTTTGGTCTGAGTTAAACTGTCACTCCCTCAGGGCAGCATCTTTGCCTTTCTATTTGCTTTTAGAGTGCTTTGTGTGCCCAGCAGCCCCAAGTACAATCTCTAGAGCTGCAAGGAGAGAAGTCTCCACGAAGACACGGCTGAATTTTGTAATGAAATCGTCTCTGCATTGAAAGGTCCTGGTGCACAATCGTTTCCTCGATGGGGTTTCACTAGCACAAGTAGTTGCTTTTTTGTCATTTCATGTTTCAGTACTCACAGAGGCAGAGTCTGAGCTTGGGTAAGCATTCACATCAGAAGCAGCTTTGCGAGTGAAACTCCTGCTCAGAGAATAGAAAGAGTAATTTTTTTTGTCTTGATCCATCCCAATACAGCAATAAAATTTAAATGTGCCAAACCAGACCATCCAGGCTTTTATTTTTCCTTTCTTTCTTTCCTCTGTCCCTTACCCCTCCCTTTTTTTTCAAACCAACAAACATTTTGTTGAATTGTTCTAAATAACGACAACATTTGAAACCACTTCAGTCCCTTCAAGATCTCAGGGGGGAAATTTGGTGAATAAATTACTTGGGATAAATCAAATCATTCTGTTCTAATAACTCTGTCTCTCACTCCCCTTATCTCAGTTGCTGTCCTTACTTTTGTGTGCTCCCATGCCTCTCTGGCCAACTCCTGAGCATTGCCTCTTGCTCTGAAGCCACTCTCTCTGCTCTCGTCTCCAACTCTGCAATGGTCTCAATTCCACCTCCTCTCAAACTGTCAGAAGTCTTCAGTCTCCTCTCCTTTTCTCCATGCAGTCCCCAACCTCCACTCACCATGCAAACCCTGCTAGCAGACATCTCCTCTGGCCACCCTGTCTATCTGGTCTGCTGCATGCCACGCTCCTCTCTGCAGTGACAAGGCCTGGCTCCTGGCTCCTCGTCACCCCTAGAAACCACTTCTCATGATGGCACCACCTAGGCCAGACCTTGGTGCTGCTCTACGCCTCACTGCAAAACTAAGCTGACATCCTCCACTTCTCCCTCCTTTCGTCCTGTACCTTCATCCTCTTCCCACGCCATCCTTCTCCACCATTTGACACGGTGGCTGTAAAACTCGCAGCACTCCTTTCTGACGGCTTTTGGGTCCGGTCTCCATGGGAAATGCCACACAGCAGCGCACTGCCTCCACGTATCCCTGCTGGGGGCGTGTGGCAAAGCCTGAGGAGTCAGGAGAGGTCAACCCTTGGCTTGACCTCCTAAGCTCATCTGCCTTCACGCAGGCGAAGACACATGCTCTACACAGGCATTATCTTTGCAGGACATTTGTTTCGGGAGCGGGTTGCGTTAAGCAAAGGTACGTAAATCCATCATAAACCTGCTCCACGCTGTCATTTGTGGGGGACTTGAAGAAAACCAGACCACGTAATCAGGTCTAAGGGGTCCCTAATACCAGAGACGCTGGTGCTGTCAGCTACAGAAAATAATTAGAACGTTATCCCTGTGGCAAGGAGAATGTAAATACATCTAAAATACGACATAATGACATTCTCCTCTGTAAGCCAGGGGATCTGCTTCAAATAAAAGGGCCATTAACACAACAATTAAAGCCGAGGGGGCCGGTGAAGCAGGGAGCCGGCCTGGTGCAGGGCGAGGCGAGTGAGCGCCCGGCATAAATCTTTCGCCATCCCAGCCAGGAATGTGACTATTAGCCCTCTCATGACCCGAGGGCTTCCCAATAATGCATCTGCTCTCTGTCAGGGCCAGGATTTCGTAATGTCCTCCAGTATGAGCCCAGGGCCGGTTCCACCGTGCGGCGCCAAAGACGGGAGTTGGCGGGAGCAGGGTGGCTCCACGCTGGACATTGGCCCGCGTTCAGCAAAGCACTTAATCACAGGCCTTGGGCATGTGTCTCTTCCCAGGGCTCTGGGAGCTCAGAGGTGAGGCATGGGTGAGACTCTCTGAATTGGGGCTGAGCAGAACCGGACCCATTATCATAACTGGCATTTCTCCTTTCCACCTCCTTTGGGGAGATGCACCCCATGGAACAGGCTGTCCTGAGATGCTCTGGGAACGTCTTCACCATGAAACTCCAGCTCAGGAAACCTGCGAGAGTCAAGGCACAGAGCTCTGGGAACATCTTCAGTATGAAAGTCCAGCTCAGGAAACCTGCAAGAGTCAAGGCACAGAGCTCTGGGAACATCTTCAGAATGAAACTCCAGCTCAGGAAACCTGCGAGAGTCAAGGCACGGAGAGCACCAAAGACAATTAGGCACAATTCAAAGGAAATAATATCACATCTTCCACTGTCCAGGCAGCAACCAAACATGCTTCAGACAACACAGGGATAAGATTGTCTATAAACTCCATATCTAACTTACAGAAATGATGGACAATTGCTTGGAGAGGACAGCAGTTCCCACTTGCCATTCAGTCAGTCTGAAGTAGCTGACAATAGAAATCCCAAACACAGAATCACAGATCACAGGATATTAGGGGTTGGAAGGGACCCAAAGAGATCACAGAGTCCAGCCACCCTGCCACAGCAGGACCACACAATCTAGCACAGATCACAGAGGAATGTATCCAGACAGGCCTTGAAAGTCTCCAGGGAAGGAGACTCCACCACCTCTCTGAGGAGCCTGTGCCAGTGCTCTGTGACCCTTACAGTAAAGAAGTTCCCCCTTGTGTTGAGGTGGAAGCTCTTGTGCTGCAACTTACACCTAATGATCCTTGGAGCCAAGTGAGCAGAGCCTGTGCCCCTACTCCTGACCAGTCTTCATGTGCTGATAAACATTTATCAAATCCCCTCTCAGTCTTTTCCAGACTAAAAAGTCCCAAGTCTCTCAGTCTCTCCTCGTAAGGCATGCCTTCCAGTCCCCTGCTCATCCCTGTAGCCCTAACACATCAGGAACTTTGATTCCAAGCAAAATGCATCCAGCACACCCCTGCAGGTTCTTGGTGGAAGAAAAAGAAATATCACTGACCTGGCAAAATCAGCTTCCACAGAAGCATCAGGCTCAGTTATGAGTTTTCTTAAAGCTGAGAAGTCAGGCCATGAGTGCAGATTTTGTTTCTGTATAGCGATGAAGGCCTCATCAGGCTCAAAAGACTTGAAAACATATGAATTCAAAAATTCCCGTGGCATTTTATGATAAAGCTAAAATTTTATGTGCCCAGGGAAAGTTTGTGAACGTCAGAATATAGCAAATTACATCAACTTGCCTGGTCGAGGAAGAGAGCAGAACCAAATCCAGACCTTTGGTGTCAAAAGACATCACCCATTTTTTCATTCCTAATAACCCTTCCCCCCCAAAAGACATAGCAGTGATTTAAAAACACAAAGCTAAATCCTCTGGATTTTACTATTAAGGCCTGATGTTTCAAAATCCAAAGGCATCATGCTTCCTGTGTCCTGCTTTGGGTATATGAACACTTAACATCACTCAGCCCTCATCACCACCCTCAAATAAATACATTTAAATAGTTGTAGGACATACAGAAACTTGTGGAGCTACCTTTGATCATTTAAAAGAAGACAACACATATCCTCTCAATCTTTATGGCTAAGGAAGACCTGAAAACAATAACTACAGAAGCCACATTCCTCTTGCAAAATCATACCATACACTGATGAAACTTAAAAAAGCACACAGAGAAAATCACACCACCACAGAATCATAGAATCATTAAGGCTGGAAAAAACCTCTGAGATCATCAGGTCCAGCCTATAATCCAACACCGTGACATCAGCTAAACCATGCCACCAAGTGCCACATCCAATCTTTCCTTCAAGACCTCCATGGATGGTGACTTCGCCACTTCATTGTGCAGTGAATTCCAGTGCCTCATCACCCTTTCTGTGGGGAAGTGCTTCCAAATATCCTACCTAAACCTCGTCTGGCACAGCTTCATGCCATGCCCTCTTGTCCCATCACTAGTTGACTAGGAGAAGAGCCTGACTCCCACCTGAGTACAACTTCCTTTTAGGTAGTTGTAGAGAGCGATAAGGTCACCTCTAAGTCTCCCCTCCTTCAGGCTGAACAACTCCAGCTCCCTCAGCCTCTCTTTATAAGACTTTCCCTCCAGTGTGTCAACGACTTCCACCAAAGGAGCACTTATTTAACAACTGAGAAGCTGGAAAACTCAAGGTATGCTAACTGAAAGCTGGGACTTGATATCCAGAAACACTCACATCTCATGAAGCAAATATGGTCTCCTGTTGCTAAGAAATCCAGAAATCAGACCAAATTTCAGGGGAAAAAGAACATGTCGCATGTATGGGCTGGGCTGTGGAGACACTCAGTCTGTCCCTACTGACGGACACAAGGTCAACACCCTCCCGAGGGTAGGCATCTGAGCTAAGAGAGAATTAGGTATGCCAAGGTACAGCACACATCACAGCACTGCCTTGGTATGGAAAAAATTATGTGAGCAAAAAAAAATTACCTTCATGTCCTATACAGAATAATCTTTGAAGATTCTCATTACAAGTAAACACAAGGATAATAACTAATGGATAAGCTAATTAGTCATGCAAATCTGATGGATTTTCACTGCCTCCTTCCAGCCACTTCTTTAGAAGCCATTTGATTTTTCTCGGTAGTGCACGGTTCAGCATCAATTCATGTTAGCTGGGCAAAAAGACAGCCCTTTAATCATCTGACACTTTGGTCCTCAGTGTGAAACACATGGAAACTTCCCAACAGAGAAACAAAAAGAGTGATAATATAAAAGCAAATATTAGCAAAAACTTCCCTGGAAGAAAAACGAGGTGGTGTTCCCTGGCAGATCTCATGCCTAAGCATTGTGGACAGCAGTAACTTACAACCTGCAACTGCAAAGACAACCACCAACGCATTTGTCTCTTCCAATTATGTGAGCTGCCTCATATGTAATAGAGTGAGTAAAAATGAATTGAAATAAACAACAGGCAGCCTTTAGAACTAAGGTCACACTGGCCAAAAGGGTTGAGAATGTTCCAGCAAGCTAAGAACAAGTTTCTAGACAGCTGGAGACATTTTGAGCAAACATGGGCCAAATTAAACCGACGTGGGAAGCCAAAGTGAAACCAGTAAAAGCTTGCCTACTAAGATGACTTTTGTTTCTGCTGGAAGCTAAATTAAAACAAAATTCCTAGGGTGACACCGCTTTGGCTGTGACAGCAGTCACCTGAGCCATGTGACAAGCACTTTGTTTCACAAATCTCAGCATGGCATTCCCGAGGACACTTGCGCATCAGATCCACGAGAAGCAAAAAAGACAGAGACAACAATGATGAAAAAAAAAAAAAAAAAGAGAAGGAAAAAAAGCTTTTGTGCAAGTCCTGTGAACCAAGTCCCCTATGTCTCTTTCCTTCCAGACATTTCTGAAAAAAAAAAACAACCCAACACCAGCTCACTGGAACCACAAAGAACAACAACAACTGAGCAGCACTCTAATATGGGACATCCTGCTGGACCAGCCTGAGCCAAAGCGAAAAAAAAAGAAGAAAGCCTCAGAAGTCAGAACTCACATTGGACACTCAAATCCAAAGTCTTAGGTTTGGGGGGATTTTTTTCATTTAAACTAATCTAATCAATTGGTCACCATAATAGAGGGTTCAAGCAGCTGGCTCAGTTAGGTCCATCTGTGACGAACCTTGGAACCAAAGCCATGTGTTCAAATGCACGCACGTTTGAAAACGCCAACGCAAGATCAACTCTTGTTTCTTAAAATATCTACACTTGAATCGGTGCATCACCGCTGGGAAGTGTTGTAGTGCACAGTATGGACCTAATGTTGTTTGTGGAGCCTCCAATCAGTTCCCTAAAAGTACAGTTTATATGCTATTAAAGTCCCAGGGATGGATTTCCTCTCAAACCAACTTAGAGACCACGGGGTGAAGGTTTATCAAGGGTTGTTGCCTTGTCCTGATGACCCTGTCTTGGGAATGGCTGCAGATTAGAGGGCATGAGAAATAATACAGAATGATTATCAAGAAGAGGATAGACTATAAACCAAGACAGGGACCTGGGAAGAGAGCATTTTTTTCCCCAGGAAACAGCAAATATGTGGAAAATTGGAAGGACGTTTCCCTCCCCATTCACAGTTAACTGTTAAAAGAATTCATTAAAAGTAGAATCTTTAAAAGAAGAGCAGTGGCAAAACTTAAGATTATAGTTGTATCCAGTTATTATCTTAATCTATGAACTGGTGTCCACTTTGCTTCCTTCCTACCAGCTAGTCATGGCTTTCCCAAGCAGAGCAAGGGCACTGTACAACACACCTTGCTATGCTGTCACCCTCTTGCCCATCATTCTGGAAATAAAAGGCTGTAAGGATGAAGGACAGCTGAGTCCAGTCCTAGCACAGTGTCAGATCACGGCTGGACCATGACTTCCAACACAGAGTCCAGCTTGGACCCAGGAGCTGGAAAATGCTCCTTGGCACCTATTCAGTCTCTGGGATGTTTTCCAGAAATGAACCAGCTCCAGAGCCAAGGTCTGATTAAAATGGAGCCTGGGACTGGACTAAGTCTGTGTTTTGGATCCACAACCCCAAAACGTAGCAGTCAAGACACCACAAATCCAACACTACATTGACAAGTTTGGGCACTGCAGGCACCATGCATCAGGTCCATGTTTGGGTTTATGATACATTCCAGCATCATGCAACTCTTCCTTTGATGTCCATTAATCTCAAACAGGATCTATGCACCCTTGCTTTTGCTAGCTCAGAGCTGTCTCCAACTCCACTCTACCCTACTCCACTGCTGTCTTTTTTTGCATTTTGCAGCCTCACAGATGTAAACTCATTGAGTAAGTGACCAAGGGATGTTGAGGCTGCTAAAAGAACAAACCCAACCACTGACTTTCTTTTTATCTAGTAAGGCAAAGGCTTAAATTCTCATAAGAATAAACTGGGTTCTATTACAAAAGAAAGAAAATTTCCTAGCAGCAACAACAACAAAAGAGATAAATATCCTAAGAGAATATTAGGGAACTAGAGTAAATCACTTCAAAATAAGAAATCCAGAGTGAAGAAGAAACTCCCCAAAACTGAACAAGTGCTCTTCACATTTTAAACAAGCAATTGATTTCCCCCCTCCTTTTTTCCCTTCCTTTCTTTCCAGCAGCTAGAAGCCCCATCTGGTTCCTGTTTCTATTCGTCTGATCTCCCAGAAACTTCTAAAAGCCATGAGCATTGGCCAAAAATTCCCCAGGCATAGACTTCTTTCCAAAATAGCCCACAAAACGGCATTTTTTAGGTGGGTTGGTTTGGAAGAAACAGAGGAGGGGATGTTGATTTCTGTAACATTCCTAGGAATTTCTTGCATCTATTCTCCCCGCTAGAATTTCTTTTTTGCCTGAATCCCCCTTCCACTTTCTTCTGGCACAATGGCCAGCACAGGGACTACTCACACCCATGCAGCAGGATTTGGTTCTTGTGGGCGTTCACAAGCTGCCCAGAGGCTTTTATCCCCAGGGAAGGCAAATGAACTTGCCCCTTACAGATGAGGTCTCCTCTGTAGTGCTGGTGGCTGTTTCATCTCAAGGCTGCATAACTGGACATCTTCCACTGCCAAGGCATTGTCAAGACAGGACTTTTGGAAATAGCAGCTTGGCATAAACAGGTAAGAAAGACAAGACAAAGAGGCCTAGATCACCTCTACATGCTTTGCTCCATGACCTCAGGGACAGGTGGGAGAGCTCAATGTTTTCAAGAGGTCCCAAGGTCCCATCTGGCCTGAAAGCAGAGGCAGCTGCACATGGCAGCACCAGTTCTCATGGATGAAGGGGAAAATGGCTTTCCCTGCATGAGCACAGCTGGAAAGGGATGAAGTCTAGTTGAGATGCAGACACTTGGCTGGTATTCCTTCATCACAGTTTTTCTCCAGAGACACTTAAGATGATCGATAATTGGTCCCTCTGAAAAACAACCAGTGTGTTCATAGAATCAAGCAGGTTACAAGAGACCTCCAAGATCATCCAGTCCAACCTAGCACCCAGCCCTAGCCAGTCAACTAGACCATGGCACTAAGTGCCTCATCCAGGCTTTTCTTGAACACCTCCAGGCATGGCAACTCCACCACCTCCCTGGGCAGCCCATTCCAATGCCAATCACTCTCTCTGGCAACAACTTCCTCCTAACTTCCAGCCTAGACCTCCCCTGGCACAACTTGAGACTGTGTCCCCTTGTTATGTTGCTGGTTGCCCGGGAGAAGAGACCAACCCCCACCTGGCTGCAACCTCCCTTCAGGTAGTTGTAGACAGCAATGAGGTCACCCCTGAGGCTCCTCTTCTCCAGGCTAAACAACCCCAGTTCAATTTCTGTCCATTTAGGATCTGATGCAAACAAGCTTTAATAAAGGTGGTTAGGTTTCATGGACTTGGGCATGTGTTTAAAAGCTTCCCTGGACACCTGACACATCTGAAAACAAACAAATGACCAAGCAAAAGCAGTTCTATTTTGTTAATTACTGGTGCACCACTTGGTTGCACCCATGCTTCTTGTAAAGCTGCATAGACCCATCCTGGAGACTCCAAGCATCTTGGTCTCCTTTGCTTTTGAAGCCTTGTAATCTTTCACTTGTTCAAAACAAAACACAAAAGTATGATCTTTCAGGGAACTATTCAGAAGCACTAGGAGAACAGAACTCTAAGGATCTAACCCCCAGAAGAAAGCAGTCCAGGTCACTGATGAGTAAAGGTTGTTATTTTTAGACATCTGAATTAATGAGATTAATTTAACCTCATAAAATAAACCAGCTGCCTGCTGGACCCATCCCGCATTTCTAGCAGAGCAACAGAGCAATCTAAAAGGTCACAGCCTTATCTCGACACCCTGCACTTGCTTGTGCTACTTGCCTGGCCTAAGTAAAAACAGGTCAGACACATAACAGAGGGCAAGAAGACTCTAAGGGTCTGTGACACACCCCCATGACAGTATCTGATGCTGTACAGAGTTCAGCACATTAGTCTCAGGAAGCATCCTAGAAACAGCTCAGTGATGGCAGCATGGTGATAGCATCCAAGTTAGCCCATCTCCCTCAGCAGAGCCATTTCAGCATTAGGTCAGGTATCTCTATATGATGCACTGGCTCAGTAGGTGCACTCTACTGTGGCCTGCTTTGGTGGCAGACTCTGTAGGGACACTAAAGGCTGAAGAGACCAGAGAGATCAAAAGCACCCCTTGGGTAAGCCTGTCAACCAAAACTGAAATGCACTGGCCAGGGGCAATGGGGACAGTTTCTCTCCTGCTATCAAATCCATCCACTCAGTAAGCTTTTGGGTTGTCTCAGCATCTGCTCCGGTTTGAGGTGGAGTTCTGTGTTCCTCCTGGCACAACTGTGGCATATCAGAGATCACCAAAAAACTCTGTCATCCCCTTGTGCTTCCCAGGCATGAAACAGGTGAGCTCAACCTAGCCAAGGTATTTGTACTAAAGACCAACTGACACTCCTAGTCAATGCACAGCCTGAGATGTTGCTAAGAACATCTCTCAAGCCCTCAGCACAATTAAATACTTCATCAATAAAAAATAAACACACTTCATTTTCTATTTATAAAAGAATCTCTCCCTCTCCTCAGTGTTTTATTTTAGCAAGTGCACTCAACCATGGTCTCAATCTGCACTTCATTTCCTGCTATTCAGTTTTCTGTGGTTCACAGACAAAAATACCTGGGGAAAAGAAAAGCACAATAGAAGATCCCAGGAGGCTCTGATCTACCACAGGAGAAAAATGTGGTGTGCGGTGTAACAGGAGCCCATTGCCCAGGCTTGGAATGGAAAGCACAACGGACAGGACAGAAGGCATTAAGTTCAGAGGTAGTGGTGCCAAGAGCTTCTCAAGTCCTCTCCCAGTTAAGATAGTGGAGGACAATCCTGTCTTCCTCCTCTGTCATTGATGCCTGTAGGGACAGTGTAGTAAGCAATGGGGACTTTCTGTGCAGGGCAATCTTCCAGCCCAAGAGAAAAAGTAACTAAGAGTGTTGGTCCCTGCTCCTTCCAGACCAGAACCTCACAGAGAAAAGACACAGAAAGGCATTTCTGCAGCCATTTCCTCCTAAAGCAATTGGTCATTTGCAGCTGTGGCATGAGACCACGAATAACCCAGCAGCAGACTGCCACAGGATTAGAGGCTGAGATGTACAGGGTGTCCCCAGGGCTGCAGGCAGGAGGTGGCTGTTCTCCTTGTGATTTGGACAGAAAAATGAGGCTTGTGAAGAGAGCTGGAAAGGAGACACTGTGTTTTGGAGATGAGGTCCTCCCCACCAGCACAGGCACTCTGTAGATGCTTCCGGTGCTGCTGCCTGCCAGAGAGAAAAAAGAGGACACAGGTGAACCACACCTAAAAATAATCCACCAACAGAGAGCCAGCAGATCCACCTCCACCACTGCAGCAGGTCAGGGCAGCCAAGGGAGAGCAGGCAAAGCTGGAGATGGAGCTTGACAATCCCAGCAAGTGTGCTTCCATCCAGCTGCCCCACCAGTCACAGCAATAGTGAAAACCACAGTAAGGAGCTCACTTACATATTTCAGCATTTCTCTTCACCACAAGCAATGTGTAATAAAACAACAAATAGGTGAGACAGTGTTAGAAACATCAAGCCTTGTCTGTGCTTCATCCTCCCTGCTATCATCAATGAAGGATTGCAGCTACTGAGTTTACTGAGCTTAATTTAACAAAGGAGAAAGAGGTAGATGAAGCCAGGCCAGAGAGTATGGATGGAGAAATAAAAGACCAGGAGAAGAAAGGGCCTTGGGGCTAAATGCAAGTATTGGGGAAAAGAGAAGAGTTTGTTAGCACAGAGATGGGAAGGCTGAAGGAGAGAGCCAAGGATAAATTGTTTCGATGAGTGCTCCAACCCTGAAATAAATATAACCACCCAAGGGGGCTCTGTGACTCAGTCTGACATTTTGGCTATTTTTTTTTTTAATGCCACCAGATGTAATCAATTTAGCTGAGGGGCAAGAGGGGGAGCACATACATATTTTTATTACATTCTAATATCCCAAAAAATAAAAGGATGCGTTTAGGTTTGGTTTTCACAATCGCATTACATAGCACTTCATGCACAACCCAACACAAGCAGAACTTCCACCTGCCCTTCATCATCACAGAGTCTGGGGGCTGAGAGCAGATTAGTCTGCCCAAAAGTAAGCAGAGCAGCCCACTCATCTCCACTGAAGCAGAGAGAAAGCCTTGGAGCTGAAAGAGGACACAAATGATAGCTGTGCGACTCTGCTTACATTCGCTTCAGTATGTGCGAGGGAACAAACATGGCCAATAACATCCTAAGATATTGTCGTGCTGAAATTCTTTGTTTACCAAGAAATGACATGTTGAAAGCCCTTGGCATTTATGAAGCAGATGATTTCTATTCATTTATTTGAAGCATTTTACAGTACTTACCCAGACACTTGGAACAATTAGGTTGCCAGATCTCATGTGGAGGACTGGGTCAGATGAGCGAACTCCAGAAAAATCTCCTAGCGTCCTAAAGGAAGCGGTGCGGTGGAGGGTAGGTGGTGCTCGCCCCACTGAACCCATCCAGTACCAAAGCAAGGGAGGGGGCACATCTGACTGCTTATTGCTTTCAGTTGTAGTCTCAATGGGGCATACACAAACCTTCAACTCCTGCCCAAACCTGCGGGGAGAAGTTTCTGTGCACTGTTAAAGAGCTCCTGCATTCCACCCAGAGGCTGATGCTGTTCTGTGGTAGGTGAATAATTCTTATATTTACTCTCTGCAAAATATTTTGGACTCTGGAGAATTCTTGCTCAGGCAGACTCCTTCTGAATTAATAACAGCTTTGTCTCAGCAACAGCTAAGAAATGAGAAGACATGCCGGAGAAATAAGTGTTTTTTAAATTCATCCTGGTGATGGGCTCTGCAAATAAAAGTACTGGTGCAAAAATAACCATTCCCCCTTCTGGCCACACAACCACCCACCTCTAGTTCCTGCCCCTGTATCTTCAGAGGAGACATAGGAACTCAGCCCAACACAGGGTGCAGGACCACACATCCTAAAATTAAGCATAACTTAGGTTCACTGAACTGGCTACCAAGTCTTCATCCAGTGACCAACACAACACCCATTTTATCTGACATCTAAGCCACCATCAGCTCTGCATTTTATCTCAAAATCTGCAAGGAGGTAGCATTCCTTAAGAGTTGTTTCCATCATAGCTAGAATCATAGAATGCTTTAGGTTGGAAGAGACCTCCAAGATCATTTATTTCCAACCCCCCCACCATAGGCAGGGACACCTCCCACTAGAGCAGGTTGCTCAAGGTCTCATCCAACCTAGCCTTGAACACCTCCAGGGAGGGAGCAGCCACAACCTTCCCGGGCAACCTGTGCCAGTGTTTCACCACCCTCACTGTAAAGAACTTCTTCCTAACATCTAGTTTAAATCTCCCCTCTGCCAGTTTAAACCCATTGCTCCTCATCCTGTCATTACAGGTCTTCTTCTTGCATGACTGTTGACAGAGACAAGAAGCCCCAGTTAAATCCTCCCTTGCACAGCCTGCCTTTTGCCAGTCCTTTTTTTATTTAGCCCCACTCCCATTTCCTAGGAGGCTCTTTGGTGGAGGCTATGAGAAACAGGAGAGTTCTCTGAGGTTACTCAGTTTTCAAAGATGATCTATAGCATCTCTTCATTTTCAACTCGGTGCACATATTTTTTCTCTCCACAGACTCTTAAGATCTACTTCACAATCAAACACATTGCATTCATTTCAAGTGTCACACTTGCTCTTATCTGTTGTATTAATTATAAAGATTGTTTTTTTCCCTTTAAGTAGGAGTCATCTGAAATATGTGTAAAAGGTTCTATAGCATGACTTCCTCATCACCTATTCTAAGGTTTCAAACCAAGCCATCCACAATGACACATTCTGGGCGTTGTGCAAATTAGCCATTTTGAATGCATTGTGCATTCAGGGAACTGTTTCGTGTGTTCACAGCATAGGCTGCACCAATGTTGTGCATGTATGTGCATGCCTGGAAGTACCAAATGGATACCTATCCTCAGGGACAACCTCTGAAGATTCAGAAAGCTGCCCCATCACAACAGGGAAGAAAAGAGAACAGAGAAAAATCTACCATGGCACAATGGCTTCCTATTAATTTTGTAACGCCATTAATCCTTGGGCTGGAACTTGCTGACTTTGGAAGATCTAATTAGTTAAGCTTAGTATTTAGTTACTCTAACTTTCTAAGAACCAGAAGGCTGTTTAAGGAAAACAATCTTTAAGTTTGAAAACCCAGGGGAGAGGGGAAAAAACCTCTCATGTATTAAACCACAAGACTCTGATAAAAGACAAATTCAACCCTGGAATCCCTGCTAAGAATCACCATGAATGGAGGTCTCCCAGTTCCCAGAAGCAATTTTTAGTCCTTCAGTCCTAAACAGATTTTTATGTATTTCAGCTGTATTTCCACCAACAAACCCAAAGCCTCCTACTAAAGATACTCTTTACTAAGTTAACACCAGATTTTTAGGTCTGGCATCCCCAACCCAGATAGGAAAAAAAAGGCAAGCTGCAAATCCAGTACTTGCACTAAGATACCCATTTTAAATTCCCACAACTTTATAACTGATAAAATGCTCTTCCTTAAGCTGAATAATTTTTCTAGCCTGCTCACTAAAGAGACAAAATTGAAGCTGTGCTAAAAAAAAAAACCAACTCAACAACTTGATATATCAGATGTAGGAAGTGGAGATTTTTGCCTTTATGTTTCTGAGTCATCCTTAAAAAGTAAAGCAGATAAAAAAAAAACCCTAATGATCAAACCAATTTTTTTTTCAATAGGAAGTGCCATTTTCACAAAATCTGAATCTGCCATGGAAAATCTTTCATTTTGCCAGAGATGTTCAATTTTCCACTGGGGGAGATCTAAATAAAAGATTCCCTTTTAAGTTCCAGTAGACTGAAATGTAAACTTTGAAATTACTTTTCCAAATAAATAAACAAGTAAATAAATCAGAATCCACTCTCTAAAGATGTTCTGGAGCCTGACTTCTCCTCAGTCACAAAAGCTGGACATTCACCCGAGGGCAGAGATTAGCATGCAGCTCTACAAAGGGCACTCCAACCAGCACAATCCATACCTTCAGCACAAATGTGTCACTGGGCTAAGGCAAAGCATGGAAAATTTCAACCCCAAAGGAATGAGTCTGACAAAGATATAAGCACAAGCGAAGGAGGACAGGCAGGAACAGCGGTTGGGCTCAACCTCTGTTCCAGCAGCTCTTGCCAGTGATTGCAAGCGCTAATAAGTAACAGTCCCCCCGTGCATGCCACGTGCAGCCAAGGCGAGATAGACACGTTGGTTTCTGCTGCTGAACAGCCTGCAGTAGACACTGCCTGGTGTTGCATTAATGGAGAGCCTTACACCCAGAGGCTGCATCCCCTGGGACACCACATGTTAAGGGCAAAGTCCTGTTTTGCTGAGCTTCCACTTAGTGATTCCTGCAGTAGCCAGGGGCTTGGGAGCTTTTCAAGCACCAGAGCTGCTGCCGGATACCACTGTCCCTTGCACACCTCCAGCACAGAGTCAGGTGCTTGTGCATGTCTTCCTTAAGCATGGGGGCACTGCAGCATTGCCATGACTTCCAGATGACCAATACAGAATCATAGAATCAAGCAGGTTGGAAGAGACCTCCAAGATCATCCAGTCCAACCTAGCACCCAGCCCTATCCACTCAACTAGACCATGGCACTAAGTGTCTCATCCAGGCTTTTCTTGAACACCTCCAGGGACGGTGACTCCACCACCTCCCTGGGCAGCCCATTCCAATGCCAATCACTCTCTCTGGCAACAACTTCCTCCTAACATCCAGCTTATACTTCTCCCAGCACAACTTGAGACTGTGTCCCCTTGTTCTGTTGCTGGTTGCCTGGGAGAAGAGGCCAACCCCCACCTGGCTACAGCCTCCCTTCAGGTAGTTGTAGACAGCAATGAGGTCTGCCCTGAGCCTCCTCTTCTCCAGCCTAAACAACCCCAGCTCCCTCAGCCTCTCCTCACAGAGTTTGTGTTCCAGGCCCCTCACCAGCTTTGTCACCCTTCTCTGGACACGTTCCAGCACCTCAACATCTCTCTTGAACTGAGGAGCCCAGAACTGGACACAACACTCAAGGTGTGGCCTGACCAGTGTTGAGTACAGGGGCAGAATTAACCTCCCTTGTCCTACTGGCCACACTGTTCCTGATACAGGCCAGGATGCCATTGGCTCTCTTGGCCACCTGGGCAAGAGATGGAGGGGATCTGGGGGTAATGGCACCAATTGTCAGTACTCTTCCATGTCTCCACCTGCTAGGACTGGTTCTGGCCACCCAGGACTTCTGTTGCAGATGAGGTTGCTCCTGTGGGGAAGAAGGGTTTCATGGAGCCTTTCTTCTGCGTGCTCAGACTCTCGTTGACCTCCAAGGAGCTGGCACTGGAGTGTAAATGGAGACAACCACAACCTGAGTCCTGTCCCAATCTGAGAGTCCCACACAGCTTCTCCCCACATATATCTCTGCTCTCCTTCCTCAGAGCAGGACAGCTGTCCCCAGAAGGCAGCTTTCAGGACATCTTTCAAACAATCCAATATAAATGGAGTTTCAAATCTATTTCTTCACAGTTTCTTCCTGCCCCGGAGCACCTTTTCCCTCTGCTCACCCTGCTGGGGCTCAGCAAACACGGGGGGTGTTTTCATTTTCTCTGGAAAATGGAAAGAAAAACAAGAAAAGTCACTGTTGCCAGCTCTTGAAATTTTAATCCCACAGTACTTGATGTTTTCCTTCACCCCCTCCCCAGCTTCTTGCTCCAATGTATTATGCAAAAATCTCAGATTTCATTTTCAAAAGAGAAGAAAAAGGAGCAAGCAGTTCATGGATCTTCAGGTTCCAGGGAAAAGCTGAGAAACACAAGTTCAGTGCCCCCCAACCCCCCAAAGCACCCTCTGAAGTAAAAAAGCAAGCATGAGGGAAGCAATATTTATCACTTTTTTTTTTAAGGAAGTGATGAGAAAACCCCTCATGACCTGAAGAACTCACAAGCCCAGGGAGGAATACAGGAAGGGTCAACTGATCCTTCAAATTAACTATGGGACAGCAATGTGCCCTTCTGGCCAAGACAGCCAATGGGATCTTGGAGTGTATTAGGAAGAGTGTGTCCAGCAGATCAAGGGAGGGTCTCCTTCCCCTCGACTCTGCCCTGGTGAGACCTCATCTTGAATATGGCATCCAGTTTTGGGCTCCCCAGTTTAAGAGGGACAGGGATCTACTGGAGATCATAGAATCAGAATGGTTTAGGTTGGAAGGGACCTCGAGGATCATCCAGCTCCAACCCTCTGCCATAGGCAGGGACACCTCCCACTAGAGCAGGCTGCTCAAGGCCTCATCCAGCCTGGCCTTAAACGCCTCCAGGGAGGAAGCATCCACAACCTCCCTGGGCAACCTGTTCCAGTGTCTCACCACCCTCACTGTAAAGAACTTCCTCCTAACATCCAGTCTAAATCTCCCCTCTGCCAGCTTAAACCCATTCCCCCTCGTCCTAACATTACTAGACCTTGTCAATAGTCCCTCCCCAGCCTTCCTGTAGGCTCCCTTCAGATACTGGAAAGCCACTCTAAGGTCTCCTCGAAGCCTTCTCTTCTCCAGGCTGAGGAGTCCCAACTCTCTCAGCCTGTCCTCATAGCAGAGGTGCTGCAGCCCTCTGATCATCTTCGTGGCTCTCCTCTGGACCCGCTCCAGGAGTTCCATGTTCCATGCTCCAGTAGAGGGCTAAAAGGATGATTAGGGGACTGGAGGGCATGGCTTAGGAGGAGAGGCTGAGGGACCTGGGACTTTTTAGACTGGAGAAGACTGAGAGGGGATTTAATAAATGTTTATAAACATCAGAGAGCTGGGGGTCAGGATGGGGCGGGGGAAAGGCTCTGCTCACTTGCTCCCTGGGACAGGACAAGGAGCAATGGGTGTAAGTTGCAGCACAGGAGGTTCCACCTCAACACAAGGGGGAACTTCTTGATTGTAAGGGTCACAGAGCACCTGAACAGGCTCCCCAGAGAGGTTGTGGAGTCTCCTTCCCTGGAGACTTTCAAGGCCTGTCTGGATGTGTTCCTCCATGATCTGTGCTAGATTGTGTGGTCCTGCTCTGACAGGGAGTTTGGACTCGACGATCTCCTTGCGTCCCTTCCAACCCCTAACATCCTGTGATCCTGTGATTCCACAGGTTCCACTCCCAGTTTTCTTTGGCCAGATGTCAGCTCCCAGCGCATCAACACAGAGCTGAGGACAAAGTGGCATTTCTCTGGGATGTGGAGGGCTTGGAACCATATGCCACACCAGCTTGAGCACCTCAGTGTGGCAGCACAAATAGTCTGGTCATGCCTACAGCCAGAGCTCTAGGAAAGGCTCAAGCACAACTTCAAGCAGCTCAATCGCTCCATTGCCTAAGCATGTCCTCCAGTTCCCAGCAGCCTAGTCAGGGTTCTGTGAGATGCCTGGTGTAGATGGCTCCAGGCTGGAGCTGACCCATGCTGAAGCTGGGTGGGGACTCTCAACTGGTGATCTCGGGAGCACCTGGTTGAGATAAAAAGGCTGAGGATTACTATTCCTAATCAGGGTGCTGGGACAGATCTACCTGCTGCATCAGTGCCTCAAGGGAATATTCCCTCCCTCTGCAAGACTCTACCAGTTTGGAGAACCTTGAAAAGCCAAGGTATTTTTACAGTCCTATGCAGGCACACTTCTGTCCTTAGAGGAAAACAAACACTCACATGAGCCATGGGCCTTTCTAGGTAAAACAGAAGACCTGAGGAGGTTAAAACACTGTATGTAGATATGGTCAGCAAGCTAAGCAATACTCAGAGGTGCAGGGTGCATACAGAGAGTAGGGGCTGTCTTCTCATGCACCCCATCGTGTGCTGTGGGATCACTCACCAGCCCCAAGGATGAGCCCTTCTGCACTGGCCTGGTCCTTCCTTTGCACTTTTAAGAAACGTGCCAAAAGAGATCACTTCATCTGTTTCTTGAGAGCCTGTTTTGGAAGCAGCAGACACAGTCATATGGAGATTTTACTTTTCTTCTGTCTTGTTTTGGTAGTTTTATTTTTCAAAATCTAATACACAAGTCATCCAACCTGAAATTTTGTGGCTGCTCTTTATGTATGGAAAATATTTAACAGTTCAAGTCAGAGAGTCCAAAATTCAGAACCTTAAATGCAATCCAAAACTCCTAGGGTCTTCAAAATTGAACTAAAAATACCATGAGAACAGGCTCTCTTGGGCCAGATACTAATTTTCTGCAGCAGTATGAAGGAATTAAATCTGTCCTAAAGCACCAGCTGGGAATGCCCTGACGTTTTCATGTCATCTGCTCCCTGGTCCTCTTGTGCAGGCCATGCTGGGGTGGGCTAGATGCTTTCAGGGTCCTGCTGTAATCCAGCAAACCTTGGCTGGTAGAACCAGCCCCAGAAGAGATTCCAGCTGGCTTAAGTTAGAGCAGCCATGGGGCTACTCTAACTTAAACCACCTGCCAGTTCAGGCCTGGGCCAGCTCTAGGATCTGGGAGGTATAAATGTGGCTGAAAGCCAGCTTTGCCTGCTCTTTTCCTCATCTGTCCCAATAGGAGCTAGAGGTCCAAACTCCATTTAGAGATATCTCTAGAATTAGGCTTCAGAACAACTTTGAGTTCCTGGATACATTTAAAATCCCAAACCAGGGATGCCTCCAATTTAGTCTCATCTTCCTTCCTTTCCTTCTCTTATCACAATGCTTGCAACCAAAATATTGAAGCCCAAACATGAGGAAATGTGCAAAGACAGGTTATTTGCTAGAGCAGCTGGTGCATTCTGCCCTCAGTTGCCTTCCCAGGCAGTCTCCACTCCTGTAGGGACCCAAGTGATGTAGACAGGGGAGAGGGTTCCGCACACACCCTCCCTTTCTATTTTTTTGTTGTTGTTAAATAATGAAAAGTAAGAAAGTAAATAAAAAATAAACACAGCAAGCTTTCCTCAGACATTTGCAGAGCTACCGATTCTGATTTGAGCTTTGGCCATAAGATCACAACCAGTTTAAACAGCTCTGATTCACCGGTATACAGAGACACATGTAATCATCTAGGATGGCAGGAATTACCCTGATAATACAGCCTGAATCGTCCTGCCCCTGCCCTTCCTCCTTGCCTTTTGCCCTGCAGCTAGCAAAGATAATGAGTAACAGTGATATTAAACAGGGATTTGGTGGTGGTGGTGGGGGGTGTTAGCTTTTTTTTCCCCCAGAAAGTGGATAAGGCACTACAGTGGATAGAAAAATCCATCCGACTTTATTTAACTGTAATATTTATTAAGAGCAGTGAAAAGGTCAACGCGGAGCTCCCAGCGTATGGGCTAAACTCCTTTCCCCAGCCCTGAATGCCACAAGAAAGCAGATCCTTTAAGATGCAACTATCTTAAGCTTCCCTCCGACGGTTAAACTCTTAGTAATTCTAGGTTTTGGAGACAAACGTCAAAGCAGAGGGCTCTTCCCTTCATTATTCAAGAAAAGGCCCCATCAATATTATCTGTAATAAGAATCTGCTGTTGACATGGCTCACCCTGCAGTTCCTGTTCCAGGCAGTAGTCCCTGTCAATAGGATTAAAGTGGAGGAATGCCTTTGACAAGTGCACCGGCTGCTGATTCATTGCTGCCATCAGGCTGCCGGCCACGAAAGGCAGCGGCCAGCATTAGCTGGTCCTGCCAAAGGCCAGCTGGGGGCAAGTGGCCCACGAGCTTTTGTTTTTGATGCTGGACTTGACCTCCCTAGAGCTGTGGAAGAGGGAAGGTCTATGAGTGGTTTGCACCACTCGAGTCCAACTGTGTTACTTTTGCCTAATGGGCACCTCAGATGATAGGAAGTTTCAGAAGACAGAAGGTCTATGAGTGGTTTGCACCACTCAAGTCCAACTGTGTTACTTTGGCTAATGGGCACCTCAGCTGATGGAAAGTTTCAGAAGAGGGAAGGTCTATGAGTGGTTTGCACTACTCAAGTCCAACTGTGTTACTTTTGGCTAATGGACCCCTCAGCAAGGGGACACAGTCTCAAGTTGTGCCAGGAGAGGTATAGGCTGGATGTTAGGAAGAAGTTCTTGACAAAGAAAGTGATTGGCATTGGAATGGGCTGCCCAGGGAGGTGGTGGAGTCACCGTCCCTGGAGGTGTTCAAGAAAAGCCTGGATGAGGCACTTAGTGCCCCATGGTCTAGTTGAGTGGATAGGGCTGGGTGATAGGTTGGACTGGATGATCTTGGAGGTCTCTTCCAACCTAGTTGATTCTCTGATTCTATGATGGGAAGTTTCAAAGTGATCTGACGCCTGACACTAAAACAAGTGGTACAGGGAAGCCATTCGTCATGCATGGGATAGTAGGGCTTAGACTGCCACCGTCACCTCTGCATCAGCCTGGGACACTGGGAGATAGCATTACACAGTGAGATGAAAGAGGAATTCACTGCCCTCACACCAGAGCCACTCTTGGTACCAGGTAGCTCATGAGAAGCCAAGCTGATGCTGTAGCAGTGCTGTGATGGTAGCTGCAAAACACTTCGAGGTACAACAGTGCTAGAAATCTATAGCAAGACTAAGAAGGAGACATCTCTGAGTTGACTTGTTCCTGAGGCTTGGCCTCATTGGTCATGAAGAAGTAGGGATGTGCTCAAAGGACTAGGAGTTACACCACAGATAAAATGAAACAGTGTGGGTAAAAGCCCTGGAAGGAAAGCTCTGACCGCCAAGAGCTTCAGTTTGTAAATGCATAGTTGGGCACATTCAGTCCTCGACAAAACCGACTTGCATTTTCTTTCTTTGCCTCCTTATTTAATGCAGCTCTTGATACAAAGGCTCTGTCATTACCCACTGGTTTGCACAGCCCTAGGTTTGCAAAGCCACCATCTCCTCCTACCCTGCAGGCTGGTGACAGAGGTGGAGGAGCCAGAGAATGGACAATGCAGCCCCACAGTGTTGCTTTCAGCCCCTTTAGAGCCTTCTGGGTCTCATTCTGGCTAAAAACCAGCAATAGAGCAGAAAAATAAGGGGGAAAAAAAAAGCCAGCTGCCAGTGAAAATCCAATCCTCCTAACCTACCTCTCAACTCTTCAAATGGAGCTTGCAGGACACATGTGCACACACACATTAACACCCTCATCTTTTCCAGTGACTAAGCCCCTGTCTAATTTGTTCTGTTCCTGTCCCCTCAGGTACTGAGGCCAGGTCAGGAAGCAGGCAGCCTAGAGTAAATAGATTAGCTCTTTTTTAAATAAAACCTCTATTATTATCCTTAGGAAAAAAAATAACAACCCTCATTTTCATGAATTGTTACATTTAATTAGGCTGCAGGTTCCACTGGGCTCTACAAATGGAGCCAAGAAAGCAGGAATGTCAAAATATTCTGCAAGCGAGCTGAAAAGTCCTGAGCTGGGCGATGGGGTGAAAGGGAGCCCTGTCAACCTGCCTGTCAACTCCACTGCAGATTTTTCAAACCTAATTAAAATGATCTTTAATTTAGGGCTTTTTTTTTCCCCCCTTCTGTTTTAAAAGAAGCACATTTTTCATCTTCTAATTTTTTTTTTTTTCTCTTTAGTTTTTAATCAACCTCATTTCCTGCCCTGAGCCAGCTAGATGGAAAGTGAAAGGGAGACCCACACAGGCATCCAGGGGTGCAAGACAGGAGGACTGGTGGCTATTCCAGCAGCAAAGCCTTCACTGCAGCTCACCACACACCCGCTGTTTGCTCACATGTGAGATCAGCCCTAACAGGAAGAACAAGGTACCAAATTCTGTCTCTGTCTGTTTCCTGCCACCTTTTGGGGGAACAGGACCTTTCAGGCTCTTTGTAAATAAACAGGAGTGCATCAAAGGGACAGCTGACCACTGCAGCCATTTTCAACAAAACTTGAACAACTCACAGGCACTTGAATTTTTGGCTGACAGCTCAGACCAAAAGGGCCTCTAGTGCCCTGGGATTAGGAGCTGCGATGCTTTGGAGCCGACAGAGGAAGCCAATTTGCAAATCCTGAAACGGGAGATTTATCGGAGAGCTCGAGCCACTGATTAATTTTGCTCACATCTATGCCATGCCCTCACAGGCCTCAGCTGATCCCTCCCCCTCACTGGGTTCATTGTTTCTGTATGTGAAGTTATTTGGATGGGATGATCTCAGCAAAGCGATCTGTGGAATTCCGCAGCAATAGGAGGCTGCTGAGCTGGAAGCAGCAGCATAGGGCAGAGCAAGTCATTAGAACTAATAACCAACATGATAAAAATGGGCATAAATAGGGATAAAGAGATTTAAAACAAGAAACTAATGCTTAAGAGGAGGTTAGGTCAACAGCTATATAAACACACATTTCCCCTACCACCTCCCCTGCTCTAGTGTCTCCAAGAAACATATTTGCTTACTTAAACAATCTTTTTTTTTTCTTCCCCAGCCTAGTTTCCTAGAGAAACAACTCCTTTGTGATCATGCTGTGGGTGTGTCTGTCTCTCTTTCCCTAATAAAACTTCTGAACTCACTGGCCAATTTCAATCAAGTTTGCCAGAAGGGCAGAGTCCTCGGAGTAACTAACAGCTTACAAGCCTTCCTGGGGCTGGGTAGACAAGAGAAAGCTGAGCCCACTTTGAGAAGGGCTGCAGCATGTGCTTACTTAGTATTAAACACCAGAACATCCAGCCTTGAGCTGCCTCCTATGTTTCTCCATGGGAAGCCATGCTTCATTGAGTCACCCTGACTTGGTGTGCTGCAGAAACGGCAACATCTGAGTGGCTCTGAACTGAGAATTGAAAGTCATGCTGACTGATAGCTCCTCTTTCCGAGAAATGTCAGTAGTGTCAGCAAGGGAAGTAGACCCAGACTCAGTCTGCAGTCACAGGGTAGCACTAGAACCAGCTCTCTGAGCACCCAAGCTGGTCCTCAGTCCTACCTGCACCAATGTCACCTCTTGGGGACAAAAGGGATGCAAAGCTAGGAGCAGGGATGAGGTCACATTCTTCTTTGTGCAACACCCCAGCTGTGCATCTTCCCTTAAGCTTGGGTGAAGAGGAGCAGGGGGCAAGAGCTACCGTGGGAGTTGGCAACTTGTAAACTGAGAGCATTTGACCCGGGATCAGCCAGAGGGAAGGACGCTCCCACAAGGTCAGTCTCCTACAGCATCAATTTTCAGTCTCAACTTGCACTTTAAAAGCAGGTTGGGAAAGGTCTACTGCAGCTACATCTTTCTCATGCAAAGGCATGAGGATGCTCCTGGTTGAGATGGGAGTGCAGATGTGAGCTGAGAGCTGCCATGCTCATAGAGAACTCACTTGCTGGTGGAGAGGAGGGCTTGGAAAGCACAACAGGGTAAATGAGTAGTCCTGGAGGGTTGCTCAGTGCCACATTAGCAAAAATACTGATTAACAGGCTCTCTCCAGGTCGAGTTTAGTATAGTTTAGGGCAGACAGAATTAGGATGCACTAAATGAAGGAAAAAAAACCCCAATGCTTTGGATGCAGCCCCGAGCTCCTGCTCTCCAAGCTAGTGATGAAAGCAGCACAGGGCATTTCAAATGCATGGGATTTCAGATTCTTACCCTCACTTCCATGTAATTTAAATTGGGAAGCTCCTCAAAATATCACAATAATCCATTTTGCTGTGATGTCCTCGCACTTCCCTTCCCATCTCACTGACCCCCTACTATCTCACTGGAAGCACCATCTCATCTGCTGAAAAAAACGAAGCATCTCCTGGAGCAACAAACTCCCTCAGCCAGACCCCAAGGAAGTCTGGCAGGTTTTACCCTGCTATTGCCCAGGGAAAATTCATCCATGTGACCTTCGTGCCCCACGAAAGCAGATGAAATTGAGCCTTGCGCAAGGCGCTGCAGGGGAGAGGTGGACAGGAGGGTTTGCCCTCCTGGTGACCAAGCTGGGATCTTGCGTGCCTAGGAATCGTGTCCGTAGGGGAATAGATGGAGCTGGTATTTTTGGGACCCTGTGACTGTCCAGCCAGCAATTTAGTAAAGGGTGAGCAGATAATTTCCTGTTGGACTGGTCTGTTGGAAGGGCTTTTCCCCTCCGGGGAGCTGGTGGCTACGCAGCCAAGCCTGAAGAGGGGCAGGAGCAAAGCGTGCTCCCTCCTTTTATAGCAAGGCTGGTTTCCCTGCCTTGCCGTCATCCCTGGGGTGAGCAGTGCTGTGAGACATTTGTGGCTCTCCCCCACAGAGGGTAGAAAGTCAAAAGGGTATTAAGCTGTCACATTGGGGCAATTTATGTGTATAAACAGAGCCCTGTTTTGCTGATTTACACCCTGATAGCACACAGGTAACGAACGCAGCACATCCCCACATCTGCCAGTGGAAGCAGTTTGGATTGACTGACCCATAAAACTGCAAGACCTGAAGTTATCTGGCTTCACATCTACATATACACACGCAAACAGCCACAGCCAGCAAGTGCTCATGGAGTAACACGATATAAGCAATAAACGCTTTCCCCCAGCAAAAGTTAGGGGAGAGATTAGATAAGGAGGCTAAAACAAACTTTAACCACCACGCTGGGAGCTCGGCTGGCCTGTCCTTTTACTTGGCTGAGCAAGCTGTGGCACAGAAGGAGCCTGCAGCACCAGTCACCCCACAGCGCTGGCTTCCCTTTGGGTGCAAATTGCCCAAATTAGCCTGGCGCATCATCCCCCACTCTGTGAAAGCAATCTTGCTCCCATCATTACAAGAGAGTTGTGCCTCTCTCCTGAGCTCTGAGTCCAGTCAAGACTTGCCTCCCCTGGGGAAAGGCCTCAGACTCTTTTATCCCTGTTGGAAATGCTGCTGGTCAGAGCTGGAGTGTAGGAAAGAGGGCAGCAGCCCTGGCGCCATTGCTCCCCTCCCAGGTGGTGCAATACAGCTCCCTCGACTACATTGCATAACCAAACCCTGCTGCCTCCCATCTTTCCAGCAAAAAATCACAGTTATAACTGCACTAGAAACCTCCATCCTTTCCTCTCTGATGACATCAAGGACATCCCATGACTACTGCCACCCAAGGGTGGCACTGATGGTGGCATAGACGGGTGTCTGCCCCCAACATGCGCCACGGGGCAGGATTTGCTTCTCAGCGTCACAATTCATGCCTTCACATCGTCATGCCACTGCGGGGATGTGAGCAGCCACTACATTCCCATTCTACCCAGCAGAATTCAGTGTCAACTGCATGCTCTGGGCAAAAATAACAATTGGAAAAAATAATTGTATTTATCATGTTGGCGACTCGGCTGGCTACATAAGAATGTTACATAGCAAAACCACAGAGTTCAGCCTGTTTCCACACAGCCAGCAGAACAATGACTGGCAGGAGTCCCCCTGACATCAGACACTCATCTTTAACTCAAGCAATTCTTCCACCAGCATCTCCAATCCACCAACCTGGGATGCTGTAGCAGCCCAGCCCGCAGGTGACCCTGAAGCTGATGGAGATACCACCAGCCAGAGGACAACTTCCAACAATGACTAAACAGGCAAGAAACCACAACAGACTTTTCCAACTATTTTGCCAACAGAAGCCTGGAAAGATGTAGGATTAAACCTTACAAATGACACCATGATTTGCAGGAAATTAAACTTCCCCTGCTCCAGGCAGGAGTGATAGGGTGACAGATTATGGAGGAGGCCAATGATAGTTCTCCCAGTGTCACCGCAGACCACACACGTAGGTGAATTGTAGCTGTACCTTTCAGAGTGACTTTCCATCCTGTGCAGCACTGCATGCTTAGACTTACCTTCCTGGTGTAGCCTAACTCTACTCCTGTGTAACAGGGCCACTGTGCTTGCACACTGCTTTCTCATGTAATTTTGGTTCATTAAACCACGCTACTGACTTGCTTTGTTGAGATGTAGACCACGCAACGCTCATCTCAAAGAGTCCAAGTAAGAAAAGCAACATTATGAAAGGCTCCATCTCTTCTAACTGATGTAAAAATCCTGCACACTCTCTTGGACTGTAGTTATTAAGCAGCAGCTTTGAAAGTTACACCGGTTCAGCGATCCAAGCAGAACCCAGATCACCAAAACAGAGTCTGCCCAAGCACCATGCAAATCCAGTTCCTCAGCTGGTTACACTGAACACTCAGTCCAGCACAAGAGACAAAAACGGGTAGGAAGGTGAAGAGCAATGCTGCCCCTTTTGGGTGCAGTGCCCAGCTAGATGGATTAGCCAAAACAGGAATATGTTCCCAAAAGCCTTGTAAGCTTAAAATGTAAGTTAAAATAGGTCTCTCTTGGGCAGAGCATTCAGTGTCTTCTGAATCTATGGTGTGTTAATTATGTCAGTTGTAGACGCCCTCGGACCTCATTGTGTTGCCATAAAAACATCCAAATGAATCTGCCTGAAGCATTTCTCTACTCACAAGATACAAACTGTTAGCAGTGACTGATCTGCCACTTGCCGAAGCATTCTCCTAGCCTGATCCTGCAAAATAAAACACATTAGCCTAGCAGCAGCCTTCAAGCTGCTGTAAAGCCATCCCCAGTAATAGCCTGTTCTTCTCAGCAAAACTTCAACTGTTTCAGATCTTGTGTAACAACCAAACACATAGCAACACCAATGCAACCATACTGAAATCAGTCCTAAGTGTGGATTTGCTCCATGAATAGAGGTGGTTCTAGACACCCAGGTCTTGTACTAGCTGATGGTATGACCAAAAGATGCTCACATCCACATTCCCAGAGAGGCTGCCACCCTACAAGTGGATAGAATCTTTTAATGTCAAGATGGGGAAGAGCCACCTGGCTGGAAAGGCTATATGTAAGGTAGCATTTCAGCTAACACAGCTGCATACATAGTGACCATCTATCTAAAGCTTTGGAGTTGCAAACACCACCACCTACAGCAGTTTTAAATTCATTTTGAGATGTCTCTGCAGGATGTTGTACTACACTGGTTTAAAAATCACTTTTTCACTTCCTTTTTCTTTCTTTTTAATCACCTCTGTGTATAGACCAGGATAAAGAGTGGCTAAGAACACTACAGGTAGTTATACCTCCCCCAGACCACTGGTACCTTTGATACCGACTTCGACATGAGCAAGACTTCAGCTTTTATTACAGGCAGATGTCAGTTACCAATCTGGCTATGCCACTGTAGCTATATTGGTATGATCACAGAATCATTTCAGTTGGAAAAGAGCTTTAAGATCATCCAGTCCAACCATTGTCTAACTCTACCAAGGCTGGTGCTAAACCATGTCCCTCAGCACCACATCTCTGCCTCTTTGAAGCACTTCTAGCAATAGTGATTCCAGCACCTGCCTGGGCAGCCTGCTCCAGTCTTTGAAAACGCTTTCAGGGAAGAAGTTTATTCTCATATTCAATCTAAATCTCCCCTGGTGCAGCCAAGATAATCCTGCCAAGATGCTGATACTCTGCATGTCATGAGTTACTGAGCCTGGCCAAAGCTCCCAGATGATACAAGTTAGTTCCTGATCAAGCAGACTCTTTGAAGCATTAAGTTGAAGCATTTCTCTCCATCTGAATGCCTCCACATTCAGCTTCCAGTTTCTGCACAGCAGTCTACTAGATAAAAAAAAAAATATTCTAATATCTACTTGACTTCCCACATCTGCAAAATGGCACCAACTTCATCCTTGACTTTGACACACAGGATCACTCAGGGCTTTGCTACCTTTCCAAAGCTTTCCTGGGTTTTCCCTGTATCTTTTGATTTCCTTGAATGCATTGACATTTTTCTCACCACAAGCAGCATTGCCATCAGGAGCAAATGTATGAGAGACCCTCTTCTGCCATTTCTACCTCCAAGCATCTTCTTGCTCAGTTATAATTCAGCACCAAGACCAAGATCCATTTGGCTGACTTTTGTCCACTGAAGATACTTCTGCTAAAGCTTCTTCAGCATTGTGCTTCCTAGAGCCCACTACCCTACAAATGCAGTTGTTATTCTTTGTTCTTGCATTCACCTGCTTTGCCAGATTTGTTGTTTGCTTGAGCCTGGCTCCCCAAGCACTCTGTATTCATCTGTACCAGTGACCTCTCCTCTTCATTATTTACCACTTGATGTCTTGCTACACCATCAGCAGACGACATCAGTGGTGCTTTTACATCTTCTTCCATGTCATTGATAAAGATATTCAATGCGAGAATACTGGAGGGACTTTGCTACAAACACAGCTGGCAGATGATTTACAATTACATTTGGAGACCTGTCAGCGAGCCAGGTTTTAATCCATTTAAAACACACCCTCTTGATTTTATACTGCTGTAGATCCTTAATCAAAATGTCATGTGGTACCCAGTCCAATGTCTCTGAGAATTCTTGTGCCCTACCATCACTTTTATCAACTAAACCAAAGAGAGGCATCACATTCTATTTTCCATGAACTCATGCTGATTGGCATTAATTGCAATTTTCTTCCTTTAATTGCTTATGGACTCCCACGAACAAGGACAAACTTGTACCACCACACTATTAACAGCATCCCTCTGACTCACCCTTGGCCACAAAGCATGTGTATTTTGAGAACAGCAATCCTGTAAAGCCCAAAGCTGGAGAGGGACACAAGCAAAGCTGGTTACTATCTGAAGTGGCACAGTATGGGGACCAGGGGAAACAATCGTGGTCTTGCTGACAGCTTTGCATTTCCTAGAGGGCTGAAGGGTAGGTGAGTTGCTGCCGTTTCAGACTCTAGAGAGAGGATGTGACAAATGACTCTGGCAGCAGGGGAATCAGCCATCACCAGTCTTTGAGTTAGCATTGAGATCCACACAGGAATCACCTTCCCGTGTGAAAAGGTAGATGTGGTCAGGAGAGTCTTTTTCATAGAAAATGTTTGTATCATTGCAAGGAGGCCAAAGCTGTTTGTTCAGCATATAGATGAGACTGAAGCATGCTTCTAGCAATAACACAGTGATATTATCTTGCTATCACAGCTATTTGGTTTTGTTCCTTGAAGGCTGGAAGTAATCCATTAGCTCATGCCTGAGTCAATGCCTTAGTTCTTTCAGCTTTCCAAGTGAAGTTTAGTGAGCAGTCTCACAACACCTACTCCTGATTCTGAAACTTCTATAACCCTGGGTTGTTTTGTTTGCTTGTTTTTAATCTGCAAATCATTGCTGAAGTGTCCCAAATGGAAGTAATTCTTTGCCAAGGAACTATGGAGAATAAAAGGAAACCAGACTTTTGCTTCAAAATGTTGGTTTGCATTTCGATCTAGTTGGCATTGCTAACAAATTTGGAGCAAAATGTTTAACTCCAGACTATTTTTTGAGGGAGGCAGCTTTTTAAATATCTATATATATATAATTTAAATTAAACTGAAGGAAATTTCCAGGGGAAAAAGTGTTTCATGTTTTGTGGGAGAAGGACAGAAAATACAGGTTGAGGTCCTTCCAATGCAGTAGCTCAGCTGCATCGAGATGAAGGCACATTTCAGCACTGCTGAAAAAAAGACGTTTTAACATTGCCAGTCCTGGAGAGTTACTATTGGAATTCACTCACAGCCTGTCTCATTTTGGGTGTACAACCTTTAGTTAAGACATGATAAACCTCATCACAAAACAATAACTCCTGCAAGAAGATCTGTTTGGATCTTTGGATTAAAAGTATCCAATATAAGTACCTAGAAAGCCCTCTTGAAGTTTTAGTTAGCAGTCCTGTACGTCCAGGCATCAAAAGAACAGGAGGGTGTGGGACATCAGATTGCATCTCCCCAGACAGAATCATTCTCTGCAATTTTCCTTTTTCCATTTGTCCAACACTGAAGAAAATTACTATGCTGGGCAGCGCTGACTACACATGGGCACTTCTCTGTCCCAGGCAACTACACAGCAGACAGTGGTTTTCAGCTGTAAGAGACTCTCTGGCCCTGTGTTTTTCATCTTTCCTCTGCTTAAGGCGAAATCTTGGCAGAACATGCTGGAAAAACACAAAGGATATTGTAATCTTGGGGTTAATGGCTGTGCTGCTGAAAACTTCACAGAGCCTTTGACTTATCTCATTATTGAGCCAGAGAGCTGCTTTGGCATTAGATGTCACCTATGCATCTGTAACAATCCCTGTCATCAATAGATCTCAGCAAACATCCCTTCACTGCACCCAAGTGCCTGCAAGGGTGCTAATCCCCAGCCAGCCCTCACTTGACTAAATTATTTTTAAAAGATGCTGCAGCTAATACTGCCTATTCCAGAAAATCCTGCATTGTTTTCTTTGCAAATTCCTCCTCCAAAGGGATAAAAGCTACATCTTCTCACTTTCCACTCCAAAATAACCCTGCTCGGCTGGAGCAGCAGCCTGTGAGCTTCTCCAGGAAAAGTGAGATGCATCTGGTGAGTCACAGCCTGGTCCCCAACCATGGCCAAGCCTGGTGCTGCTGGTTGGTGTGACGGTCTAGGGGACGTGTCTGTGTCTAATCACGCATCGCTCTTTGAGCCGTGCTCTGCGTTTACGGCCGTGTCCCTCCGTGGGGATTAGGACGTCTCTCTCGCCCGCGGTGCTGGGGCAGCAGGAGCGAGGCCACGCAGGAGTCAGCAGCATTGAAGGGCTCTGCACTGGCAGAACAATGGGTTTGCTCCAGGCACAGCTACTGACTTTTAACAGCCCTTTGCCAGTAACCCCATACGGGATTGCATCATGGAAAATCCTAGTGGAAAGCCAGGAACAAAGGAAAGATGTCAGGCTTTTAGAGGGAGCTTGTTCTCGGGACAGAGGAAGCCCTTTGGTGGCCAGGATGGGAAGGCTCAGCCAGAGGAACCTGGGCTGCCTTAAAGACCAGAGGCAAATCTAGAGACATACACCAGACGGGAGAGACAGAGAAAAGGGCAATGCTCAGAAGGTGGTGGTTCTGCCTCGCTCTACAGTGCTCCTACATTGTCTAGGGATGAAGTGTGTGTGTGTGTCTTTGTGGAAAAATTCCTATGCAGATGCTGTGTCCTTTTATTGAATTGTCCCCATGGTCTCCAAAGAGTCCAGAGTGCCCATCAGAACAGAGGATGTGACAATGCCCATAAGCTACCGAGCCTTCATCTCTGATCCAACATCCCCAGAAAGAGAACTAGGCAAGGAACATGTCCCTGAGAGCCAGGGCTGGGGACACTGCCTGGACTCTGTCCAGGCTCAGCTAGCTGGAAAGCACCCAGGGCTGGTTTTATAGTGGCATGTGACACCATACCAGAAGAGGAGCATAGGCAGAGCTGTGACAGGAGGTTTTGGTCAAAAGAGGCTCTACTCTTTGACAGAGCAGCACAGTGAAAGGTGCAGAGCTGTAGCCCATTGCTGTGGGGATTGTGATAACCACACTGCAAGTCTGGAGAGAAGATTTTTTTTTATGGGGGATTAGAAAAGCAACACTACTTCTGCAAGTATGGGATAGAGTGGTCATGAGTGCTGATGAGAAGAGGGGAAACTCACAAGAGAAGCCCAGTAAAGAAGCCTTACACTGCCCAACCATAGGCTCACTGCAATATACAGTAGGGATGCTGGGTGACTTTGATGGGGTATCTAACTTACAGAGAAAGACTTACTTCTTGTCTGCTTCTCTGATTCTAAAATAGTCTTTCTTTAACTCTCCAGGGACAGAATATGGAAGGACAGCACAGAGCAGGTGTCTGAGAAACTCCAGTTCCTCCTTGGTGCTTCAGCCCCAAACGCTCAATTTCTCACTGGCAATGTGTGGACAATGCCACCAGCCAATGTAATGTATTTAGATCTCATGGCAAGAAGAAGGGCACACAGGTATCTTACACAGCAAGGAAGGAGCAGAGGCTGTAAGCAAGCCTGGAAATGCAGCACATTTGCATTCTCATTAGCTATACGGAAAACAGCTAGGAAGATTTTTTGGCAATAAAGCTAGCCACTGACTTGCTCACTTGGCTGAAAGCCTGATGCCAAGGAGCAGCAAGGCAAAGCAAGAGACCTGGCCTGGAACCAAGGGATTTTGCAGAGCTCTCATTTTGCATTCATTGCCCTTAGTCCACGGGTCTTAATTGCCAGTTTCAGGGCATGAGTGAGCAACTGGATTGCAATAGGCATTTTTCCCTGTAGGCACATAGGCCACTCTGCCTCTCCAGTCTGCTCTGTCTTTGGCCAAACGCTCTGGATTTTGGACAGAAAATCCCTCTATGACTCCAATGCTCCCATGAGTGACCATACAGGGATGGCAGGCTGGAGCCAGGAGCAGAGCGGTGGCTGGCTCTGCTCTGGCAGTATGCAGTGCCCAGCCAGCTCTGACTGCTGCTGGATGGTGATGGCTCCACTGAAGCTCTTCCTCACAGGAGAGCACCAGCAAGGCATCCTCTGTGCCTGACCACTTGGTGCTGCCTCAGACTTGGTAATACTGGCAGCACAGTAGGTAGATAAGTGAAAGTGCAGCTCACTTGTGTGAGAGCCCCAACACGCATTGGACATCTCAATCACCTTGTCCCATTTGTTTCCAAGGAAGAGAGCTTCAGCAGGAGGAGATCACCTCCTACCAGTAACACAACCTGCTCAGGGACACCGCTGCCCACTGAAAACACTACGGAGTGAAAACAGTCATGGAGTGCAGGAAGACTGGGGGTGCTGCTGCTTTTACAGTACTGTGGCATTATGTGGGAGTTTGCTTAAGGTTTGCTACTATGGGTTGCAAGGGGAAAAAAAAGCAGCAATTTTTGTTTGTTTGCTTGTTTTTTTTCTAGAACACTTTCTTAATGCTCTGAGAAACCACTGAGAGAGTCATTGGACACTGGAATGGGCTGCCCGGGGAGGTGGTGGAGTCACTGTCCCTGGGGCTGTTCAAGGCAAGGTTGGACGTGGCACTTGGTGCCATGGTCTAGCCTTGAGCTCTGTGGTAAAGGGTTGGACTTGATGATCTGTGAGGTCTCTTCCAACCTTGGTGATACTGTGAAATTTGAAAAGAACAAATCTGATGTCAGCTGGGAAGAAAGACCCTTCTAAAGGCTTGGAGGTGACTACGTGTCTTGGAAACTTTTTCCCTGCCCCGACTATAAATCCAACCAAACAGCTCAAATTTGGTCTGCCTTCGTTCACATGCTTTTATATTTGCTTTACCAATAATATTCTAACAAAGGCATCTACTGTCAGGAACATTTACCAAAATGACAAATAATAGAGGCCTCATAAACACAGCAGTTCAGTCCAGAAACTGGTTCTGAGAGTCACGTACTAGTAGTGTTCAAGAGAAGAAACAATGCCGTGTGAACGTTCACCCAAGCCAAAGTCACCAGCACCGCTGAGATTTCAACCATTCAGTAGCAATAGGTTCATTATCAAGATATATTACCTGAATTATTCCTAGATGTTATTCAGAGAATTATTTCAAATAATTAATATATGGAAGAAAATTACTGGCTCTGAGCAGAAGAATTGAACTTGTCACTTTAGAACTGAATAAATGCCCTGCAACTATTCACTGCCTTGCTTTTGGATACATTAATTGCACCGATCCAATCATTAACCCCATTGGGGTGGTTGGAAGCATTCTCCTGTGGCTCAGGACACCATTCCTCTCTCTCTCGTGGGACTGGGGCCTTATCTCATGGGCTTTCCATTGTAGTTCAGGAAGAAGACTCACAGTTTCACCTTTTGCTTACCTCTAGATTCTTACCTGGATAATTCCTGTGGTCTTAAACGGAGCCACGGTTACACCTCCGTGCACAGGAGAAGAATTGCACCAGGTTTAATCTTGTCCCTGGATTATTGTTTCAGCATCTCAGAGGAGGTGCAGGAAACACCACAAGTGGAGGGAGGTGCTGGCAGGAGCAGGCAGGACCCAGCACTCCACGGCCAGTCAGCAAGAACAGGTGGGTAGCAGCTCACCCAAAACCAGGGCTGGCTGGAGCCTGGGCTCAGCACTCCAAGAAACACAGGAGTCTTGATGCTGTTTGTGCTGGTCTCAGGAAGAAATAAGTGAGCATGGACAATATAGCCAAGCACAGATGATGTGTGAGGAATCAAATCCAGAAGCTGAAGTCTCCAATTTTGTGTCCTCACAGACAAATGCAATGTCCCTGTAGGGAGACAGGACTAATGACTGTGTCATTAGTAGTCTTGAACCATCTCTAGCCAGGGCCTCTTCTTGTCCTGTCCTGTAACATGGTTGGAAAGGGCAGATGTAAGGCTGCAGTAGGGCCACAAGAATCACAGAGCCACTGTAGCTATCCATTTTAGAAACAGCTGTACCAAGTGGGGTTCACAGGATCACAGGATGTTAGGGATTGAAAGGGACCCAAAGAGATCATCTAGTCCAACCTCCCGGCCAGGGCAGGACCATACAATCTAGCACAGGTCACAGAGGAACACATCCAGATGGGCCTTGAAAGTCTCCAGAGAAAGAGACTCCACAACCTCCCTGGCTCCGGTGCTCCATGACTCTTACAGTAAAGAAGTCGCCCCTTGTGTTGAGGTAGAACCTCTTATATTGCAACTTACACCCATTGCTCCTTGTCCTATCCCAGGGAGTAAGTGAGCAGAGCCTGTCCCCCAGCCCTCAGGTATTTATAAACATTTATTAAATTCCCTCTCAGTCTTCTCCAGATTAAACAGCCCCAGGTCCCTCAGCCTCTCCTCATCAGGCAGTGCTCCAGTCCCCTAATCACCCTCCTAGCCCCCCATTTGACTCTTGAGCAGATCCCTGTCCCTCTTAAACTGGGGAGCCCAAAACTTTTGGTTTATTTTTGTGCCTACAGTACCTTACAGACACCAGAAACTGGCGTGACTGTGCTCACAGTGCAACAACACAACCCCATCAACCTGCCTTTGCACCACAGGCGACCCGCATCCTGCAGCTCCTGTCCTTCACAGTCATACAATGTATCTCCATTACCTGCACATGCAGTCTTATTCCCGGGATCCCACCAGCACATGTAATGGAGCTCAAGGAGTAACGGTGCAGGGTTAGGCTTCAAATGGAGAGGAAAAGTTATATAGAAATAGGTAAGACAAATGGAGTAACTGAGGGAAGAGAAATGCTTACATGGAAGATGCTAAATAAGTGACTTGTTAGGTGCACTGTGGACAGGACACTCATTGTTCCTTGTCCTGTTGTTACCAAAGGATTGATCCCTTCTCATGCAAACTCAGGGCAGGATTAACTTGGCTTAAGGGCAAGACCAAGCAGTGAGCAGGTCTGGGTTTTAGCTAGCAACAGAGGTCAGTTTGGGGGAAGTCTGCACAAGCAGGGCTTGAAGAAGATTTGAGTGAGGAAGGAGTTCGAGGGTTGCACTGAGCTCTTGGGGGAGACCCCGGCTATGCAGCTCATGCAATGTGGACATCTTGGCTGCCCCGAAATCAAACTGAGCCCCAAGAACCAGGACAACTTTTCTGCCATCAACTGCACCAACAATCAACACCAAAAGTAATAGCAATAACTGAGAGGATCTGAAAAAGGTTCTTCGCTACCCCCCCGCACCCCTCCCTTTTTTATTTGCCTGAGTGACAGAGGATTTAAATGCAAAGTGGATCTAATGCACACCCTGAAGTCGGCTGGCAGTATGCAAATGACCTGTCAGATTAAAATCTGAATGAAAGAGATAACAAGCTTATCTTCATAACAAAAGACTCTTACGGGCAAACTATTTGATGCAGTGTTGATGTTTGTTTTAACCCGTGGACTTTGGACAGTGCAATATTTCAGGGGCTGTGCTCCCCTAGCTCCGCGCTCCCACACGTGTGTGTGTGTGTGTGTTTGTATTTGCACTGGCAACAAAAGGCAAGTGCTATGATAATGGAGTTGGGGGGGAGGGTTTGGTGTCGCAAGGGGGTGGCAAAAACAACAACAAAAAAGCAGCCTAGTGCGGGCTCTGAGTTGATTTCAAAGTCTTTTTTAGGGGAGGGGGGGGTGGTGGTGGCTCTGCAGAGCCAGTGCCAAACAAACCAGCAATAGGTCAACTCCTGCTTGCGACCAGCACTACAGCTGCAGTCAGAATAAGCAAACACAGCAGCAGGGGGAAGAATTAAAGGGGGGACTGGGGGCGAGGCGGACAATTTATTCCGCTGGCACGTGCAGAGGGGCTGGAGATGGATCAGCTGTATTTATTCTGTGAAAGGGGGGAAGAAAAGGAGGCAAAAGAGCAAAGCAAGTTTCATCGCACCAGAGAAAACAAAGATTTTCAATAACTCCCCAGCGCCATCCCCTCCCTGGAAAAAAAAAGGGGGAGAGGGGAAAAAATAAGCTGCAGGTGTTTGTGAGGGGTCTGTATAGAAGCCACGCGGGGAATTAGCGACTGAGGCAAGTTGCCTTTGGAAAAGGAATCTGCCCTGAATAGATTTGCATTTCTTAATTTAGGGATCATCAGCAAACAAGAGGCAGAGAAAGCACCCCGCTCCTAGCACTGGGGGCTTCAAAGTGAGGAGCGACGTTGTGCTGCAGGCTGGGAGGCAGCCGCGCTGCCTATTCAGGCTGGCAGGGCTCCCGCTGGGGCTGGGCTCTCCGCGCGGGTGCCGGCCGGACCCCAGCCCCGCGTCCCTCCAGCCGCCCCGCTTTATCCTCCTGATACAATGAGGAGTGTGCGAGCATTGAACGCCACCTTCCTCGCCCAGAGGAACCGCCACCAAATCCTCCCCTTTCAGGTTCTTCCCAATCCTCTAAACCCCCCAGTTAATGCCCTGCTGCTCTGCTCTCTCCCTGCTGAGAAGTGAAAATCCATTGAGAGGGAGAAAGCCTTCTCCCAAAGCCCTCCAGTCAGTCCTGAAGCCACCAAGCAGAATTTACAAGCCTTTCTGCACATTGTTAATTCACCCTGACGCTGACCTCCTTGATGCAGGGACAGCAGAGATGTGCCCATGCCACAAAGGCAGCAGCAGGAGGAGAGCCTCAGCCCTGGACCTGTTGGTAAGGGCTGGCTTCATTCCCTGTGCACAGGCTCACTGCTCTTGTTTCCCTGTCTTGTACTTCCCTGGTCTAGTTGGGAAGGAGTCCGTATCTGCACTTCCAAACCAAGGCAGTGCTTTCCACCCCTTGGAGTGTGGCAACAAATCTCAGTTGCATCTTACACCTGACTTTCTAATGCTTTTCCTAACATTGCAGGAAAAAGCTGTTCCTTTCTGCTTGATTTCAGTACTTTGGAAACCTGCTCTGTGAAATATCTTCTAAGTCCCATGAGGACACTCTATATTCCTCAAAATGTTTGTCCCCTCCTCTATGGTATGTAGGTACCTTGCCAACTCAAGAAAGTCAAAAGAAGAAGGTGCATAGAAGATCCTCAACAAAATTAACTCAGTTTGGTAACTACAAACTCTTTTGCCTAAAGAGGCAAAGACATTCAGTCATTGAAGTCCTGAAGACAGAAGAGAGGTCTCAAAAGCCCTACCCACCCTGCAGCTTTACTTCCCACACGTTTGTTCCTTGAAGGAACACTCATCCTTCAAGTCAAAATGATAAGGAGGCTAAAATGTTGGGTGGCATTCAGCAAGTTAGACTGCTGTCTCTCAAAGACCACACACTGGGCTGACCTGGGCAACCTGATGCTAAAGGCATGGCGGGGGGAGGCTCTCTGGTGATTCATCACAGCACACACTCAAGTGTACTTACAGTGGAAAGGAGAGCAGCTCCTGCCATCTCAGACAGTGGCTCACCATAAAAACACACAGTGAGATCAAACACACTGCTCTGCCCACTGTGCAATACTCTAAGGAAGCACAGTCCAATCAAGCGTTGTTTGCAATGAAGCAGGATGAGTTCTTGGAGCAGAAAGACTCCAAGATATGTCCTGTCTTACTATGTCAACTGTACCTGACAGCAATTAATGAACTCGCTGCATAAGTGAAGAACAAGACGGGATTCCGGCACTGCAATCTCCAGAAGGACAGGGAAGGGCTGGATAAGGGATGATTTACATCAGATGTTGGCAGAAGCATGTTTAAAGTGTTGGCACTCTGCAACAGGGGACATGGTGCCTTTGCTGCTTGGCTGGGGAAAAAGACACATTAATGCCAGTGTAATTATTTAAGGCCTATTTCAATTTATGTACATTATGCAAATACAAGACACCATCAACTGCCAGCATGGGGCTGGGGAGCAGTGCATAAGGGCAGGTTTTGCACAGGACACCTTCCCACACGTGCTCTGCAGTGCTCCCCAGGCTCAGCCCTGCACATGTACCGGTTCCAAAGTGCTCTGTGGGAGACTGGCTGGAAGGGAAACCCCAAATGCAGCTTGAGATTGCAGACCACGAAACCACAGGCCAGGGATTGCTCTCCAGGGCAGGTCACTGAGCTCCATGAAATGGCCTTTCAGTTCTGGGAGGGAAAAGTAGAAAGCAATGTTACCTACATGTTAAAACAATGAAAGAGGGGTTTGGGAACTATAAAACTTAACCATTATGTCCTTTCCAATCTCACTCAACAGCTTTTGCTGAGCCTAGGATGGGACTCCAGCAGATAAACCTGCAGATGCAAGAGAACAGCTTGAGTGAAGTATGCAAGAGATACAGAATCATAGAATGGTTTAGGTCAGAAAAGGCCTTTAAGATTGTTGAGCCCAACTGTAAACCTAATGCTGCCAAGTCCACTGTGTCCCAAAGTGCTACATCTACAGGTCTTCTAAATACCTCCAGGATTGGTGAGTCAACCACTTCCCTGGGCAGTCCAGTTATAATGCTTGGCAACCCTTTTGGTGAAGCATTTTTCCTAATGGGCAATTGAAACCTTCCCTGGTGTAGCTTAAGGACACCTGCTCTTGTCCTGTTGCTAGTTACTCGGGATAAGAGACCAACATCCACCTTGCCACAATCCTCTTTCACATAAAGCAGAGTCTTCAGACAAACAGCTTTGCAAAAAGAGAAACTGCAGCTTCAGATTTAGCTCCCAGAGGGAAAGGAGGAGATGAAACTGGAAGAGATGGCTTCTCACACAAGCTGTGACCTCAGTGCCTAGCTTTGGGAAGCTGATCTCTAAAAGCTCCTTTCACAGGTTCATACAAAAATTAGAAAAAGGAACTTCACCACTTAAGACACCTAAGACAGTTGTCCTAAAGANTGGGCCGCTATGTTCTCAAGTACTGTGTGTCCTCATCTTTAATATGTGGTACTTTCTTAAGTTTCTAATCAGAAAAGGTCTTTGGCAGCCAGAAATCTCTAAAGATTGTTAAATATATATATACACACACACACACACACTTTTCTAATATTCTAATATTTTTTCTTTTCCTTTTTTTTTTCTCTAAGGAAGAATATTCATTGGAGGGAAATATCTCCCCAACCACTGGCGTGCAGTTTGAGACCTGAGTTGCCTTTCGCAGAGTCTACATGGAGAGCACTTGAAGTTTTTGTCTGTACTCATCCAAAGGGAGTTTTAAGCTGAGTTACTTCCAGAGAGATTTCCTGAGAAATCATAGAATCAAACAAGTTGGAAGAGACCTTCAGGATCATCCAGTCCAACCTATCATGGGATCATAGAATCAACCAGGTTGGAAGAGACCTCCAAAATCATCCAGTCCAACCTAGCACACAGCCCTTATACAATCAACTAGACCATGGCACTTGCCTCATCCAGGCTTTTCTTGAACACCTCCAGGGATGGAACAGCAACTGCACCACCTCCCTGGGCAGCCCACTCCAATGCCAATCACTCTCTCTGGCAAGAACTTCCTCTTAACATCCATCCTAGACTTCCCCTGGCACAACTTGAGACTGTTCCTGGTTGTCTGGGAGAAGAGACCAGACCCCACCTGGCTACAGCCTCCCTTCAGGTAGTTGCAGACATCAATGAGGTCACCCTGAACCTCCTCTTCTCCAGGCTAAACAATCCTCAGCTCCTAGAGTCTGGAGAATCCTGTTCCATCAGAGACCAAGTTACTGGATTTTACCTCACTGTCTTCTACTAACTCTTAAATCACAGTCTTCTTCCAGCCCTTGGCTCCCTGGGCCAAAAGTGCTGCCAATGTATGCGGGCAAACCCCATCAACTGAAGATCCTTTAGGCAATTCTCTTGTGAGACTTGTGGACAGCGAATGTGCTCAGCCAGTGCCATGGTGTGGGAGTTCTGGCCTCTCTCCATGATTCCATCCACTTTGCCAGCTTTTTACATCTCCAAATCTCCCAGCCCTTTCCGTGCCTCAGTTTCTCAGTCTACCAAGCTGACAAAATAAAACTCTCACTTACACAGGCTTTTTCTTCAGATTATTGTGATTTCTCCCTTTTACAATGGCAACAAATAGGTGCAGCCAAGACTAAAATTGCACAGTTAAAATTTACAAGAAAGGGCAGTCCTGCTCCAGATGTGGTGTTGAATGTAGACTGCAATCAACTTGAACTAGATCTGCTCATGCTTTTAGCCAAGGCATCGGCACTTTGTAAACAGTCCTCTGAATCCCTGTTTCACAGAGTTGCTTTAAACCCTCTGCCATTTCAGATCTTTTATGGAATGATGGTATGAATATCAGCTTTTCCCACACGAGGCAGTTTACACTGTTAAGTCAGGGCATGTGGGAATAGGCTCACAAGTATCTTACCTGTAGCTTCCAACAATCCATGCAATTTACAGGCGATGCATGTATTCCTCCCTTTGGTTACACAAGAAGAAGGCTGGTGGCAATACAGAAATCTCTAATATACAAAGCTACAGATAAAGAGCTTTATGTAATAAAAAAACAATACAGAAAATCCCCTTGCACTCCTGAATCATCAGCAATTGACCGACTTACACTCTTGGCCATTTAAGTATGAAATAAATAAAGAAGATGTTGTTCATTTTGTGTGTGTGTCTAATCCCACACTCTCAATACAGATGCATTTAACCTTGTCCCTTTAAAAGAGCTCTGGATGATCAGAGTCATCTTTACAGAAGACTGCGCCTGCTTTTAAATTAGCTTTTTAAAAAGCAGCCTTTCTCTCCTTCCCCTTTTCCAATTCCCATTCACACTTGGCACAGATAAACACAGGCAGGGCAGAGCTAGGGACCCTCCAGGAGTTTAAATGGAAACCATGCTTCAGAAGAGCAGTGCTTTTCCCCTACCACAATCACACACTTTGCTTGCCTGCCCAGGATCATCAGAGTTTCAGAGATTTTGTTGAAGTGCGTCAACAGTGCCTCAAATCACAAAACTTTAGATGAACCAGCTCAAAAAACAACCAGGCCAGTCCATGGCACCACTCATAACTCACCTGAGAGGCAGTTTATACTCCAGTAATACTATGTAACCCACCTCATTCTGAAACAGAAGAATAGAATAGAATCAACCAGGTTGGAAAAGACCTCCAAGATCATCCAGTCCAACCTAGCACCCAGCCCTATCCAGTCAACTAGACCATGGCACTAAGTGCCTCAGCCAGCCTCTTCCTGAACACCCCCAGGGACGGTGACTCCACCACCTCCCTGTGCAGCCCATTCCAAGGGCAAATCACTCTCTCTGTGAAGAACTTCCTCCTAACATCCAGCCTATACTTCCCCCGGCACAACTTGAGACTGTGAATTCCCTCAGAAATGTCCCTACCAGGTGCAGGTCAAATCTATTTAACCTAATTTTTGCCTATCCTGGCTTTAACACCCAAATGTGGAGCTCAGCTCCCAGCCACGTGGGGAGTTGTTCACAACACTGACCTCTGTGTCAAGCAAAAACTTGGGAACCAGTGCAGAATTTGACCCGTGGCAGTTGTTAATAACCTCCTTATTAATCATCTTTGTCACTTCTCCAGCGCCTCCCATCTGCGGATCCAGAAGCACTTTGCGAGCGGCGGTGAACTAAAGCGACGGTGTGGGTTAAGAAGGGTATCTCCATTTTACAGCTGGGAACAGAGAAGCACATGGGGCTATGTAATTAATGCTTGGGAGATGCGGGCTTCTGGCAGAACACGTTCCCACAGCTGCAGATAAGTCTCACCAATGCACAAAACCTGCTCCCACTGTCATCCTGAACACACAGGGAAACATCTTTCCTTCATGGGGCTGTTGCGTGGGAAAGGAGGCACAGTGCCACAGAGGTGTTACGCTGCACAGCTGAAAACTGCACAGAGAAATGACCACATTCGTGGCTGAGGATGGCGTGTGCTGAGTGGGGGAATCATGACAGACAAACCATCAGGGAGAAAGTTTCCATCCTGCAAATGTCAGAATTGAACCACCCTTATCAACAGCAGGGCTGCATAACTGCACGCTCGAATGATCAAATTGCTGTTCTGTCTGTGAGCTCAGGTTAAAATCCCAGCAGAGTTGGTGTCTAGCTTTAGCATGGGGGGTTGTGATACTCACAGGGTAGCTCATCTCAGGCAGGCATCGCTCTGCAGCTCTGCTCTTGGTGACACTGGCACATCTGATGAGACTTCGACAGGAAAGGATGTGTCTTCAGTGATGTGAGCAAGGATCCATCAGTCAGGACACCAGTGACCAGGGCCTCTCCTGGGGTCAGACTCTGGAGTCCCTGAGTCAGGGGGTTTGATTCAGAGCCCAGGACAGACCCAAATAAATGGAAGAGCTACATCTGAGTCTGCAATGCCAGTTTTGCCACAGTGAGATTGCAGTCTCTCATAACTTTGGAAAATAAGTGCCATGCACTTTACCATTCATAGAATGAATGACCTATCCCATCCTCATGTACAGCAACACAAGATCCACGGGGTGAGGCAGCACTTTTATTAGATCAACTGGAAGCACTGGAGGGGAAAAAAAACAGGCAAGCTACTAATACCCAAGCTCCTCTTCAAACAGTCTGTGTAAGAACATTCCACGCTGTTGTCTGCAACTGAATTTTCTGCTGATTTAATAACATCCTAAACAGATTTCCCACAACCTTAATTGAACATTCGTAGATCAATACCATCTTATGTCTCAGGAAAAACAGTCCCGTGAGCCAGCCACAGGAAATGTGCAGAGGGAGCCCTCGGTGGTCGCACATTACACTGCGTAAAACCTTACTGGGGGAGGGCAAAAAAAGCACCCTTCTTACATGCCAAAAATGGCTTTTCAAATAGAAACTTTTCAGTTACATGTTGCTGCCTTTTTAACAACAGCAGTTTAAAGTTTTTCAGTACCCAGACTGCTTTTTAATCAATAATTGTTCTTTAGTACCAATAAATAAATAAATCATTCCAGTTTTGCTTTCTTCTGAAGTATTGGGGAAAATAAATATCCCATTAAACTTTTAGGGCAAAGTCAGTATCTTCACTCCCCCCCTGTAGTTTCCAGTGCAACACATCTTTTTAAATGGGGGGGAAAACAGGCATCAGCATACTTCAGTGATGTGTATTTCCAGCAACTCTCAATTTGTAGTTAACCTTGGTAGGCTTGAACTGCAGCACAGACAAGTCTGGATTGCAGGGGACCGACAGAGGAGGTGCAGTGTGGTAAAGACAGGCAGCATCAGGCAGCAATAAAATTGGTCTATGTGTTCAGATTGAAACATACATTATAGGGTACAACAAGGAGGAAAAAAAAGCTCCTAATAGCCTCGGTATTTGAGAAAGGGCAGATGATGTCACAGGGAAGATGAAGCAGAGTACATAGGTTCATGACTCCTGCAGCTGCTGGCTTTCCTGCAGCCTGCTCTGTGAGCTCCTGCTCAGCGCTGCTTTAAGGTAGAATCCACCAGAAGTTCTCCCACTGTCAGGTGTGCTTTTAGTGCAGTTCAGTTTGTAGGAACCCCTATTGTGTCAAACGGCTTCAGTTGTCTATTTTGGAGGTTTCACGTGACAAAACTTGGGTGGCTGGCTGGATTTGATGGGCAGGGTGCTGGTGAGACATTGGGAGACCTAGGCTCCATGGCTGAGCGCGCTCCCGGCTCGGGGGATGGCAGCCAAGCGCACGCACTATCTCTGTATCTCACTTTCTGCAGCAGTAAAACAAGGCTGCTTCTCAAGAGTGTTAAGAGGCTAAATTCATAAATATTTGAAATCTGCTTTGAGCTCTCCGAGGGACAGGAATGCAGCATGGCAAACCACGGCAGCGCTGCGCACCTTGGAGGCACGATGAGCGTTAGCCAATTAACTGCAGATTATTGTGTTTAGAGGAATTAAAACAAACTCTCAGGTTCTTACTCACTGCAGCCAGGAGGGTGTAACGGTCCCTCTGCTGTGTAAATATCGTTCCTAGGTCCATTAGCGAGGGGTCCCTGTGGTGCAGAGAAGCCGAACCGCTCACCGATACCAGTCAACAGTTGGTTATCGCCCTTTTTTTTGTCCCCATCAGAGGCTGTCTGGGGAGGGCTGGGAGCATTTAGCTTTTGTCCAATCTTATGTTGAGGCTTTCATTTCTCCTTATCCTCGGAATTTCTTAGTACTAGACTTAGCATTTAGTATAATACTTAGTACTGGGAAGGGTGAAACGCTGCACATGGCACAACCTACTAAGGACTCTATGCCCAGCAGTAATGGGAGTAGTGGTCAGTTTCTGAAGGACTGGATATCTCCACTCCAGGAGCAGGAATCAGAGCCATGCAGATAAGGCTGTCATCAGAGATAACAGCAGTCAACAACCCTCAGTGTCATTATCTCAGCAAAGGGAAAAAGCAGGCAGCTCGCCTTAATATACAAAGTGCGGTGGTTATATATGTCTCCTTTACAATGATAGATGGCAAGGAATAAAGGGGGAAACCTAACAGAAAGCCTTCAAAGCCAGCCTACTTCACATCCTCGTGCTCCCAAATTGCATATATGTTTTCATGAAGGGGGTAAACAGCCTCCCCCCTCAGCCCACACCCATGCGCATCCAGCGAGGTGGGTTTGGCAAAACAATTTCACCGGCATGGATGTGAGAGAGGTCTTCCCCCTCCACCCCCCGCTTTTGGTTAATGGAATTTCTTAAGATGGAATAATGAAGCAGTAATTGTCAAACACACCTAACTGGAAGGCAAACAAATTGGCCGGATCAGGCCTTTTTAATTTGAAAAAATAACTAGAATAAACGCGAATTTATTTGCAATGCTTTGATTGCTCTCTGAAACCATGACACTGCTAAGCCTCTTTTTACCTTATAATCAAACTGCAGGAGCATAACACACTCCAGCGTGGCAGCGTGCTGTGTGAGCTGGCCAGGATTTAACAGGCTGCATCCTCCACACAGCACACACACACACACATCCCCTCCCCATACACGACCCAACACTTCCCGGCCGCAGCCTGCTGCTTCCAAACAGGGACCTAGCACCAAAACACCAACGGGACACGCTGTAACTGCCCTTTTCAAGCACACACAGGCCAGTTTGCAAAGCCTCAGAGCAGACAATTCCCAAGAAACACCTTAATTAAAGCCTTAGAGGAAGCAGGGCAAATAAATAAGTAAAGAAGCAGGGGCAAGGAAAAGTGGCAAAATCCTAAATAAAATGTCCGGGTTTGATTTCTTTATGTGCATTTCTGAAGTGAGAAGAAGCACAGAGAAGGGCATTTAATTAAATCAAAGTGTAAAGGAGGGGGTTGCCATGCAGCTCGCTATTATGTTACAGTTCACTAAAATGAAAACTTATTTTTAAACCTCTGGTATTAATTTGAGATTATTCAGATACTTAATTAAAAGTGCAGCATGTGTTAAATATTATTTCAACAAAGATTATCATCAAAACCCTATGTAATAAGATCCTTCAATGCTTAGAGCGATATTTTATGCAAATTTTCTATGCCACCAAATGAAGGTCTCTTCAATTTCCCCCACCACCACCACCACCCTCCCCTCTTCCTTCATTTGCTGCAGCAAAACGTTCCAGGCAGGGAAAATAAAAAGTTTCTAGAATAACAAGGATACTACAGATAATGCAGTGCAACAAATAGCAGCTCGGTGGTAGTCACGTTTCTGTGCTCAGCTCTCTTCCTGATACCGCTTGGGCAATAAAGGACTAGATCAAACAGGCTCCCATTAAAGCTAAAGGGGATGAATTTTGCTCCCAGTGAGGTTACAGATGGTGCAAGCCAGGAGTAAATTTGCCCCCGCAAAACCCTGACAGAATGAAAAAAACAAACAAACAAAAAAACAACAACAAAACCAAGCAGAGGTTTGGCCTTTGTGCATCAGGAGTGAACCAACTGCTTATACCTGGATCATATAAGACAATGAGGTTTCCAGGGCAAAGGATAGGTTTTCCTGTGTGGGATTTCTTCTGTGGCCTTTACTCCTGTGAATGGGGTCAGTGAAGTTGATGGGAACTAATCCTCTAAGACCAAAGTTCAGCGCTAAGTTTTCAGTGAAATTTGCATAGTCAGATTTTTTTTTTTCCTTTGGAAAACAACAACAATAACCCCCCCAACCCTCCCACCAAATCAATTACTTGCTCCAAGTGACAGTCTTTTGCCTGAAAACAAGTAAATAATACTCCCAGAAAAATCATCACTTACACGGACTCTCCCCTCTTACACAGTGGCTTCGTCAATCCTGCTACAAGCAAACTTCACTTACTGATTGGGGGCAGTGCTGCCCTTACTCTCCAACGAACACAGGACGGTTCCCAAGCACAGGCTTCACTGTCTCAAGCAAATACAACAGTTGCATGGAATTGCACAAACTGTTTTTAACATTTTAACACTGACACTTCACAATACAGAAGAACATCCCCTCAGAAAAATCATGCTTGCTACTCAGCACGTATTCAGTACAATGAATTTCTAAACACCGGGAAGGGCTTCCATTTATTAGAAGCTGCTGACAAAACATAGGAAAAGCAACTACTTTCAGTTTGGGGAATAGTTCAAGCATCATCAAAAACAGCACCAAAAACCCTCATCAAAACCCTTCCAAAGCACCAACGATCAAAAAGAAAAAAAAAATTAATGTTTTCAATCTATTAAAGAATCTCTCTGTATCTAAAACCCCCAGCACCACACATGCACACAGCCTCTCTCCTGGGCTCTGCACTTGCAATTCACGGCTGTTGCGCGGTTTGAGAGCCCCTGCTGAAATGACAAGCCATATATTCTGCTGAAATCACAAGCCCTGGAAAACGCTGAAGCGGGATTATAGCGACTGTTACTCAGCCGCAGACAGTGGTTGGAGGCAAGCTGCACCGGCAACTCGGGCAAGGGCTGATACGCAATAACAATTAAAAAATATCCAACTCAACAAATCAGAGCAGCAGAATGGCAGCCACGGCTCCAAGCTGGGAGCCAGGAGGGGGATTCCTCTCTGTCGGATAAGGGTTATTAGTGTGGCTGTCCTCGGAATGAACTGCAGAAAAGGTGCCACAGAGTGCATTTAAGAGAAACAGAAAATTGTGGAGCTGGGGAGCAGCGCTCGTTTGTAACCATTTGCTCCGTGTTTTCTGCTGCTCTCTCGGTGTGCCCCTGCAGCGCCGGGTTTGACGGCCAACTCGCCGGGGTGAGCAGCTCGCCCTTGTACTTGCCTGTAAAGTTCAGAGCTGGACACTTACGCTACTGACATCGGAGTACCAAATCCACATGGCACTTTGTCTTGCTTATTATTTTTCAAGGATCTTGTCAACAGGCAAAGAGAGAGTTGGAAAAAAGTAATAATCAATACTGAATGTGAATGGACTGAAAATAGGAGAGCAAGAAGTGCTGAAATAACAACTACAAGACAATCCATCATGTAATCTATCTATATCTTGAAACAAAGATCTGAGCACAAGGTGATATATCGTCTTGGGTTTCACATGTACCCACACACAAATAAAAAAAGCTACTTTTACAGGAACTTGTACCTTCTATATGCACATTTACTTGGATGTTCTTCAGGAGGTATTTTTGCACAAGCAATAAAATATTGTTTCTAGGTGTTCGGGATTTTGGGGGGTAAATTATGGGGAAGTTATCTCACAAACCACACCAGAAGCCTTCCTGCTGTACATTTGCAGTTGTACACACACAAAGGAAACCAAAAACAAAATAACGCTTTATTGCAGCAGTCTGTTGTCATACAGATGACTGACATGCTTCGCTTTGACTCTCTGTGAGGGAGGAAAAGGGTATGAATAGACAAACGGGGGAGCGCGGGTCCGGCGGCAGTCTGCTGCTCGCTCCCTGCCCGCTGAGCCCGGAGCTAGCCGTGCCCGGACGCTGCCCGCCCTGGCAGCCGCAGCGCAGGAGGCTGCTGCCCTCTATCGGCCCCGGCAGCCGGCAGCCGCCCAACAGCTCGGCAGATCCTCCTCTGCCCGGTCCCTACCGTTCGGTAACGAGCGACTTCTTGGGCTACCGACCCACCCAAGGAACCACCGGTAGCATTTCTGATGTCATCTGCCGCCCTCTGACAACAGGGCCCGGGGACAATACTAATACACAGCTCGGTGAAGCTGCCACACAAATACGAAATGCTTGTGTTTTGGCTCGCCAGTCTAAACAACGTGATACGGCAATAATAGTTCTATTCACAGCAGAGCTTTCCCAGCACAGCTCTTGTAAACTTTCACTATCTGAGCTGCTAAACAAGACTCCGGGCTTTATCATGAGCCCTTTGTGCTTTATCTTGACTTTTATGTTTCACAAAATGATCCCAAAAAAAGGATCAAGACTTGGGAAGACAGAGCACAAGATTCCCACCAAAGCAGCTGACCACATATTAAACGGAAGGAAAAAAATATATGGGACTTATGGTGATCAAAGTGATGTGGGGAAAAAAAAGAAGAGCAAGAGACGAGGCATAAAAATGGAACTGTAAAAGCACCATCCTTTGGTGTGGTCATGTCTTGTGCCAGGGCTGAAAGCTGCATGCTTGCCTGGTCGGTCACAGCAGCTGGCACCCACATGAATGCTCACCTTCAAGGAGTGCAACAGTTCCTCGCAATCCTGTCCTCACTTCCAACGGTTATGAAAATCTGGAGAAAAGCCACAAAATTAAGTTAAACCAGGGCTAGTTTAGAATCAGATTTCCAAATATAGTCATTTTAAAGGGCGAACTGTTGCTCCTCCTAATAATGCATAAAATGTTGGGGTCAGTCCTGTTTCCACCGGAGCCCTCATAAATACACATATACAGATTGGTGTCTAAATAGAGAGAGGCTTACACGTGTGTGTACATCTAGACTATATTCAAGATAATAAATGCACGTGTTCTCTCTGCACAAACATGCACATTGGGTAAGCACCGAAGCAGACAAGAAAACATATTTGTTTTTCAGGCATTTAAAGCAGTTGATGAGACTGTGAAACTACAGAGGAGAAGTTAAGATTGTAATTTGAAGTGGCTAAGACTGGAGTGCTCTCTTCTGAAAAGAAGTCAAACACCAGCTCCCAGATGCCAATGCATCCCATCTATTAGACAACAGGTAAGAAATAAACCCAAAACATTGTAATAAAAAAGGAACCAAACACTATGTATGTGTATGCTTTCCTGATGTGGGGCACCTAACTGCTGAGGTCTCAGAAAAGGTGAATGCTTCAGGATGAGCTGTGAGGCCGGTCAGTGCCAAACAGCCATCCTCTCCGTTACACTGTATTTCATAAAAACCAAACCATGTCAATCTCCTCCTGAAGGTCTTTCAGTCTTACCTGCACCCATCTGTTCAAAACAGCTTCAAGAGTAGAGGCTGCTCTTAACGTCTGCATCTGGTGTGAAGCAGAGGACAGAGCTGGTTTTGGAAAGCAAGCGGTGATGAGAGCGCATGGTGCACTCTCACCATGCAAGGGTCAGCAACACTTTGTGCTACACTCTGCAAACTTCATCCCTTCTTTTTACACTGTCACTTTTAGAAACAAACTGACTTGTAGAGAAAGTAGGCAGTGATGTGGGGCTTACCTAGATGGCATGGTGAAATCTATTCTGAAGTCGCACTAGTAAAGGTTTCCATCAAAGGGTGGCCAGCTTGCAGTGTAAAGACACTGTGTGAGCAGTTACTGGGTCCTGTGGATCAAGTTTTATCTTCTGAAATTAACGTGTCTCTGCAGTAACTGTACATTTGTTTGCCTGTATGGAGCTCGTTAACAGCTGGGTCATACTTGAAATCCTAGAGTTTATAGCGTATGCAGGGGAAATGATTTTTCAGATGGGCTCGGGTCCTACTTCTCTGCAGACATTCAGAGCCACCCACATAGCCTACACCCTGCAGCCATCCGGGCTGTGCAACGCCTATCAATAGGTATTTTTGACCTGCCCATGTCTATAAGCAGCTTTCCATCAAGCAAAGGACAATTGCTGGTGTTCATCAACCTTAAAGGGATACCAGCAAAATGTCTGAAGTGCGTTTGTGCTTTCTTTTTCGCCTGAAACAAAGCGGGGAAGAGACACACCTCCTTTCAGAAAAATGAACACCAAAACCCTATCGCAAACGGCAGCATGTTGGTTATTACCCGGCTGCACAGCTCAACATCCCTTACCCAAACCTGCCCTCCAAAACATGCTGTCCACACCATGCCTATTAATTACACTGAAAACTCCTTCAATTATTTGAAACTCGATTGTCCAAAACTCTCCCCTTCTCCCCCATTATGTGCAGATAATTGAGGTTGTATGGAGCACGCTCGCAGCCAGTTAGGAGAGCAAGCATTATCTTTCAGCTGATACAACTATCAATAGCAAGTGTACAGCATATACTACAAAGGCTTTATTGTGCATATGTAGGGAGATAGAGATGAGATACGGTTCTGGGAGGCAGTTTGTCTAGCAGTTACAGTACAGAGTTGGGTGTCATGAGACCAAAGTTTTAATTACTACCTCTGCTACCGACTCTGTTACTCAGATAAACTGCTCACTGTCTCTGCATGCCAGCATCCCCACCCTGCAAAAGAAGGGCACTGTGAGAATTGCCCACCTTTGTCAAGCACTTTGATACCCTTAGATAAACAGCTTTTTATGCCTAACTGCTGAGTGTTACTGTCCATTTAATTGCATTTTTAAAACTCTCTGGAAAGAAAAGCACTGAAAGGAAACAGCCAAACATATTTGAGAGCTAGAACTTTGGTTGGCACAGATTTCAGCAGAGCTGTGCTGACTTAAATCAAGGCAGACCCAGCCCTTTAAACATAGCTTGCCAAATGTAACGTGATCAGCACGAACAAGCTGTACCTGTGCTAGGTACAAACTACCCAACGCAGAGTCATTGCCTCAAAACCTCTATGCCTTACCACAAACTGGTACCAGCACTTGGTATTTCAACAAGAATAACAGAGACTTCGTCAAAACAATAATATATTCGTGCTCAGTATGCTCTGACCAAAGTAGTTTTTGTTTAGAGAGTCCCCAAACTTTCTGCATAGCAGAATTAGCACTGGCGTGCGTCCTCCTCTCGGGTGACACTGGGCGATGTACAGAACACCGCATGCCATTAGTGGGAAGGGTGCCAGACTCAAAATGCACATCTTAAAATGTGGGACCATTACTGCTTGCACTGTTAAAAATGCACAAAGGTAATAGAAAATAAAGATCTTTGAATAATGATAAGCCTCCAGATTTCAGGTGAGAGGCTACCCAAGCTCACTGTGCAGAGCTGTAACAGCACGTACAATACACCCGGATACAGGGCAGACATGTTTGTAATCACCATCCACCAAACTCCTTAAAGAGTAGGCAGAACACGGCCCTACGAGGTAAAGAGATGGCACCTGCCACTCTGCTATCTGTCTGCTTTGTCTTATAAGCATCTGAAATTCTGGTTTAAGGCTTTTCCATGCCGTGATTTCTGTAAATCACCCTTCTCAGATGGAGTGCTGAGGTGAGAGCTAAAAAATCCTGTGCTCACTTAAAGCTTTTTATTTCTCTTGTAACATGGACATCTTGGAGAGCAGATTAGCCAAAGCAGAAAAAAATAAAAAAGCAAATGGTATTACGGGTGACCTAATCCTTCCTCTCAGAAAAAGAAAGGGGAAAGAAAGCCTCTTGTGATCTCCAAGGAGGAACTTGCCTTGTAAACTAGTCTCCCGTTTGAAACAGAAACAAGAATGTGAATCCTGATACAGAGGCTACCAAAGGCAGGGAACAGCTTAACAGACTGGAGATTTTCCCTTTCAGTGCAGTGCAGGGTATTACACAGGTAGGTCCTGCCTACGTTGGAAAAATAGGCAGCAAAAAACTTCACAGGTTATAAGATCCTTTGGCCACGAAGGCATTCAAATGCAGTTATTTTTATACACTAGGCAGGAGTATAATCTGCATCCAAGTTTATAAACTGCAGGCTTGTAGTTCATTAAAAGGATTCTGTTACTGCCTCCTCTCTCTCAGGCTATTGTATCCAGCCCCTACAACATGCATTTACAGCCTTTCAAACCTGCCCCTCTATAAAAACAGGAATGCTGCCCCTGTCCCCTCCTCCTGCTTAGTGAATGGGGGCAATCAGTGTTGGAGTAACTAAATATTTGAAGGAGGGACCCATTTTTACTGGCAAACACTATTTGGAATAAAAACCTGCATTTCCTCAAGTGCTTAGGAGAAAGAGCATAAAGGAAGGCATGCTGCTTGCCACTGTTCTCCTCTTTTCAGGTAGGCAAACCCAGGTCTGGAGTAAGCCCATAGTAAAACTGGGAACGATGCTCCCCAAACGGCTTGATTTCAACCCCACACTGCCCTTACTGCTGCAGCGTGGCAGACAACCGTCCCGCTGACTCCAGTCTCCTCTCCAGCTTCAACCAGCTGAATCACTCCCAACAGTCAGTTTACCAGACGAATTTGACTTCCCTTCTTGCCCACAGACACTAAAGGCCGGACTGATGCTCTCTCTGTTTTCCACTGCCCAGAAATAGTCAGAGGTGTGAGGGTTTTTGCAGTTCCTTTGAACGTTTTGCTCCGTTCTCAAGCAGCGCCGCGAATGTGCTCAGAGCACCGCGGTGGTGTCACTTCTGTCCCAATCAAAGAGAGGATCTGAGCACTGCTGGCCCTGACTCCAAGACATAACTTCCATGAAAAGCTCCCAGGAATACTTACATATTTACGTTGGCCTTTTACTCTCCAGAAGCACAAGCACCAGTGAAAACCTGAGTGGTGAGAACACATGCCAGCAGAATGTCTTTGTGGCAACAGCCAGCTCATTCTTTAAATTCCAGGTAATATCTTCATACTTCTCTTTCTGGCATCACTCTTCAGCTCCTGTCCAAGTATCTGATACCCATGGCTTCCCAAAACATGGTGGCGGATGCCATTCTGATAGGAAACCAGAAATTCCTTCCTGAGCCAGCAGATTACATCATGTCTCCGAAACTCAAGCCCAAATACAATCCAGCTACCTGTCCATCTCCAGGCTGTCTGTCTATCAATTAGCATTAGACACTAATTTGATTAAGGCAGCACACTGAATTTATATTTAATTCCACCTAAGGAGTATAATTCCCCTTGTGTGTTCTCTGTAACCCACTAATTTTCCGACGGAATGGGAAACACAGGTTGGGATTTGGAGGCAGTTTCTTCCACTTGTTAACATGTGAGCTCAAAACTGCACTGAGAAATAAATCCATGCAACTCGGTGGAGAGAGCCCTGCCAGTTTAAGAGAAAAAGGCTTTTTACAGAATATCCCAAATGTTAAAAAAAAACCCAAAAAGGATACATTTAACTCTGAAGCCTAAAGTGTTCTTTGAGGGAAAACGAATACATTTTAGCCTTAAAGGGATCACAGACTGCAATTATATAATTCTTGTCAACTGATGTTAAAGATAGGCTGGAAAGAATGTATGCTGAGGCCCTGCAATAAAATGAGCTCCTTTACTCCTTTCAAATGTTTGCAAGCCTTGGAGGTTATCCAAAGGTCGAACACAGGAAAAGTCTTGGTGAACAGAAAACATAATCATGAGCTTTTTTAATATGGGCTCTTTTTGTAATAAAATAAAATTATGGTAAGGGAAGGGAGGGCTCTGCCTCCTCAGATCTAGGGCCAGGGGGCTGAGTTTTAATCAGCCGCTGCTGTTCTCCACTCCTCTCTCCTCCCCAACCTGTCACTACACAGAGAGAGAGGCTAGGGGAGGTGCACCAGGTACTGGGCGCACTGCAGGACTGCAAAGACCCAAGCCTGGCACTGAAACCTTTGCTGTGATACAAGGACACCTTTCCTGAGAGGAGGCCAGAGAGAAACCTTCATTGTCAGCCAGCTCAGTGCAGCAGAGCCCTGTCACTACACAGAGAGAGAGGCTAGGGGAGGTGCACCAGGTACTGGGTGCACTGCGGGACTACAAAGACCAAGCCTGGCACTGAAACCTTTGCTGTGATACAAGGACATCTTTCCTGAGAGGAGGCCAGAGAGAGACCTTCATTGTCAGCCAGCTCAGTGCAGCAGAGCCCTGACACTCTCCCATCTCACTGTATCGCTGTTCCCACAGCCTCCATTTCATGCAGAGAAGAGCTCCACGTGGTGATGTAGCTCTTAGGAACATGCTGCCACTTCTGGGGTGCACCAGAACAATCGCTGTGTGTCACAGATACATCATTGGAAGCTGAAAGTAAGGTACATGAAGCATACCACATCCAGCTGCAGCTAAACCAGAAATTTAGAGATAGGTTGCCAATGCTTGTATGGATTTGGGAGCGGAATCCAGGACTGCAGTCTTCACTCTTTCCAAAAGTGCTATAGCTTCACTCATAGCCATTTGTGCTCAGGGAGCTGCTTTCTGCGTCACCCGAAGTACTCATGACACTGTCTAGAGACCCCAGACAAGTGATCTTGTGTGATACCTGCATGTGATTCAGAAATATTCTATCCAGCTATGGACTTGACTCCATCTCCCCAGGCTGCTAAACAAACCTGGAGCAGCAAACCATGAAGTATTTGGAAGGAATTAATGAAGCAGACATTTGCTGAAGGCATCAGGCGCTTCCAAGTGGAGATCATCCTCTACGGGAAAACCTGGGATATGCACACTGTGCCTGGCTTTGCTCAAATCCCATGCTTTTCACAACACCATCACCACTTACCTCTTATGCTGACTGCACCATCATCTAACTCTTACTTACTACAACACAGACTTACCTATACACCTCACAGGCCGAGGAAGCAATCATACAACAGTCAGAAGTCCGCTTGTGTCATCAGCCTACACTGCCTGGGGAACGTCGTTTGTGCTGACAAGTCCACCAGGGTTATGAAGATATTGTTTCCCATTTCCTGAATTTCATCTGGACTTCTTCTGTCCTGTGTGTCATTATCAACCTGGATGGAGAGACCTTTCCTAATCATCGATCCAGATTAATGAAAAAAATAAAATAAAAAGAGGCAAAAAAGGTGGAAGAGGAAAACAGAGACAGTCAAGGGAGGAAAAGGGAGAGAGTCAAGGGAGGAAAAGGGAGAGAGTCAAGGGAGGAAAAGGGAGAGAGTCAAGGGAGGAAAAGGGAGAGAGTCAAGGGAGGAAAAGGGAGAAAGTCAAGGGAGGAAAAGAGAGAGAGTCAGGAGAGAGAAAGAGAGAGAGTGTAGGGAGGGAAAGAGAGAGAGTCAAGAGAGGAAGAGAGAGATAGACAGGGGAGGAAAAGAGAGAGGGTCAGGAGAGGAAAACAGAGAGTCAAGGGCAGAAAACAGAGTCAGGAGAGGAAAAAAGACAAAAGAGAGAGAAAAGAGAGAAAGAAAGAAAAAATATTATAAAGAGGAAAAAGATAAAAGAAAAGAAGAGGAAAAAAACGAAAGGAAAGAAAAAAAGATCATATTTAACCATTTCCATCTAGGAAGGAAACTTCACAGGTGGAGTAAACTGGATAGACTGGTAGATGCACTTTCTCTGTTAGGATGTGAAACTAAATCATATTAACTGTGCTGCCACGAACCATCTCTTGACCTGCAGGTATGAAAATGACTTCATAGAGTATTCTTTCACAGAATTTCATGTCAGTATCATGTTTCCCAACAGGACCAGCACACCTTGCTCATCTTTAAGGAAGAAGATGAAGAGCTGTCATTTCACAAAATCAGGAGACAAGGGCCTTTGAAAGACCATGGACACTGCTGTGTGTGGAATACAGCATACCTTTATTTTCAATGCTATGGGCAGTCATGGAAGAGATGTATTTGGAAGCTCTATAGTGGTCCAGCAGTGGTCACAGTGTCAAGGTGCTGGCTCCCCATTAAGTACGACCCAGAACATCACTTCTTCATTTCCTTTCACCTGTCCCTCTTCCACTGAATTATTCTTCTCCTGCTGAGTGGCACTTCTTGGCTTTGGCCATGTGCTCCTCCTCTTCTCCTTGAGCTGAAAAATCAAGAGAATAAATACATGAGCACTGGAAATGCCACCAGAATGTAAGATGCTGATATTTAATAAGCAAGGCATGTACCTAAATGCAGTTGATCTGTACAAGACATAAACCCACAAAACTCAAACAAGCGTTGAGAAGACCTTCCTGAGTGAAGCTACTTGTCCAAAGTGGGGGGAATAGGTTCAAAGAATATATCCATGTACTCAGGATAACTCTGGGGCCCAGGAAAGAGTGAATAGCAGCAACCTGACCCTGCACACCAAGATGAAATCGGAGCCCAGGGGGATGAGATCCAGATTTTGCTGCAAGCAGAAGGTGGTTGCTCGGTGGTGCGGCAGGCAGGCAGCTCTTCAAACGAGCTCCACACATGGGAATAAACCTGTCCAAAGCCCTCACGCCCAACAGAGAGCTTCTGGGTGCTGAACACATCTGAAAATCTGGTGCTTGGAGTGGGCACTGAGCCCTGGCAAATCTGATTCCCAGCCCTGCTGAAAATCTGTCACCACATCATCAATGTTAAAAGACAGGGTTTTCAAATGGGAAAAGTAGGTTTATCACCCTCAGCAAACTCACACAAAACACAAGGCATAATTGCTCAAATGTCAAATAAAAATTCTTGGCTGAGTAAACACCACCAGTGGACCTTTTTTGATCCCCAAATATGAATGCTTTGGAACAGGATGAGCATGTGGCCAGCGGGGCTGTAACAGAGAGTGCTTTGCATCCTTAACTATGCTAGGCGTGATGAAATGCCCGCTATCATGAAAAAGAGCTTGTCTGAAAGACAGAGGGAAACCAGATGGGAAAAGAGCACAACCTCTTAGGCACTTCAGGGGGTTAATTTTTGTTGCTGTTTCCTGGTGGGTTTTTTGTTGTTTCGTTTAAGAGTTTGGGGGGTCTGGAGGTTTTATATATATATATATATATGTATGTATATCTATCTTTCAATTCTTGCAGAATAAAGATCTCTCCCAATAGCTCGAGGTTAAGCAGAAATATGGTCCCATCCACCTGAGAGGATTCAGAGCATTCAGAGGGACAGGCTGAAAAGTCAAGTTTAGCTTCAGTGCTGCAGCCTCTCATGCCATCAGGTACCTGTGACCCTAGCCAAGGGGAGCATGCACACAGCTCCTTCACCACAGCGGGAGCCCAAGACTGCTGGGGTCCCTACCTCAGCTATTGCTGATTGCAACACCTTGGCTACTTCTGACATTGCAATCCTCTCTGCTGCCCGGGCAAATGCTTCAGCAGTTCTTTGTGCCTCTGTGTTTCCTGGTGCTTCCACCACTATTGCTGGTGCTCCTTCAGAAGTGACCATCTTTCTGCTTGGACCTGCTTCCTCTGGGCTTTCCACCTCCTCCCTTGCTGCAGGTTTTTCTACTCCTTCCACCATGACTTGTGATGCTGTTGTATCCTTCTCTGCTCCCTTTGGTGCTGTGACAGCCAGCAGCTCCATGTCTCCTTTGAGGTCTGCAGCAGCCAGTGTAGCAGGAGGCCCCTTCCCAGGGGACAGTGCAGGTCTGTGGAGTTGGAGAGTTGTCCTGGATCCTGTTGGTAGAAACAGAGAGTTGAAGTGGCACAACTCTAAACAAGCACATTTCCTAGCGTCACTGCAAGTGGGCTGGAGACAGGTCCTGGAGCTGCTTTTCAACAGCCTGTCTTTGGTAGAAATACAGAACAAGAGTCTGGGACCCACAGCGTTGGGTCAGCACAGCTTTGACTCTTGCACCCCGGCCTCATGCTCTCCTTGGGGACTGACAGCCAGTTTCACAGCCTGAACAGAGGCTGAGCACACAACTGTATACCAAGATGTCTTCAGTGCCTCACAACACGTGGTTTGGGTAGCATTCAGAGACAGATGTGCTGAGTAACTGTGGTGGGTGGGGTACTCTGATGCAAGTACATGAGGATACTGATTGTTCACGGCTGACACATGCACCACAAACCACCAGCAGGCAACTAGGGCAGACCTGATGGAATTGTGATGATGCTGCTGTTCAGCATCTGCCATTGCAAAATAGGAGGAAAAATAGGGTGGAAAGCTCTGAAAGGATGGGATGGAATGAACAAGAGGTGATGGGGTAGGAAAGGGGGGAAAAGGGAGAGAAAAAAGGGCAGATGAGAAAGTAGAGAGGAAAAATTGGAGAACTGGAAAGCAGTTTGAGGATCATCACTGGTGACAGGAGGGCTATGTCCAACCATACTTAGAGAGAAAGCTGGGGCTGAAAGCCACCCGAAGCCCCCCACCACACACACCTACATCCTTGTGGACACAAATCAGTCACTCACTCATGCCACTGAACAAGCTACTGCATATCTGCTTCATTAAATAGTAACCCTGTAGGTCTGCTGACAAGAACATACTTCTCTCTCCTTTGGTAATTAGCCCTGAAGGCTGGTCATGCTCACTGGCCATGAAACACTGCAACAAGCAGCCTTTTCATGCCACAAGCTTTACCTTTGTCCCTGTCTGTTCACATCAGCCTGGTAAAGCAGGCACGATGCCTGCCTGACACTGACTCCTTGGCCGCATTCATGTTCTCCTCCTGCTGAGACTGGTGCAGATGTCTCTCAACAGGGCAGATATGAGCTCACTAGGACACTTGGCTGATGGCTGCAGAAACTGGAAACATTCAGCCTTTTTCTTCAGCTTGGGAAAAAAACAAGGGCAGACTCAGGAGTGGCAATTCGCTGCCCATCAGCTTGAGACAGCTGCAATTCAATATGCTGGGAAGAGGAAGGGTCTTACGAGGCTCCAGAGATACAGGAGAGGAAGCCTGGGGTTTTGTGTAAGGAGCTGGACAGGAACTGAAGGCTCAGCCCTTCTGCCTGTTTGCTCAGCAAGCCTCACTCCAGGGCTGAGCAGCTTTCTCTCACTTAAGCCACTGAGGGCAGGACTTCTCTACCCACAGGTATGACAAAAGTTGTGGCCTCAGTTACTGGTAGGGACATAAAAGCAAAAAAGACCCAAACCTATTCTAACAAACATAAAACACCTCCCGAAGTTCCTGTAACATAGGCTGAGTTAAGCTAGAGCTAACATGAGCTCAGTGCAAGGGATTAAAATGTTATTAAAAATACTCTCCTTGTCAAAAAACAGAAGAGGCAGGTGAGCATCCTTTCAAAGATGTTAGGAGCCTGAAAAGAAGCATGCATAGCTCAGAGCTCTAGCTTTATGATCACATTTCCCTTCCAAAACATCTTGAAGATAAATTCCAGGCACCTCAGCAAGAAGAAAAGTGCAAAGATCAAAACCAAACACACTTCCAGTAATTCTGGGCAGCCTGCTCCAGCGGTGAGACCATGGACCTGGGAATAAACCTTCAGCTGTGTTCTGACTTGAGATAAGACCTTAAGTAAGTCTCGCCTGCCTCTGGCCTGTGGTCCCTCAACTGTAACACTTCGCAGTGGTGATGACTGGGAACTACCAAAGGTTGCTCCATTTGCTGTGGTGTCTGAGGTCTGGTCAGTGCAGGTGTGATTTTCCAAGAAGCTTGCTGCTTGCACAGTTTCTATGTATGCACATATTATCATTTCAACCCACATTTGCATGGGTTGAAATGCACTGAACCTCATAACTTGCCTCCAGACCATTATATTATCACCCCTCCTGTCCCCAGGAAATCAGGCTAGAACACCTTTGGATTAAGTCACCATTTGACTGCACTGCATTGTCAAAGGCCACCACCTCCCTTCCTGGATCACTGTGATGCCAGCCACAGAATCACAGAATTAAACAGGTTGGAAAAGACCTTCAAGATCATCGAGCCCTGCACACCAGAGCATTCCCTGCACACCATAGCTGCTTTTTCTGAGTACCTTGCTCAAGACAATTCAGGTGCCTCGAATCTGTGGCACAAGCCCCACTTCCTCTGGCTGAGGTCTGCTTTCTGCTTGGCAGCAATTGTTCACTCAGGGAAATGGTTTGCAAAGCTCCTTGTTACAAATCCCTCCCCACCACTTGGCAGTCATGTAGCTTGCCCCCAGCCCATTTGTTTATGTCTGACTAATGTTCATTGCTTCAAAATGAGTTTGAAGCTAATGCTGTGTCTCCCAATTAAATGTTTGATGGAATGACATCAAAACCAAAACAGACAGAAAAATTATTTCCCTTTGATAGGCTGACCACGCTGCACAAAACTCACTATTATAAGACTCCAATTGCTTAGTATTTTGCCAGACTTAAATCTTTTGAATTAAAGCTTTCCATGCTGGTTGTCTGCCCCAGCCAGAATTTGGGGTGACAACTCCAGCTAATGCAGTTCATATCCACCACAGGAAAACCTTTTACCCGAGTTAAAAGCGAACAAATGACTGATATCTCTCGCACGTGTTTGGTTGAACAGGCTCAGTGCTGCAGTTTGGAGCTCTGCTTTTAAAATTTGGCAGGAAGGTCAAATGGTGCAAAGGCCTAATTTACTTTTGTGGGGAGAGTAAGACCCCTTTGGCCAAGCTACGAGCCCCTGAAAAATGAGTTCGCAGTCACTCCGTGGCGATTTGTGATGGTTTGGCAAGGAACATTCCAGAGTCCTGACTTTACAGGTCGAATATTCTTTCTGTGCAGTTTTGGTTTTCTTTAATGTAATCTATAAAAATAGCCAGTGACCTTTAGTGACATCCAAACAGGCTCCTGGTTTCCTTCCATGGTTTGAAGCCTTAAACAATAGCCCCAAAGAAATGACTCAATGCTGCACACACACGTACTTGATGCCTGGGAAATTGCTGGTTGCTGGTCAGCAGGAGCAAGAGGGAGATTCACACAGTTCCAACCTGTGGCAAGTTCAGGCAATGTAGATGAAAGTTCTGAGATGAAACAAGTCCCCTCCAGTCACTGCTCTATGCACCAAGCAGCACAAGGATGCCTACAAAGTTTAGGTGAAAGAAAACATGGGGGGAAAATATTCCCAGGGGAAGTGGTGGTTACTCTCACTAAGCTCACATTGTAATGCCTTCCATGCAGCAAGACTCCCAACTCCTTAGCACTGGCTGCCAAAATCTTTCAGTGTGTTGGACTGGATGATTTGTGTTCCTGAACCAGCATATCCCTATAGGTAGGAGCATTAAATCACCCTTGATCTTAGAGGAAAATATCAGAATCCTATTAGGTGAAGTTCACCTGACACCACCTTATAATATAGAATCATAGAATAGAATGGTTTAGGTTGGAAGGGACCTCAAGGATCATCCAGCTCCAACCCCCTGCCACAGGCAGGGACACCTCCCACTAGAGCAGGCTGCTCAAGGCCTCATCCAGCCTGGCTTTAAACGCCTCCAGGGAGGAAGCATCCACAGCCTCCCTGGGCAACCTGTGCCAGTGTCTTACCACCCTCACTGTAAAGAACTTCCTCCTAACATCCAGTCTAAATCTCCCCTCTGCCAGTTTAAACCCATTCCCCCTCGTCCTGACATTACCAGACCTTGTCAATAGTCCCTCCCCAGCCTTCCTGTAGGCTCCCTTCAGATACTGGAAAGCCACTCTAAGGTCTCCTCGAAGCCTTCTCTTCTCCAGGCTGCAGAGCCCCAACTCTCTCAGCCTGTCCTCATAGCAGAGCTGCTGCAGCCCTCTGAGCATCTTCGTGGCTCTCCTCTGGACTGGCTCCAGCAGTTCCATGTCCTTCTTGTGTTGGGGGCTCCAGAACTGCACACAGTACTCCAGGTGGGGTCTGAGGAGAGCAGAGTAAAGGGGGAGAATCCCCTCCCTTGCCCTGCTGGCCACACTGCTCTTGATGCAGCCCAGCACAGGGTTGCTGTCTGGGCTGCATGTGCACACTGCAGGCTCATGTTGAGCTTTTCGTCAACCCAGACCCCCAGGTCCTTCTCCTCAGGGCTGCTCTCAGCCATTCACCACCCAGCCTGTATCTGTGCCTGGGATTACACCGACCCAGGTGCAGAACCTTACACTTGGCCTTGTTAAACGTCATGAGGTTGGCCTGGGCCCACCTCTCCAGCCTGTCCAGGTCCCTCTGGATGGCATCCCTGCCCTCCAGCAAGTCAGCTGCGTCACACAGCTTGGTGTCATCTGCAAACTTGCTGAGGGTGCACTCAATTCCTCTGTCCATATCATATGTGCCTGTAACCTCAGTCAAAAAGAAACCTTCAACAGCTCAGCTGCTGTAACTGTTGCCTTTAGACCACAAGCAACGTGTTTGAAACCTGAGGGAGGAAATATGCAGGTTTCTGAATAAATCAAGGTTCTGGAAGCGGAGTCAACCTCTTGACTCACGGTCACAATGCAACAGCCACCAGTGTTGAAGGCAAGCAGGGTTTGTAAGTGAGTCTTGCTGTGGCTCTGAGACCTGTCTCCTGAGAACTTCTTCTTCTCTATATACCTGCCAAAGGTGCTATTTACCCAACACAGCCACAGCATTTGGGTCATTAAACAATACTGATGGCAGTGCCCGGAGAACTCCAAGGACCTATTGTAGTATCACTGAATTCTTCCTTTGATCACCACGGTCAGAAATATCTGATTTTTATCACTCTTTAATAGCTCCCAATCAACTTTAAGAAGTTACCACAATGCTCATGGTAGAACCTTTGTCAGGCCAGGGTAATCATTGACAAAACCAGAGCAGCAGATCTCACTAGCTCACCATTGTCAGTCATATGTGGCCTTCTCCATGAACTCACTACCTCAGCAACAGGGTTCCAGCTTCCATGCTGAAGACAACTCTGTCTGTGTCAGGGCACAAAAGGCTATAAATGTAAAAGCCATTTTCTGAGCTTCCTGCAGAAGTCTGAAGAGAATAAAAGGTAAGAAAATTTGAAGCACATCTGAGCCATTTCTAGAGGACACATACTCATAAAATAGGAACTTCTATATTCATATGTTGGTACTAGATTATTGGTACAAGAGGAACAAATCTTTCCCATACCTTAGAGACAGGTTCCTCCTTGCAAGTGCCCCAGGTGATGCTTAAAAATAACCCATCAATATTTTATAGTTGTTATTATGACCTAGAGATTCATCTACTTACACCTCCTCCCCTGCTGAGATGATCTAATTGACACACAAACTAAACTCCAAGCAGCTGCTTATTTGACATGTGCTTAATGTGGAAAGCTTCTGGTTCAGATTTGAAGGGCTTGGATGCCTCAAAGTTTGCCTAAGCTCTCCAGCCATACAGGTTGGTCTCATGAAAGGCATTATCTACACCTGTAATCCTTGTCCAGCAGTAATCAGAGAGCTCTGTCTTTTCTGAATCCAAAATTTGTCAGTGAAAATGAAAGGAAAACCCAGTGCTCTGAAGAATGTTTCTGGAAAGGTAATGGTCAGAAGAAAGTAATCAAGTAACCTGAAATTCAGTTTAGAAAAGTCAGATTTCTGTTTTTTCTATGCTGATACAGAAAACAGAATTCATAAGAAACGCTCAACAACCACAAACACTGGAAGCGAGCTTTAGGACAAAGACCAGAACTAAGACCTCTCTAGGTGAGGGAGACACACATCAACAGGGCGCTGGAACACAGCCCTGTGAGGAGAGGCTGACGGGTGACCTCATTGCTGTCTACCTGAGGGGAGGCTGTAGCCAGGTGGGGTTGGGCTCTTCTCCCAGGCAACCAGCAACAGAACAAGGGGACACAGTCTCAGGTTGTGCCAGGGGAGGTCTAGGCTGGATGTTAGGAGGAAGTTCTTGCCAGAGAGAGTGATTGGCATTGGAATGGGCTGCCCAGGGAGGTGGTGGAGTCACCATACCTGGAGGTGTTCACAAAAAGCCTGGATGAGGCACTTAGTGCCATGGTCTAGTTGATTGGACAGGGCTGGGTGCTAGGTTGGACTGGATGAGCCTGGAGATCTCTTCCAACCCAGTTGATTCTATGATCACCCATGACAACTTGTTGCAGAGAAAACAAAAAGGGTAACCCTTGGGTTTGGAAGCATTGGATGATTATAACTCAGTTGTAACATATTTAATGAATCACAATGAGCAGCTGACAGGTCACTTCAGCAACAAAAAGATCAAATTTGCAACAGCTATTTGAAGAGAGAGCATTTTTGGGGTAGTCATAAGTTATGTAATTACATGATCAATGCCCTAGTTTGTAGGTTTCAGAATCTAGTAATAATACATTTAATAACCTCTCTAATCCAGCTCTTTAGTGTGTAGTTATAACCCACATTCAGATAGGAACCTCTCTGTTACCTAAGAGGAGAAGAGAAGGCTCAGGGGTGGCCTCATTGCTGTCTACAACTACCTGAAGGGAGGCTGTAGCCAGGTGGGGGTTGGTCTCTTCTGCCAGGCAACCAGCAACAGAACAAGGGGACACAGTCTCAGGTTGTGCCGGGGAGGTCTAGGGTGGATGTTAGGAGGAAGTTCTTCACAGAGAGAGTGATTGGCATTGGAATGGGCTGCCCAGGGAGGTGGTGGAGTCAGTGCCCCCGGCGGTGTTCAAGAAAAGCCTGGATGAGGCACTTAGTGCCATGGTCCAGTTGATCAGATAGGGCTGGGTGCTAGGTTGGCCTGGATGATCTTGGAGGTCTCTTCCAACCTGGTTGATTCTATGATTCTAACTGGTGATCTACACTCTGGGCATTTTTGCATTGGCACTAAGCACCAGGCATTACATAGGGGCAATGCAGTGGGTTTGAGGAGCAGAGCACTGGCCAACTTGGGTACCTTTCTAAAGGGTTAAACAATAACTGGAATTTACAAGACCTGAATGTTCCTGAGGGCTGGGGGGAAAAGGGGAAAATCACACACTTCTAAATGAAGCACTTGGAGCAGGCAGCTTGGTATAGGCAACTTGTGAAACATGAAGTTAAAACCAGAGTGAATTGACTTCAGCTAAGACGGCAGCTGTGTATTCTAGTGGAAGTGCTGGTTTTCTGCCTCTCGCATGTGCATGCATTCATGTCCCCCAGTGCAGAGCACAAGCTACTCGTCCAGTCAGTTTGACTTGCACAGCTGACCAAATCAGAAGGACTTTCCTTCTCTGGTGCACTTTGGGAATTCTGCAGACTTCCAGTGCTCAGGTCAGCCACGCAACCAGATGATTAAGCTAAATTCTCTTAAAAGAAAATCTTTATGTAATACTTAAACAAAAACATTGAGCTCTGAAACATTAAAATATTATTTAATGACCGTTACAGCAGTATGAGAGCCAGATGCAAGCTGCTCTGTGCTGTTCAAGCTCAGCTTCATGCTCTGCATGACATAAACTCTCTCCAGAAACAAGTCTGATGCATGGAGTAGCTCCACGACATTTGTTTAGTTACTTGAGGTCGAGTCCTCAAGCCAACATATGGCCAGAGAGAACATGCTCTGGGTGGGTCAGAGGGACTGAAATTCCCCTTCATTAACTCCTTAATAAAAAGCAGCCTTATGTTACATTAGTTACTAAATTGCATCAGCTACTCATTCCATCAAGCTGCAGTGACTCAGAGCTGCAGTGCTTTTCAGCTCTGTCTCTTCCCATCAGAGCCACTGGGCATCTAACTATGGTAAATGAGAAAAGGTCTTGGACCATACAAATGCTGTATGGCAGCAAAGGCCATACAGAGTATGCACAAAGGAGGAATAACTGAGCCTTTTCCAGAAAGCAGCTGTCTTGGGGTTAGACAGCAACATCTGCTTACTAGTTAGCCAAGAATTTAAGACTAACAAAAAATGAACACCCATTCTTTCAGGAAAACCTTTAGGAATCAATAATACATGGATGTACCAAGCTTTTCATTCAGTCAGCTCTAATTACTGAAAAAATGACAGAAGCAAGTAGCCAGACCATGCTCAGAAGGACACCTGAAAAGCTTTCCTTTAATCACCATACTGCAGCAGAGAAGCAGGAGTTGGAAAAATGCAAGCAAATCCCTACTGGATTCTTAAAGGAAGCTCTAATCTGATCCTACTGTCTGCTGAGAAATAGTGTTTTTTGAAGGGAAAGGATCTGCCTCCCATCATGGAAGTTTCCTCCAGCATCTGAGCTGAGCCAAGCACAAATGAAACCTTGAACCTATGCCCAGCATGATCATCAGGAATTGAAGCTTTGGAATTAGGACATTATAAAAGATGCCAATAAAAATTTCTTCACTGCAAGCCCTGCTCTGATGCATATATCCTGGCCCACTTCTCTTCCAGCCCAGTTAAAACCTGGGCTACGCCAAATCCCCAGGAAGATCCCACTCGTATTTCTGACACAAGCCAGGGAACAGTTGAAATTACAAAAGACAGTTCTCATGAGAATCTCAGATCAAAGCAACCCAACTCCATTTGCACAAAGCTTTGGGTAAACATCCAAAAACAGTTTAAAGTTCGCTGGAGGACTGACCCTTTTCTGCAGCCACCCTCAGACAAATTCTCTATTTGCCATTTGTCTCTATGGGTGGTAAGGTCTTCAGGGCAGGCACCAGGACTTCCTATGCATTAGTAAAACACCAGCACCAGCAGCCTCTGCTTCTAAATGGAGCCTGTACGTCCTGCCACAGTATAAATAAAATCTGCAATCCATTCAGCCCTAACACAACTTGGTGGTGACCCTCCCCTCATCTACCCATGCCGCTCTAGGTTACTGAGATCAAATTTACTGAGGTTTAACGGGTGAAAGTAAACCGCTCACGGTGCGAACGATCAGGACGTAACACCGAGAACCAGATGGAAAGATTTGTAACAGAACTCATCTACCTGTCACTCATTCCTCCTTTCCTTTAGCCACTAGAATAGAATAGAATCAAGCAGGTTGGAAGGGACCTCCAAGATCATCCAGGCCAACCTAGCACCCAGCCCTATCCAGTCAACTAGACCATGGCACCAAGTGCCCCATCCAGGCTTTTCCTGAACACCTCCAGGGACAGTGACTCCACCACCTCCCTGGGCAGCCCATTCCAATGCCAATCACTCTCTCTGGCAAGAACTTCCTCCTACCATCCAGCCTATACTTCTCCCAGCACAACTTGAGGCTGTGTCCCCTTGTTCTGTTGCTGGTTGCCTGGCAGAAGAGACCAACCCCCACCTGGCTACAACCTCCCTTCAGGTAGTTGTAGACAGCAATGAGGTCTGCCCTGAGCCTCCTCTTCTCCAGCCTAAACAACCCCAGCTCCCTCAGCCTCTCCTCATAGGGTTTGTGTTCCAGGCCTCTCACCAGCTTTGTTGCCCTTCTCTGGACACGTTCCAGCACCTCAACATCTCTCTTGAATTGAGGAGCCCAGAACTGGACACAGTACTTAAGGTGTGGCCTGACCAGTGTTGAGTACAGGGGAAGAATAAAGTGCTCAAAGCACTCCCAGAGACAGGATTGCAGCATGGGAAGGTCATAGGAGAAATAAACTTTTGCCCTGGCATCCCGTGTCTGGTAAAAGATATAAAAAGAACTAAAAACCCTGTGATGACAAGCTAGGTTCAAGCACCCTCACTATGAGCTCAAAATCTCAGTCTCCCTTGTATTAAAGCGAGCAGCTTCACAAAGACTCAAACCATAGATTATCTTCTGGGTTATTGTGATGTGACTATGAAGCTTTCTAGTCAGGCTGCCAGGGTGGGGAGTGGTGGGGGAAGCTTTCTGAATCAGGCCCTTATCATTTATACCACATTACAATCCAAAATGAAAAAATTACTTGCTCCAGATTTGATAGAATAAAGCATCTTGAGATGCCACAGAAGTTCCCAGTTTTCAATAAAGACATTAAACCTAAGCTTCAAATAAAAAAAAAAAGGGAGGGAATAATTACATCGCTTTTTGCTTTGAGTTCTAATGTTAAAAGTGTCAATTTATAAAACTAGGTGAACATCCACAATTCCTAAGCAGACTGCAGCTAATTAGACCCCTTTTGATCTTTTATTTTGCCCAGAAGCTTATTTAACAACTTTACACAAAACTCAAGGTTTTGACACACTAGTGGACTGGGGGGAGGGGGGACAAAAAAGAGAAGTGTTCTATGCTGCTTGCTAAGGTAGGAGGCTTGTCACTTCCCCAAGCACACAGGCTGTCAGCAAGCCTGGGAAACTCTTTCTAGTGATGCCTCTTATTTGAGCTGTCTGGATGGAGACACGATAGAGAATAAAATATTAAAGACTAAATCAAAGCACAAATAGAGTTGTTCCTGATGCTCCAGCTTAACACACACAATTTGTGTGCATGAATTACTGTTTTAGGTGAAGGATGACAACATAGCAGACTAAACATTGTGTCTCCAGAGCGATGAGATGGGCTGCCTTTAAATGATGTTGCAAACACACTGGGATCTGGCTTTGTAGCATTCTTTAAAGTGATTGTGTGATGCAGAGAGAAGAGGGCACTGCAGTTTCCCTGTGTGATGCAGAGAGAAGAGGGCACTGCAGTTTCCCTGTGTGATGCAGAGAGAAGAGGGCACTGCAGTTTCCTACCTGGGCAGCATCTATTTGTATTGCAGAGGGTTGTTCAACAGGTTTGGTGGGAGTGGGACAGGAANAGGGCACTGCAATTTCCCTGTGTGATGCAGAGAGAAGAGGGCACTGCAGTTTCCCTGTGTGATGCAGAGAGAAGAGGGCACTGCAGTTTCCCTGTGTGATGCAGAGAGAAGAGGGCACTGCAGTTTCCTACCTGGGCAGCATCTATTTGTATTGCAGAGGGTTGTTCAACAGGTTTGGTGGGAGTGGGACAGGAAGAAGTGATTGGAGTGGCAGAGTCCATACTATGCTATGCCGCACCAAAACAGATCTTTGAGTGAGTTGACTCCATCCTGGGACAGTGAAAGTGTTTAGACAATTTCTCCAGGTCTCTTCCAGGTTAATTCCCATGATGAACTCACATTCAAATAATGTGGGGGCAGATGACACAGAAGCTACCAGGTCTCTGGCACTTGTTATTTTTGTGGCCACATCATAACATCTCTCTCCTTTCTATAACAGGAAAGACAGACTTCCATGTCTCCCAGGAACTCACCACAGCAATGAAGTCAGGATTGTTAAGAGCAAAAATCAACTTGTTCTACCCTGACATGTAACAGCTTTATTAGACCTGAAGGACCCAGGTTGTTGGGCTCATGCACACAAGCTTAGAGGAATCATAGAATCAACCAGGTTGGAAGAGACCTCCAAGATCATCCAGGCCAACCTAGCACCCAGCCCTGTCCAAGCAACTAGACCATGGCACTAAGTGCCCCATCCAGGGTTTTTTTTAACACCTCCAGGGACAGCAACTGCACCACCTCCCTGGGTAGCCCATTCCAATGCCAATCACTCTCTCTGGCAAGAACTTCCTCCTAACATCCAGCCATACCAATCTGAGAATGACTAACCACAGCCTGGGAAAACACTGATTTGTTCCTGTCCTATATGATTGCTTCTTCCCTTGTAATAAAGGGGATTTAATCAATTTTTACCAACTGCTGTGCAGCAGAAAAGAGGAGAGTGTTGCACACAATCTGAAAGAGAACATCTTTAGCAGCATTTGGACTTCCTGCAACTGTGGATAGGCAGGGACAGCAGGTGGCTGGGTCATGCTCCAGCCAGTGGGAAACACCTAGAAACGTGAAATTCTGTGTGAAATGGCTTTTAGATTGTTCGGCAAAGGGTCAGCACTGTTATATGAGGGGTTGTGGCCCATTGTGCTAAATAACATCTTGGGACAAGAATAACTACTTGAAGGTCAGATCTGCACCACTAGATGGTTGGTTGGCATGTGTGAGACCTTGGCTTGTCCATGGAGAATGGAGAAGACCTATATCCTTCCACTGAGAAGCATCTGGGAGACTGACACACACTAGTTTCTAAAGCCCTTTGAGCTCCTGGGACAAAGCTGTTAGAGATGGCAGTGATGCTGCACAGGATTTGAGAAACAGCCAACAGCAAATAGAAGCAGCCAAGAGGCAAGACAGCCTCCCTCCCCTTCCTTCCTCCACAGCAAAAGAGCTGGTACTAACATCATCCCCCCCAGCACAACTGCAAGAGGAGACTACTGCCACTGAGGATATTTTTTAGCCTGCCTGGGCATCCCCGTGGGTGTCTCTGCAGTCTTTGGCAGAGGATGACAGTTTCACAGCATCCACCTCCATCGAAGCATCCCTCCCGCTCCCCTGAGGTGAAGGACAGCCCCGAAAGCAGGAAGCCAGGCTAGGAAAAGAAGGAAAAGTGACAGAGGGAGGAGACAGGGGAACATGTGGCAACATGCTCCTGTCTGCAAGCAGTTCCTGTCAAACAGTGAGAGGGACAGATCTGAAATGACCATTTACTGCATTTACTGATTCATCTGTGTTAATCTCTCAGTGACAAACCTGGTGCTTGGCCTAAACCTCAGCTGGATATTAGTAATAGCCCTCCAGTCCTGCCCTATGATCACTTACCTTCAACTATCTTCAGTCCTGAGGTGGGAAAGTGAGTTTATATGATAATTGAGTTTATCTAGAGCTTCCTTGTTCAAGCAGGAATAAACACACTGATAGCAGCTCTCAATCTCCCCTGAGCTGTTAGAGCAGCCCCACATCTATTCTATGAATCATGTAACCACCCAGAGGACCCCAACCTCCCACCCCAGACTCAACCATTAAGAAAGCTCAAACCACTGTCTCCACTTTCTTGAAAAAACAGTCTTCCTCACCCAGATCAGATGCCATCCTGGCTTGCAGCTTCAATTCCTTTCCTCCTTGCTCTCCTCCAGGTGCATCAGTTGAATGGGGCTGCAAGAGATGGAGTGAGGACGTGATCACAGGCAGTACCTACACAACAGCAGCAGAGCTACCTCACCCCTTGTGCTGTGCATCACAGCATTAATGATTTGGAAAGAAAAGCATTTGCAAGGCTAAAAGCTTGATGTAACAACAAAAATCAATACTCTGCTCAAGAAAATTCCCTGATGCTGGAGACTTTAAAGCATCACTCAGATAGACAGCACTGGGGCATTCCCCCTGCTAAATGGCAGCCCGACAGACCATTAGAGAGGGGAGGACACTTTAATTTATTCTCTTTGTCATTCTAATATAGACCTTCCCTTTTCATATGGTGTTTGCACCTTTATACTGCAATTTGGGTTCATAAATAGAATGACTCCTAAAAGCTAGGATCAGTATGTCCCACGCTGCCTTTCAGATGGGAGGCAGAAAGAGCCCAGCAAAAAGGACAAGGCCAAATGCACTGCTGGCATGATCAGCAAGTTTCTTGACACTGCAGCTTTACCATTTGAAATATGAGCCCAAATATGGACTTAAATGGAAAAAAAAAAAAAGATGAAAATAAAAATCAAATAAACCCCAAAGACTCGTCCCCTTGCATCCTCACAGCAGCTCTTCACAAGTCAATTCAAGCCTTTTACGAATGTTAGCACTCATAAGGCCTGCATCAGGAATGGTGTGGCCAGCAGAAGCAGGGAGGTCATTCTGCCCCTGTACTCAGCACTGGTTAGACCACACCTTGAGTACTGTGTTTGGTTCTGGGCCCCCCAGTTTAGAAGGGACATTGAGATGCTTGAGCGTGTCCAGAGAAGGGCAACGAGGCTGGTGAGAGGCCTCGAGCACAGCCCTACGAGGAGAGGCTGAGGGAGCTGGGATTGTTTAGCCTGGAGAAGAGGAGGCTCAGGGGTGACCTTATTGCTGTCTACAACTGCCTGAGGGGTGGTTGTGGCCAGGGGGAGGTTGCTCTCTTCTCTCAGGTGGCCAGCGCCAGAACGAGAGGACACAGCCTCAGGCTGCGCCAGGGGAAATTTAGGCTTGAGGTGAGGAGAAAGTTCTTCACTGAGAGAGTCATTGGCCACTGGAATGGGCTGCCCAGGGAGGTGGTGGAGTCGCCATCCCTGGAGATGTTCAAGGCAAGGTTGGACGTGGCACTTGGTGCCATGGTCTAGCCTTGAGCTCTGTGGTAACAGGTTGGACTTGATGATCTGTGAGGTCTCTTCCAACCCTGATGACACTGTGTGATACTGTGTGTGATAATAGTGGTACACAGTACTGTTTACATGCAGAAACCAAGCAGGGAGGTCAACCCACCCAAGATGACAAGCCAGAGGAAGGAGCCAACTCACCTGCCTGCTGCCAGTGCAGGTACAAAAGCAGCTCTGTGAACCCATGGAAATGCTGATTCCTGGTTCCAGAAGAAAAGTTCTAATGCTGTGAGTCTGGTCTGTCTCTCTTTAAGAAAGGATTACTTCCAACATTTTCTTGTTTGTTTTTGTATGCCAGACTCCTGCCCTCGGAGCAAAGGTGGAGCATAGGAAGGCATTTCCCTGCCTTGGCCACAGTGGGCTTGAAAATCTTCCTGAAGGAAGCAAGCTTAATAAACAACAGCAAACAATCCAACAAGCCTCCTCCTTGGCTCCAAATAAACAAGGAACAGCAGGAAGCGGACAAAAAAAAATCCCCACACACCCTCACTGCCACCCCAAGAAGTACTAGGGAGAAGAGTTTGACAAAGCAACCTGTCAGTGGTTCATTTTGTCTCTGTGTTACCAATGACATTTGCAAGAATTGGTGTGGTTTGGGGAAATTACAGAATGAAAATTGGTTCATGCACTCAAGGCTCAACGACCTCAGGCATCAGACATGAACTAGCTACAGACAGCTTACAGACACTGGAATGATGTTCAGGTATAGAAGATGATCTCCAAAAGCTTTGGGGACCAGTGATAGGTTACAGCAGCAGGTTATGAAGTGCACACATCCCCCTTGGATGCTCTGAGGTATCTCTGTACCCCATCATCATTCATGCATCCACAGAGGAACATGCGCAGCAGGCATAGAAACTTGTCTGTAGTTTTTTTCTGAGTTAATTAATATAGGTTTCTCAATTTTGTATTGCTCAAAGAGGCACAGACACTCTCTGCCTCCATTGCATACACTTGCCAGACTCATATAGCTCTTTCCATAGAATCATAGAATCTCCTTTCTATAACAGGAAAGACAGACTTCCACGTCTCCCAGGAACTCACCACAGCAATGAAGTCAGGATTTTAAGAGCAAAAATCAACTTGTTCTACCCTGACATGTAACAGCTTTATTAGACCTGAAGGACCCAGGTTGTTGGGCTCATGCACACAAGCTTAGAGGAATCATAGAATCAACCAGGTTGGAAGAAACCTCCAGGATCATCCAGTCCAACCTATCACCCAGCCCTGTCCAAGCAACTAGACCATGGCACTAAGTGCCTCATCCAGGCTTTTCTTGAACACCTCCAGGGACGGTGACTCCACTACCTCCCTGGGCAGCCCATTCCAATGCCAATCACTCTCTCTACCAACAACTTCCTCCTAACATCCAGCCTGGACCTCCTCAGCCACAACATCAGATTGTGTCCCCTCATTCTGTTGTTGTTTTCCTGGGAAGAGAGACCGACCCCCACCTGGCTACATCCTCTCTTCAGGTAGCTGTAGACAGCAATGAGGTCACCCCTGAGCCTCCTCTTCTCCAGGCTAAACACTCCCAGCTTCCTCAGCCTCTCCTCATAGGGCTTGTTCTGCAAGGAAAAAAAAATATCTCTAAATATTCCAATTGTTTTAAATAAAAGCCCTAAGGAGATCAAAACCAAACCCTCTCCTGACACCTACTCAACAAGCACATGCAGCCCTACCAAAACACACTCCTACTAATGCCTCACAGCAGCGCTTGCTGAACACCAAACACAGGCTTGTCTAAGTCACCAAGCCAGTTGGTAAAGCCAGGTCTAACATGTCAAAATATTTCATCTTCACCCAAACACTCTCAGTTAGTTAATGCTAAACAGGGCAAGGCAGATTTTCTGCTAGAAGACAAAGTTAAGTAAAATGTCTGAGATCATAGGGGAATGTTGCCTCAACTGAAAGAATAACCAACATCTCATCCCTCAGTCTCCTTTCTGTGAAGAACAAGGCTCCACTTCTTCCACTCCAGGACATTTCACCTTGGCTTTTATCCACTGCTTATTCCTCTCTCCTAGAATCCAAGTAAATTGACACGGCACTAAATGAGCTTCTACAAAGCAAACAGTGGAGGAAAGGCATCTCATACCCTCAGTCACTAAACAGGCTCAGGCAGGTGAGGACATTGTGCTGCCATGTGTCACCTAGAGTTGCACAGGACTCTCCAGCTGACACACGGTGGGGAGCACCCGCTGCTTGCCAGGAAAGCCCCATTCTGCAGCTCACTCACTCTCCCTGATACTTCAGAGAGCAGCACTGGGGCTGAAGCCTTCAGTTCTGGTATGCTGCACTCTCTCCTGGGTTTGATCCAGTCCCTCAAGCCTTCCACCCATTCTTCAGAGCTGAGATGCATCAAGGAGCATCAGGACATGCTTACAAAGTGATGGCTGAGAGTTTGTCTGGAAAGCTCCATGAGCACAAGTGCTTTTGTTTTTACGAGAGGAACGTCTAGCAGGCTGCACTGAGCAAAAGGGCGAAGGAACATCTGCGTACACACCACGTGCACACTTCGCAGCACAGCCGCAAGCTGCAGCTGCAAAGCCCCTCTGACTTGGCTGGTGCTGTCTGCTAACTGCTGGCATAAATATAGTAACAGCACTGTACATATGGCAGGCTGTTTAATTTTAGAAATCAAAACTATCAAGTGATTAAGTTAGTCATTCTTCCTCAATTTGGGACCAATACAACACTACCAGAGGCAGCGGTCACAACCACTGTGGTTTGCAAGAGAACAAGAGAGCGCATGTGCATGCTCCTGTGGCAGCAAGGAACACCAGAACCTCATCCTGCTCTGCCCAGCCAGGTCAGACAAAAGGGGAAAAATACCTGAACACAGCATTCAAATGAAAGGTGAATATCTGCAGCTGTGTGTGCACAGAATCATAGAATCAACCAGGCTGGAAGAGACCTTCAGGATCATCTGGTCCAATCTAGCACCCAGCCCTGTCAATCAACCAGACCATGGCACTAAGTGCCCCATCCAGGGTTTTCCCGAACACCCTCAGGGATGGCAACTCCACCACCTCCCTGGGCAGCCCATTCCAATGCCAATCACTCTCTCTGTGAAGAACTTCCTCCTAACATCCAGCCTAGACCTCCCCTGGCACAACTTGAGACTGTGTCCCCTTGCTCTGTTGCTGGTTGACTGAGAGAAGAGACCAACCCCCACCTGGCTACAACCTTCCTTTCAGGTAATTGTAGACAACAATGAGGTCACCCCTGAGCATCCTCTTCTCCAGACTAAACAACCCCAGCTCCCTCAGCCTCTCCTCTCTGCCTGCTGCATATATGTGTGTAGCCTGCAACAAACTCTGCATGTGGTGTAGCAGAATATTGCCTTGAACAAGGACTTTCTAGAAGTAAGATGAAAATAATGTTGTGCCAATTGGCTAATGGAAGTGAAATATGTTTAAATCACAGTCAGGGATTTGAATTCCCCAAGGGAAACTAATGAAGAGGGAAATGAGAGTCCAGGCCAGCCAGCAGAGATGCCACAGTGCAAACATGCTTGGCTCAGGAGTAAGAGCGAGCTATGTGCTTGAACAACACACAGATCCTTTTCACCAGTTGTGTGAGCGTCCTACTATGCTCTGCATCCCAGCCTGTGCCAATGCCTGCGCACCCTCCCCTGCACAGCAGAAGTCTTGATGCACCACAGAAGCAGCAGTTCCCTTTGCAGAGCCCTGTGGCTTATCCTCAAATGCAGCACCAGTCGCACCAGGAGGATGCAACCCTGCAAAACCCATCAGTATCTTTCCCTTCCAGTGAAAACCAACAAATGAAGAAAGCAAACAAGTCATGGAGGGATTTTCTGTTTCTCTAGACAAACACACGAAGAGCAGTTCAAAAGAGGCTAATTAAATTCAAAAATCCCTGTGCAAATACATTAATAATGATTTTGAAATGAGCAGTTAACCAAGGAAGTTTTCAAGGTGGGAAGTGTTTGATACAGAAGAGTGAGAAAATGCTGCTCAGCCTACGTTAGAGACAATCTCTCTGGCTGGCAAACGTGTTTGAGAGAGTGGGCAAAAGCAAATGCTCCTAGGACTAGGAATTGCAGTGTCCCCAGGCTGTAGGAGGACAGAGAAGGCAATTTCCTTTCATCCCAGTCACTGAGAAGACAAGGACACACGGCCATGGACCTGAATGATCACTGTGTAGCCCCACTGAAGAGTTCTTCTTCCCTATTTCCAGGATGGAGGAAAAGCAGAAAATATCTTCTCTCTCCTGTAGTCACTAAGGGAAATTTCCAAGCACCAGATAAATACTTTTCTTCTTCCCATACAATCCTACTCAAATAAAGCATAAATACTTTTCTTCTTCTCATACATTTCTAGTCAAATAAAGTAAAACACTTTTCTTCTTCCCATACAATCCTACTCAAATAAAGTATAAATACTTTTCTCCTTCCCATACATTTATAGTCAAATAAAGTATAAATACCTTTCTTCTTCCCATACAATCCTAGCCAAATAAAGAAACAAAAATCCCAACCAAAAACCCCAAAACCAAACTAAAATATCAGTTGCCTGTAATAGCTGTACAAGTGCTGGGGAAGAGGTTGCCCCAGTCACAAAGAGCCTTTGCCTCGTTTCTGTAGCTTACATCAATAATTGCACTGACGGAAAATGTGTACGAAGTGCTACTATTCTAACAGCAGCCAGAGCTGGCTCCCCTTGTGTAGGAAGCAGCAAATGCTAAGAAATGGATAATTTCTTACAATTGCTATTATAGCAAGGCAGGAAGAGATGACCTTTTTACACTGTCTCCACTCCCACAGTTTGTGGAACCACTCAATTTTGAAGGCCATCATTCTCACAAGCGAGAAAGGCAAGAATACTGTTCTTCATTTACAGAGGGCAAGCCAAGATCCATAGTAAAGTGATGTGCCCTTGTGAAGTCCTTGGCAGAACAAGAAATTAAACCTACTGGATGAGGCCCTGAAACCCAGGTCACACTGTCTTAGTTAAATCTCCAACCGTGGTCACGAGACTATCCCCCTCCTATTCTTCCTCCCTGTTCTCTGCACATCCTTGCTCAGTCCAATACAATTACTTTTTTTCAGGCAAGCTCTCACGAGATACTGATTCATATGCTTGTTAAAATCCAGGTCCACTATACCTCTTTTTTTGCTTTCATTCACTAATTTTATTGTCCTATAAAGTAAAAGATACATTCACCATGCCACCACTACTGCCAAAGCCATTCAGCTGCCATCATCTTCCGGAAACATGTTTGTTTAGTTCATAAATCCTCATTTCAATCTTTTGCTGAATACAAAAATTACATATACAGGACAATAAATTCCAGGATCATTCTTCCTCTGGATTTGACAAACAGAACTGCAGTTATGTCCTCAGTACTGAAATTCCTCTTTTGAAGAGCAGTCAGCAGTCTGATAACTTCAGATAAACCATTTTATTTCCAGAAGGAGCCATGTCTGTATAGACATATAAGTTATAGTGCTCTAGAGGCTCTCTATAGAGGGGAGATTTGGACTGGATGTTAGGAGGAAGTTCTTTACAGTGAGGGTGGTAAGACACTGGCACAGGTTGCCCAGGGAGGTTGTGGATGCTTTCTCCCTGGAGGTGTTTAAAGCCAGGCTGGATGAGGCCTTGAGCAACCTGCTCTAGTGGGAGGTGTCCCTGCCTATGGCGGGGGGTTGGAGCTGGATGATCCTTGAGGTCCCTTCCAACCTAAACCATTCTGTGATTCTGTGATTCTGTGCTCTGCTGTTCTCCCTGATTGCTCCCTGTTGGGAAGCAGAGGGTTTGGGTGTCTACCTGGCAGTTCTTGCTCCCTGCATCACTAAGTTGTCTCATGCAAAATTCAAGAATCACTTCCATGTGCCATAACAAACTGTATTTGTTACTCACCTCATCAGCAATCCAAGTATGCTGGTTTGCAGGTTCAACAACTAGAAGTGGCCCAATGATTGTTTTAGCACTGCATTATTTGTAGGAAACTAAGAGAGAAAGTGGAAAATACAGAGAGAATTAAAAATGACCAAGAATTGTGAGGAACAGATTTAGGAGGGGAAACAATCAGAGTAGGAAAGCTTTGCAGTTTTGACTCATGTTTAAATGCCTCAAGAAAGGAGAATCACTTAGAGGTAAACCCAATTGGTAGAATCAGAAGAGAAGGAAGGAAGTTAACTGCAAAATTCAACTAGACCACCAGGAAAAGCCTCCAAGCGGTTCAATTTGTTATGCTGTGGTGAATCCTGCTTAGGAAAAGGATAGAATTTACATGTAAAAGCTGCCCAGATAAAACAAATCAGGTGTGTTTACCATATGTGAGCTCACATAAGTCACCTTTAATGTAGCTAAAACCTGCACACTAATAGCAGCAGAGACAGAGGATGTGCCAGTGTGAGCTGCTTAGCTACATCTCCATGACTCCATGACAGAAGCAGCCCTTGCTAATACACATATTTTTGTGTAACAAAATGCACAAAAGAACTGAGAGGTCCAGAGAGGGCAGAACTCAAAACTTACCTGCTTGTAACCATCTATTTCACTTCCAAGCTTGCCCTAGGGCTGAGGCAGCAGAGCACACGAATGAACACCTCCCCGTGACACACAGGACAGCTGTTCCCACCCAGATCGCTTGTGTTCCCTTGTGAAAAGTCCCATGGGTAGATCAGTCTTTTAGCCTAGTTTCTGCAGCACTTGTGTGTCCTGCTAATGTGGAGCTGCTGATCATTCAACCAGGACAGAAAGTCACCTGGTAAAGGGCTTGCACCCTATGGGTTTGCGCTAGGGCCCTTTGCAGGGCACACACATGCCCCTTGCCCTGCCTGCACAAGGGTCAGGGATTCTCCACAGACAGCAATCCTGGCTGACGACCACAGCAAGCTGGTCACAGCTTGTGGACTGGACAGCAAAATTTCCAAGGACATGAATCTGTTCCAATAGCAAAGGGACATTTTGCCCATGCTAATGCTTCCTTTTATCCACCCAAAGCTCTAGAAAAAGTCAGTTCTAACAAGCATAGTTTAAGAGCCCTGAAAAGCCTCCAGTCCAGAACCTAGGGACTGCTCATTGAGAACATTAGTGCTCTTGGGGAAAAAAAACATTGTTAGATGGGTTTTGTCTGTATCTTTTTATGTATCCTGGAATAAGGATTTCACCAGGCTGTTCTCACTGCAACTGACAGTGCTGAGCTCATGAGGAGCAATGGTCATGAACCAAAGATCCTTACTGCACAGATTTTATAGTCCTCTTCAATGCAATGACTACAGACATGCCAGGCTAATCCTGATTAGTAACCAACAGCTTCAACAGCGATTATATTGATAATAACCACTTAAGCTTTTTTATGTCAGGTGGATCTCATTTCATTTCCACAGCTGTGTCTGATATTTTAGCTACTTCTCCATCCTTTTTCTCTCTAGTCCACTCTTCCCCATAATGGCACAATTAAGGAAAAAGTCTGGGAATTATTACCAGTGTTGCAGGCTCCAGCCACTGCTATTTCTCTCTTCGTCCAAGGACTGCACTCCTCTTGGCTCTCCATTTCCCTTGCCAAGCTTGGAAGTGCTAAGACACCTTTCAAACTGTCTTCGTTAGCACAGGTTTCCCACATTGTCTGGGATATGACAGGGTAAAAATAAAAAAACCAAAACCCCCCAAACAAACAAAACCACCACCAACAAAAATCAACCAGCACCACCACAGACAAATAGAACAAAACTCCACAGACAACAACATCAACAAAACAACACAACAAAACCTCCCACCCCAAAGCCCAACAAATAAACAAACAAAAAAAAAACCCCAACCAAAACCCCGAACCCTCAAGGTTGGGTTGCTTGGAGAAAGGCACATTTCAGGTACCTGCACTGCACAGGTGTTTGAACACCTTATGGCTGCTCTTAGAAACAACCACTTGTGGCTAAGTGCCACTACACAAGTGGTGAGATGACAGCCAGTCAGGGTGATCTAGCAGTATGGAGAGCACACAAGTACTCAGACAGAGTGGGACAGCAGTGGAAAGAGCTGGCACATGCAGAGCATCACTTATTCAGAACAGAGACACCTCCCTGGCTGTGCTGAAGCATGTTGTACCTTAGCCCGTTTCCAGGGTAGCTTTTGCCATATGCAACAGAGCAATGTCAAATGTCAAGAAGCATTTCATTCACCTGCAACATACTGGGATGTGAAAGAACACAGAGGTTACCTGTACCAGCCACTGAGCATAAAATGAAGTACCTGCTTTAACCAGCTGTCCTTTTTGTCACAAGAGGTACAACATCAGAGCTCAGACACTCGAAGGTCAGCCAAGTTGGTCAGTGGGGCACAGCAGGACATCCTGGCTTGTGTTCCCTGTTCAGGGGGCTGCTGTTTGACAATCAGTAGCAGGGGAACCAAGACCAAGAATTTTCTCCTTGTTCAACATCGAGTCACGACCTGAACAAGATGCTTACACCACACCTTCTCCACATGGAAATGGTGGAATGTATCCACTTCCCTGTGCTTGTGTACATGCTGCAATTGGTGCCCATAAGGTACTTTCACAGTATCACACAGTATCACAGTATCACCAAGGTTGGAAGAGACCTCACAGATCATCAAGTCCAACCTGTTACCACAGAGCTCAAGGCTAGACCATGGCACCAAGTGCCACGTCCAACCTTGCCTTGAACAGCTCCAGGGACGGCGACTCCACCACCTCCCTGGGCAGCCCATTCCAGTGGCCAATGACTCTCTCATTGAAGAATTTTCTCCTCACCTCGAGCTTAAACTTCCCCCGGCGCAGCCTGAGGCTGTGTCCTCTCGTTCTGGCGCTGGCCACCTGAGAGAAGAGAGCAACCTCCCCCTGGCCACAACCACCCCTCAGGTAGTTGTAGACAGCAATAAGGTCACCCCTGAGCCTCCTCTTCTCCAGGCTAAACAATCCCAGCTCCCTCAGCCTCTCCTCGTAGGGCTGTGCTCGAGGCCTCTCACCAGCCTCGTCGTCCTTCTCTGGACACGCTCAAGCATCTCAATGTCCCTTCTAAACTGGGGGGCCCAGAACCGAACACAGTACTCAAGGTGTGGTCTAACCAGTGCAGAGTACAGGGGCAGAATGACCTCCGTGCTCCTGCTGGCCACACCATTCCTGATGCAGAGTATCAATCTTTCAGGCCACTGGTTGAAGGTTGTCAGACAAGAGCTGAGCCTGACTGTTGTAATCAGTCCTGGGCTTGTTCTATGTGATATTAAAAGCCTGGGTCAACACAGAGGAATTTTTCTCCAGCACTCCCCGAGTTCTTCTGTACAGCAGAGTTAAAGCAAGCAAGAGAGAGAGGGAGAGAGAGACATTCCCATTTGATTGGCTGTGACTAGCTGCAATTAAAAACTATAATTTATTACCCTGGATTACAAGTATAATTTCAATGCAGAGAATTAAGGTTTTCTTCAGAGATGGAAATAAAGATTAATTTTTAATTTCCTTTCTCACTGCACATTTAAGAGCAATGGACTCCATAGAAAACTACAGGTCAAAATAGTTTTATGGAGGAAAGACAATGTTCCATTGCTGAATAATTTAATGCTCTTGCTGCCTTTTTAATATTTGACTGCAGCTCCCTCATGCGAAACAACGGCAGCAGACGTTACAGCTTTTGCTGCAGCACTCAGGTCAATGTGACTTTGAAGCAACAAAGTTTCACTGCTCAGGACTTCAGCTGCAACTGGAGCTCCCTGGCACAGGCAGCTGCCTTCCACAAGAAGGGCAGAGGCAGCTTTCCATCAGGGCAGGCAGCTGGGCTGGGGAGCAAGAATGAAATGAAAGGCTGGGGAAGCAGAGGGCACCAGAATGGACCAGCACCAAGGTGGATAGGTGCACAGCAGGTACATCCTACCTTGGACAGAGGTGGGGCCAGGTGGGGCTTGGTCTCTTCTCCCAGACAACCCGCAACAGAACAAGGGGACACAGTCTCAAGTTGTGCTGGGGGAAGTATACTTTGGATGTTAGGAGGAAGTTCTTCACAGAGAGAAGGCATTGGAATGGGCTGCCCAGGGAGGTGGTGTAGTCACCGTCCCTGGAGGTGTTCAAAAAAAGACTGGATGAGGCATTTAGTGCCATGGTCTGGTTGACTGGATAGGGCTGGGTGATAGGTTGGACTGGATGATCTTGGAGGTCTCTTGCAACCTGGTTGATTCTATTCTATTCTATTCTATTCTATTCTATTCTATTCTATTCTATTCTATTCAGATAAAGCAAGAAAAGTGTTTCCACCTAGGAAGTGCTGCCATAGAACATGGGACTCGGTGGTTTTGCCTGCTGGCAGAATGCGTTAATCCACTTTCCACAACACATCAGCGGAACACAGGGGATAACTGTGAAGCATAAATCGTGAATTCATTAGGTCACCACTTGCCAAAACTGGTTCCAATCTCTGAAGAAAACAGTCTGGAGACACATGCCATTAGCACAGCACTTTGGAGTGACCTATAAAAGAGAATCCAATGCAGGATGAGAAGAAAGAAATTCTGTGTCTGTCCATCTATCCCAGAAAGAGTATCTCAGCACAGAATCTTCAGTTGATGGTGACAGCAGGAAGACACCATCACGAGCCTTAGGCAAAGTATCTGACCCTGGGCAACTGGCAATGAGCAGAAAGGTCACTGAAATTCAGACATGCTTTAAATAATTGCTCTGATAGTAGCAATTAACAAAATCCCTGTCATGCTAATAACTTGTATCCCAGTTAACTGAATAATCCTGAGCCAGCAGAACCACATCCTGTATGGCCTAATAGCAGACCTTTCCATTGTAGAGCTTTTAAAATTTACTGGCATCTTCTAACTGGTATCTCAGGTTATAAATGGGATTAGATGTCCAAGTGATGTGACTGCTGCTCACGTGAGTGCTGTGCAGGGTCACAAGCAGGAACATCCCCCAGGGATGTAGAGGTGACAGTACTTGCAATATGGACCTAATCCTTTGAGTGCTGAAGATCTCCATCTCTTGCCCCTCTGTTTGAGGAGGGGAAAGAGGTGTTTCTATTAAAGTTGTTCACGTAGGGATCTCCGAGGAGGTTCAGACATAATAATGAAGCCAGATGTCAACATTTCGGCACCTAAAGTACATCTATTTTCAGTGTAGAACATCAACAGAACTACATACTCAATCTGGGACAAGCCAACTCCAGCCTGCAACTGATACCCTAGCGTATAAGCTGACTCTGAGTGAGATACAAGTCTCTTGAGGGGTCTTCTGAGAAGCAGTGCATGGCTCTTTTTTCTCTTTAGGTTCTACACTTAGCTCTACCAAGCCCAGGCCTCAGAAGGCTGCAAGGGCTGAGTTAGGAGGCAAGAGTGCACACTCCTGTGTAATGAAGCTTAATCTAATTATTTTCACACTGAAAACCAAAACCAAAACCACCAGGAAGTCCCTCCCATGAAAGTCAATCGATGCCCCTTCCTTCCTGCAGTCCCTCCCTTCCAATAGTCACTTTTTTTTCCCCATCTCCTCCAAGGGTAACTGGCTCAGTCTCCCACGAGGATGAGGACAGAGCTGCAGATTAACACCATCAGTTAAAAAACTGAGCTTTTATGGGGATAAAGGAACACAGAAGGGCAGTCACAGTGGGTAGCATGAAGCAAGGACATATTTCATCCTAGGCCAGGAAAACAAGGCAAGCTTTTTTCAGACTGCCTCCTGTTCAGCTTGAGCAATCACATCCCCTTGCTGAGGAGCTGAGTCTTTTCTGGAGCGTGAAAGTTTGTCAGATGTGTTTGCTCCCCTAACCAGCCAGGAGAAGGCAAAAGCTTGATTGCTTCTTGCCAGTCTGGGAGGTGACAGAAATCACCATGGCCATACCAGCTCAGGCAAAGACTTCTCAGAGCTCACAGGTAAAAGCATAGAAGCTGAAAAAAACAGGGCAACTGAATGGGGACTGCTTCTTCCTTCTAGCCAGAACTTGTCCCTAAAGCAAGTCTCTTACCTTCCGTGCGATTTGAGAATGAAACTCTAGCCAATTGAAGCTACAAGAGCTGCCCCAGCACTCCTGACAGTAGGGGTACTAAGTTACACCCAGACTGATTTCTGCCTCGGGCATTTATCACATGCTGACACCTTACAAAATTCCCTGCAGATTTCCAGTTGCCTGCATTATTTTCCTGCACTGTCTGTCCTGAACAACTGCGTCCAGACATTGTTTGCTTTAATCAATCATGTTTCTATTCCCTTGTGGCTGCCTTTCAGCAGTGACTGAAGCACTTGTTAACTACAGTAAGTTTTCTTCTGATGGCTGAGGACTTGCAAACCCTGTGAAAGGGATACAATTGGGTCTGGATGTGACTAGACTTTGGCAGGGCCCAGCTTTGCTCAGCCCAAAGCACTCAGAGATTTGGTGAGCTTTTCAGAAGTATCACAATATCACAGTCTCACAGTATCATCAGGGTTGGAAGAGACCTCACAGATCATCAAGTCCAACCTGTTACCACAGAGCTCAAGGCTAGACCATGGCACCAAGTGCCATGTTCAATCCTGCCTTGAACAGCTCCAGGGACGGCGACTCCACCACCTCCCTGGGCAGCCCATTCCAGTGCCCAATGACTCTCTCAGTGAAGAACTTTCTCCTCACCTCGAGCCTAAACTTCCCCTGGCGCAGCCTGAGGCTGTGTCCTCTTGTTCTGGTGCTGGCCACCTGAGAGAAGAGAGCAACCTCCCCCTGGCCACAACCACCCCTCAGGTAGCTGCAGACAGCAATAAGGTACTTCCTCCTCTGTTGCTGGGATGCTTGTGGTCACCTTTGGCAAGCACCCCAGGTCTTTGGACGACTTGGAAAGTCTAGTCTTCGGTACTGGAGCTCCAGGGAAGCCAAGGAGACATGGAAACACCAGCTACAATAGAGCATCCTTCTCAAAGGCAGTCAGCATCAGTCCTGCCTCTAGCAGCCCACCCCTGGCATAACCACTGCCTGAGAGCAAAGACTGGTATGTGTCTCCGGAAATGGAGTTTAGATGTTTGTCTTATCTGAACAAGTTCAGTGACTGAACACACTGCACAAAGGAGCGCCAGCAACCCTGACAAAGCAACTGCCGTCTCCTTATCACGGTCTCCAAAAGGACTGAAAAGAATCAAGCCTCAGAGACTTATCTCTTGAGAGATGTTCAGTGCCCATGCCTGGCTTACCGATCAGCTCTAACTCCCTCTTTTCACTAGAGCTTTTCTGCCTCGTTTTTGGCCACACAGTACAGCCTTGCCACTTCCTGAGTGTGGAGTCGCCGCGAGGGGAAGGGGGTGTGGAGGATGCGCCCTCCTTGCCGCTGCTGTTGTCTCATGTTTCTGGACAAGGGGATGCTGTTACCTAGGGCATTTTTACCGTTGTGATAACTGCAACAAATGGCCATCTCGGTATCACAGGAGGGTTCTGAAGTTTTGGGTGATGACAACAAAATGGATGCTGAGGCCAGGTTTCCTTGAAGCCACCTTAACCTGGGGTCCCTTTCTCTGTACAGCCTCCCCATGTACTCAGACCTCAAGATGGAGTCCCACTGCCAGTGTGACATCTGTGTCAGTGGGAAGTGCTTACCCTGAGATGGGAGATCACTCTTGGTTATAGTCTACTGCTGGTTCCAGAAAATAGAGGCTTGGTATCACAATGACTGTTCCAGTGATGTAGGGCTGGTGTAGCTTTCAGACTTGTGGGAAGAAGCACTCAAGAAAAGGCAGGTTGCAACATTAAGAGAAGAATCAATATAGTCTGAAGAGTTAGGAAAAAAAAAGTCAATCAGGAAGATTACAGACCAGACCGAAGGAACATAAGCTCCTTTCAGAAACAAATGCTCCCATATATTCCCAGCTGACTTCTTCGCTTCTTCCAGTTGCACTGGACTGTGTGTCATATGCCTGTCACAATGCTCCTCAGCAAAGTAACCTACCAGATCACAGAAAAGTTGCCTTTTGTGACAGCTTTCTCAATAGCCCTCTGAAATACTACTGCTGACATGAATCAGGCTAGGTCCTTCAAGCCCCTTCCCCACCTGCTCACTCCAGCAGCACCAAGCCCTGCTCTGACAGCTCCCAGTCAAGTCAGTTAAAAAAACACCTTTTAGTTCCAGTAGGAGCAGAGTTTGGCTAATCCTGAATGCTATTGAAAACTCTTTCCTAAAGACAAAAAGAGCAAGCACAGAGATACCTAATTTGGAACATAAGAGATCAGGCCATAAAGGACCAGTGCATGGTAAGGCTGACAACAACAGCTTATAGAGGACAAGGCATGTAAAGCAAGTTAGGCTTTATCTACGAATAGCCTCTTTAAACTAGTAGAAGCCTTTTGGGTTTTGGTGTTACTCAGCAAGAACAGAGGCATCACAAATGTCACTCCATGTCAATGGGACACACATGCCAACTGGCATTTTGTATTTTCAGTTTCTGGAAATAATGACTTAACTCCCTAGCTTGGAACCTGTCTGCAAGAAACAGGTTGGGGTTGATTCCATACCAGCCTTGCTTGGGATGCAGGTGTGACGGCTATAGCCTGCAGCTGCTCTGAGGTTCCCCATGTTCAAGATGGTGGAAATTCAACTGCATGAAACAGTAGCTCCAGTGAAGGATAAATGTGATTCTCACTTGCATCCCAGTCTTCAACCAAAGTATCTTAAACCAGGTCAGAACAGCCTGTGTCTCCACTATCTGATCCCAAGCTCTCAAATTTAGACAAGCAAATAGAATGACTTATACAAAGCTATGAACTAATACACATGCTTTTGAGAGCATTCATTGGATTTTTGGTATTAGGCAACAAGAATTTTTTCTTATTATCTCTGGCACTTTGAATGCAGGAGTGTAAAAGCAGTACCATGCTTTATTCTCAAAAACCCAAAAACTCTCCCCTGAAAAGCTCAGGGTCTCTAAGGCCAGCCATATCAAGAGTAAGATGGCGAAAGCAGGGGGGAGATACTTACAGCAGTACCATTGTTTGTTTACATGGCTAATCCCATTTGTCATTTGAGGGGACAGCAGTGTTTTAGGACTAGGCAGAGACAGAAGACCTGCAACCTGGCCCAGCTTTGCTCCTACCTTCCTGCACACAGCCCTGAGCAGGTCACCTTAGCCCTGTGCTTGCCCTCTCCCTGCCCAACCGTCTGCCCTGGCTGGGACTGTCTCAGGTTGTTTGTCACAGGGCGTATCTCCCCTAGGCATATTTTGTACCTTGTTCAGTGAAGCCCTGCTATAATCTTAGGTCTCTAGGCACTTCCCTAATACATCTGTTCAGTGAAATGGCTGTAACTGGTTGTGCAAATATCTCCATCCATTTCCATATTAAAAAATCTCTCCTCCAGAAAGCACACATAATCAACACAAATGTCTGCCTGTAAGCATGCAAGGCTGAATTAACAACAGATGCTGTTTACGGAGAAGTCTCACCGATGGAGCTCCATACAGCTAAAATTCTTCCATCAGACGTTCCCCAAACAGCCCCTCTCTCGTGGTATGCTCAGCTTAACAGATGCAACAGGGGCTGAAAGGGGAGGTTTCAGTTGCCAGATAATAACTGATACCCCTTTTTTCATGCTGTAAAGTTTGGAGGTTTGGCACACTGCTCACCACAAACTCTACTCAGCTCATGGCTTCACCTTGGTCTGTGCAGGGCAGGTGGTACAGGAGAGCCTGGAACACCACAGACTCCTCCAGTAAGGGTACCAGAACCTGAGCTACAACAAAAGCTTCTGAAGTATTTTTCATTACATTTTTAACGGGGGCAGATATGAACAAGGACCCACCAGAGTGCCATTAAGGTTTTTCATTCTGTCATTTCTCATACCTGTCTGAAATAGGGTGACTTCAGGAAAGGTCCCAAACCCTCATCCATAGCACCTATTCCATAGAGCAAGCTTCAACAAAAATGACCATAGAGTAGGCTTTGCTGCATGTCCCTGCCATACTGTTTTAAGGCTGGAGATCTCCTACCAAACAAGGAAGAACTCAACAGAGGCTGTAGGTGGTCTTGGCTGGACACTGCCCATGGGGCACCCAAATTCCTTAGCAATCAACATGAGAAGAAACTTCATCGCAGGTCAGGTCTACTGAACAGAGCTCTGGAACAACAACGACAACAGAAAAAGGACATCTTGTTTTCATATGGTTTTTCATATGGGTATGAAGAGAGGAAAAAAACACCACAACCCCCAAGCTGATGAGAGAGATAAATTCTCAAAACCAGAGACAGAAGCCCGGAGCAGATACTGGAGGGAAAACACCACCAAGATCCGATTAGCCCAGTGAATCAGCGCTGTGGACAGTATCTCTACACCAAACTACTCTTCCCTTTTCCCCTCCCACACTCTTCTTCTCATCACTGCAAAGCTCTCCCAGCCCACAGTTCTGCTTACCACTCACACACATGAACCCTGACCAGGGTGCTGCCAGAGCTGACTCACACAATGCCCTCTGCTGATGCAGTCAGTGCCAGTGTAGGCACTAGGCCCTTGGCTTTGGGTAGTTTCCCTCACCACAAGCACAGTTGCTGATCTCTCCTTTCAGCATTATTGTTATCCTTTCACCAGTCCTGCATTTGGGACAATTTCTGGGCTCAGATGATTAGCAGGGATTGAGTTGGCAGGTAGGGAAAAAAAAATCTTTCTGTGAAAGAGAAGAAATGTCTCTTTTGGACCAGAGAAGGGGACACAGCTGCCACCATGCATCTGCAGCCCTGGTGCATTGCCTATACGAACACAACTGGCTTCTTCCAGGGACTCTTTGAAGTCTCTTAAGAAGAAGGAGATAAACCTTCTAGGAGGGCTTCTTGGCTTCACAATCACAGAGTCTAGAGGTTTGAGTCAAGAAGTGTCCCGTTCCATGCTCCACTAAACTGTCTCTGTGCACCACTCAGTGACTGAAATTCATGACATGACCAAGGTGTCTCTATACCATCCAGTCTGGCCCAGACTGTACACAAATGCATGATTGTTGGTTGAACAAAGAGCCTGTAGTGAAATCCATGCAGCTAGGAGCACACAGGCAGATTAGCTCAGGAAAACTGATTCACCCACAGCTAGAGACATGTAGCACAAATGTCCTCCATGTGAAGGGAACTGAGAGGATGCTGCTTTTCCACACTGCTGAGTTGCAACTTTCCCTGCAGCTGTGAGAGGAGAAATTATCTCCAAAATAACTGATAACAGTAGAAGAGTGAAAGACAGGAAGGACAGCAGCAGGAAGACCCTGTCCTGATCAGAGAGAGGCATTCAGTCAGGTTTTAGCTATTTACAATGACCCTGCTAATTAAGCAGCTAAAACCTTTGAGTGACTCTTCCCAGCAGCGAGGCTATTCCCACATGGCTGACTGTAAGCAGCATCATATCTCCCCCATGCCGGCCAGATCGAGTCATAGTTTCCAGACCAAAGAGGTACCATTTTGGTCTCTCCAAACTCAAGAGGCAAACTCAGGAACAAAGCCTGGAGCAGATGAATACCAGAGCCTTGCCAAACCACTGACAGCAGCTTTACCATGTAAGCATAAAGCCAGGCTCCCTCTGCCAAGCTGCGAGGCGGGTGTGTGAGCCCCGGCTGCAGAGTGAGCCCAGTCCTGCTAAGCGCAGCGGCTTTCCCAGGCCTCCTTCTTCTCTGTTCTGGGGCCAGGATCAGCAATATCTCTATGGAAATAAGCCTTAATAGTTGCTCTGGATCCAGCAGGAGGAGCTGGCTAAACACACATTTTTGTCTTAATGTAGGGCCTAAATAAACAGTCAAATAAGAACTCAATTTAAAAAATCCTGTAGTTTAAAGGATTCCCTCAATTCTCTGTATTCCTTTTACTCCCATGGCAACTGACAAGAGTCTGATCTGCAGGCCAAGTATTTTCTCCTGCCTACTTTTCAAGTGTAACTGGAAAAGAGTACACATAAAATTGATGTTGGTTGGACCAGTTTCTGGAAATCCTGTTAACACCTTTGTCCTAAGTAATTGGTGAAAACATCTTGCATTCTTTAAATGCACTCACCAATGCCATTTTTGGACTGGATGACCTTGGAAGTCTCTTCCAACACGGTGGATTCTGTGATTTTCAGTTTTTCCCTTGAACCTCCATCACCATCACTGTCACTACTGAGTGTGGAATCATAGAAACATAGAATCATACAATGCTTCAGGCTGGAGGTGACCTTAGAGATCACCTGAGTTCACGCTCTCCCCGCCTCCAAACACAGGTACACCCTCTACTAGATCAGGTTGCTCAGTGCCTTAGCCAGCCTGGCCTTGAAAGTGGTAAGATCCTGGAATGGGTTGCCCAGGGAGGTGCTTAAGGCCAGGCTGGATGAGGCTCTGGCCAGCCTAATCTAGGGTAGGGTGTCCCTGCCCATGGCAGGGGGGTTGGAACTAGATGATCCTTGTGGTCACTTCCAACCCTGACTGATTCTATGATTCTATGACCTCTGAAGAGATATCAACAAGTTCTGTGGGCAACTCATTCCAGTTGTTTCAATACCTTCACAGTAAAGAATGTCTTCCTCTGATCTAAATCTAGCCTTTCTCAGAGTCCTCCTGCCCTCTTGCTCTGTCTCTCCCAAAGCTCTCCCAGGAGTTTGTTCTAATGCTATGATTGGTCTCAATGCAAAGGCATCATCTAGTTGATTGGACAGGGCTGGGTGATAGGTTGGACTGGATGATCTTGGAGGTCTCTTCCAACCTAGTTGATTCTATCTATGATTCACTGATATGCTTGCAGGACCTCTACACAGCTGAGGGATCCAGAGCTACCTAACTTGCTGTCCAGATAGCCAAACCTGCAGGCAATGACAGAGTCCCTTCAAGTGGACACCACTGCAAGCAGATAGCAGCGCATAGCCCAAAGTGCCAATCACCCCCACTGCAGGCAGCAGTAGCACAGCTACTTCTACACACAAACAGCAATAGCAGTAGAGCCCAGGCCAATGTTACTGACACCAGCTTCTCCAGTGATCATCTTCCCTTCTGGCCTTGCGGCTGCAGCTGTGTCATTCGGTGGGAACATCAGTTCCTGTTTATCCACAGACTGAATTCTGGTCTTGTGAGTAATGAAGGCCAGGTTCAACCACAACTCACTTGTGACTGGGGAGCTGGAAGCAAATGAAAAGACCCTCACTTTAATTATTGGGTCTACGCAGAGATGCATAAAAGCATCATCTCTGATTTGGGGTCTTCAGTTATAGTTTTGGCATCTGCTGGCAAAACTGCCAGGCTGAGCCTTCTTGAATTCCCACCCTTGTGGCAATAAGGAACTTGCAGGACCAGCTCTTTATTTGACACACCTTCTTCCACAATTTACCCAGTAGACTTTGAATCACCGTTCAAAGGGCCCATAGCCCTCTCAAACAAACATTTCCTGCAACTTAAACCAAACAAACAACTTTGTGAAGTATTTTCCACCTTGGGCAAGTTGTGCATCCATCAAACCAGCCCTCTCCCAACTTGGAGCACGCTCGTTCAGAGGCTGGAAGGCAAAGCTGCAAAGACTCTGCAAAACTCTCAGATATATGCACCTGCTTTATGAGTGGATGTTTTGTCCCTTATTTTTGTAGTAGGAAAAGAAACCTGAGTTCTTTTACCTGACAGCTTTTTACAATCTGGCCAGTGTAAGGTATAATACAGTCTTTTTTTCCCTCCTTGCTTCTCAGATCTCAGGAGCGTGTGCCAAAAGACTGTCAACTTGTTAAAAGTACATTAATGCAAATTCCAGAGCTTTCAGTTATGTTTATGCTAATAGAAAGCCTCCCGCTCTGTGACAGGCCCAAGTGAAGAGTCAGTAACAGGAAAATTAATTCCAGCTGTTGAAATTGATTTAAAACTAGCTTATTCATAATAATAATAATAATTGGGGGGGGGGGGGATCCTGAAATAAAAATTTAAAAAAGGGAAATACAGAAAGCACAAAATCATGTTTACTGCATGAAAGCAGAAAGGGTTCTCCTGTTGGGAAGAAATCTTCCAAATTTAATCAAGCCTGGTTAGAAGAAAGCTGTAGCCTGTTATCAGGTTGTAAGTGTAGATTAACATGAAAAGAATTAGCTATGTGCACAGCCTGATTTTGCAAAGGAAACACAAGGGGGTTTTGTGCACATATTTTGTTTTATATTCCTTATGTCTAATCCACAGGCAAGGAGACCAAATCCAGGGACAGGTAGTACTTTAGAGGATAATGGCTGCATACTGAGAATACCAGAGCTCCTGGGTGGGAAGATTACCTACCCATGACCGCTGCATTTGGTCACTGCCTTTACACACATTTCTGCTGACTTGAGTTCTCAGTGATTTCCATGTTTAGACAACCCCAGCCTTGAGATCAGATGCCCCCAACTTTGCTGGGGTTTCAGAGTTCAACCCAAGACCTTGCTGTGAAATGAGTTCAAATCAAGACTTTGTTGCTGGCTGGCCTGATATTTATAAAACAATCTCCAATGTTCATACCCTTGATCTAAATACCCAAAGTTTTTGCTGTAGTCTTTTGTTTTGTTTCTTCTTTAATTTCCCAACAGAGATCCTCTTAAGGGCCTTGACTATGTATAGGTGCAGCCCTAAAATCTGAAGGAACATAACACCTTGCAGAAGTCAGTTTTGAAACAGAAAATGAGGTGGTCATTAGAAATTTGTTCCGAAATAGGCTCTCAAGCATTCAACAGCTACAGCTGGAACCAGGTTTGAAAGAACATAGCATTCTCATTTAAACAACGGAGCTGAGCTTCCAAAGCACACAACATCCTCTGGCCTCTGCTGTAATACCCACCGCTTACAGGATCTGCCCTGGTCCTAATGGGCATTTCTGACTGACCTGAAGTCTTAATTAGGGTCCTGCAAAGATGCTAAGCCTTCACAGGATCACAGGGTGTCAGGGGTTGGAAGAGACCCAAGGAGATCATCGAGTCCAACCCCCCTGCCAGAGCAGGACAAAATTATCTAACGCAGATCACAGAGGAACACATCCAGACAGGCTTTGAAAGTCTCCAGAGAAGGAGACCTCACAACCTCTCTGGGGATCCTGTTCCAGTGCTCTGGGACCCTTACAGTAAAGAAGTTCCCCTCGTGTTGAGGCAGAACCTCTTTTGCTGCAAAGGAGCCCAAGACAGAGGGTTAATTTTTAAAGACCACTTTCTCCAAGCCCAAGCTAGGTGTGTTCCCTTGAGTAAGAAAATCAGGAAGATGTGCTAGAAGACCTGCACAGTTGAGCAAGGAGCTCCCAAAGGAAACCTCAGGGAAGAAAGAAACTTAAGCCTTATCTCTCACCACAGTCATATCATCTGATTAGGACCATATTCCTTGCTGCTTTTGAAGGAGCTGATCCAGAGTTCACTGAAATCAATACAAATCTCTCCACTGACTTCCCTAGGTTTCACATCCAGCTTTAAAGGACAGTCTTGCATTTCATTATTGAAGAGCCCTAGTAGCCTTCCACAGACTATGTCTTTGCTGCCCCCATCACCCAGTTCCATACCACCAAGACTTCCCACCTTGGATATAATTCCACTTTCCTCCATTTAAGATGCCGCACATTTTTCACAGGGGCAAAGATGGAGAGATGTCATAACTCACATGGATCTTAACCAACTTGTGACTCTGAGGAATTCATGTCCGTGGGTGGATGTGAGAATAAAGTGTTGGACCAATTTCAGCAAGAATCTTGAGAGAAGCCAAGTCAAACCCATGGTTATGCAGGAGGCTAACAAAGGACACCAGTTCTAACCTCGTAAGAGTCTTCTGGGCTGGTGAGGGAGGTTGCTTCCTTTTGAGGTGGAAAAGGAGGAAGGAAGTTTCTCTAGAAACCCCACTAGAATTTCAGAAGTGTGTCCCTTTACTATCAGCCATATGGAACCAAGAGAAACCTTACAGCATGCCACAACAAAGAAATGGGCACAGACAAACTGCCAAAGTGGAGACGCTGTTGGTTCAGAGACTGACAGCACCCCTGACTCACACCATCAGAGGAAGGAAGGAACGACAATGAAGAAAGCAGAGACAGTTTTTCAGAGCCTACTTCATGTCTTCTGCTAGCAGATGCCAGGGAAGGAGGACTGAGGACACTTTAAACTGAGGAAGGTGCAGCTAGAACCATCATTTGAACTTACAAGGGCTATTCGCAGCTCTGTCAACCAACCATAGTCAGTTCATGCAGGGAAACAAAGTACTGCAAATTACATGAAAGCAATTATCAGTAGAGGAAGAGGAAGGGATATTACCCTTTACAAGACTAATACTTCTGAAGAATGAGATTCTATAGGTGGAAGCAGGAAGGAGTTTCTCTAAGGGCTGGTATTTCCCTCTATGGCACTCCCTCTGTCCATGCTCACCCCATTTGCACGTGTTTGGTTTGTCAGGCTCAGGCTGTTTTCAAGCAAACTGCCAGACTCCTGCTTCTGATGAGGCTTCTACCTACCTTCAGCCCCCTTGGCCCAAAATCAGCAAGGCAAACCCAGGAATTCAAATAGGATCAGCTTGAGAGATGGTGCCACTGGTGTTCGTTTTCAATAATCGGCTTTGGGTTATTGTTCTCCTACTTCTGGATCCTGACTCTTTCAGAAGTAACCGAAGCAGACAAGCAAATTACATGGGGAGGTGGAGCTCACACAAACATAAGGACTAGAAACATGCCCTTGAAATGAAGCTACAATTCTCCAGCAGTTATTTAATTCCCAAAGCCTGGGTGCTAAACAACCAAAAAATCCTCACCAGAAAATGCTGCTGCTGGGGAGTCTCTCCTCCTACATATTTCTTACATAAAGGAAGTTTGACTTGAGAGCTGAGTAAAGACGATCAGGACTTAGCCCTAAGAGTTAAAGAAACTGTTACCACCCAAAATCTGTAACAAAAACGAGTCTTTCTTCCCCAGACAAACGGGGCTCGCTTGAAGCGGCCAGGAATCATGTGCCATAGAAAGGCAGGAGAATGTCTGGACCAAGGCCCTGAAGGCATACAGCCACGGAGAAGCTTAGCAGGACTCTTCTGGCTTGCTTTTTGCAAGGCTTTGGAGCCCACCACTTCATTCAGAACAACGCTGAAACACAGGGATTCGAGAACAGAAGTAAAAAAGTAACCATCATTTCAGCGGCTTTCTGGCAGGACCAGTCTGAAGTGATTCCCGTGCCTGCAGGGAAGACCAGGACATGCAGGATCCCACATGCACAGGGTCGAGGTTAAAGTCTCCATTTGGTACCCTGTTGCCGAGGCAGAAGGCTAGGCTGGCCAAGAAAAGCCAGAATTTCAACCAACCTTAACAGTGCTGGCAGCTAAGGAGATGTTTCCTGCAGCACGGTGTAAGCCACGCAGCACATGCACCTCCTGCTGGATCAGCCCTTTCCTTTCCAAAAGCTCTAACTACAGAAGAAAGGAGCTGAACTCTTTTACAAGGCATTGAGTTTCATTCGCAATTACTTTGGATTTTATGGCACTACTGCATATAACAGGTTCATTAACTGGGCCAGCAACATTGTATCCATATGCCTTTTTAATAGAGCTTTTCTGTTATTGTTTCCTTATTGGTCTTTTCCCTTTTGCTAGATGCAACTGGGTTTTACTGGCATCCAGCTTTTGCAATAGGTCCCAGGTGGCTCCTCCAAGATTCTTGTTCGTTAATTTGATGGCTGAACTGGTGTACAAGGAACAACAAAAAAAAGTGCTTTATGAAATGCTACTTCACAGCAGCAACAACAGCAACCCAGCAAACGTTGCCCTTGTCCAGTTCATCCCTGGAAGCACAATACCCTTTGCCATTTAAAACCAGCACACTTGACTTTTCAACAGTAGGTGTGCTAGTCTGAAGCTAGCTAGAATGTTTCGGTGAGAAGGATTAGATCACAGGCTATGAAAGAGAAACAGGGTGATGTTTTGGTGAGAACTAGATAACAGTGCTGATGTCTACTTCACTCATAGGCTTGCTGAGAGGTGTAAGAACAAGAATCCAAACATAGATAAGGCACTTCTTCTGCCTGGGAGCTCTGGGCTGCATTTCTCTCTCTAGCCTCTCTGATTAATCCACTTTGCTTCCTAACCCCCTGGCTGAACCTCCATTCTTCCTTGAGACTGGGGTAAGGTTGAGAGGGGTGGGAGAAGGTGGAAGGGTGGTTGGGAGCCCCTCCTGGGGACTCAGGTTTCTGGCAGGACTGTTGTGTTTCTGTATTACCTTTTACCTTGTATATTTCTGTCTATAACTGTATATACTGTAAATATCTGCTTGTATATTGTGCTAGCTGTGACTACACAGTCTCACAGTATCACCAAGGTTGGAAGAGACCTCACAGATCAAGTCCAACCCTTTACCACAGAGCTCAAGGCTAGACCATGGCACCAAGTGCCACGTCCAACCTTGCCTTGAACAGCTCCAGGGACGGCGACTCCACCACCTCCCTGGGCAGCCCATTCCAGTGTCCAATGACTCTCTCAGTGAAGAATTTTCTCCTCACCTCGAGCCTAAACTTCCCCTGGCGCAGCCTGAGGCTGTGTCCTCTCGTTCTGGCGCTGGCCACCTGAGAGAAGAGAGCAACCTCCTCCTGGCTACAACCACCCCTCAGGTAGTTGTAGACAGCAATAAGGTCACCCCTGAGCCTCCTCTTCTCCAGGCTAAACAATCCCAGCTCCCTCAGCCTTTCCTCGTAGGGCTGTGCTCGAGGCCTCTCACCAGCCTCGTTGCCCTTCTCTGGACACGCTCAAGCATCTCAATGTCCCTTCTAAACTGGGGGGCCCAGAACTGAACACAGTACTCAAGGTGTGGTCTAACCAGTGCAGAGTACAGGGGCAGAATGACCTCCCTGCTCCTGCTGGCCACACCAGATGCAGGCCAGGATGCCACTGGCTCTCTTGGCCACCTGGGCACACTGCTGGCTCATGTTCAGGCGGGTATCAATCAGCACCCCCAGATCCCTCTCTGTCTGGCTGCTCTCCAGCCACTCCTACCCCAGCCTGTATCTCTGCATGGGGTTGTTGTGGCCGAAGTGCAGCACCCTGCACTTGGAGCCATTGAACGTCATCCCATTGGACTCTGCCCATCTGTCCAGGCGGTCAAGGTCCCGCTGCAGAGCCCTTCTGCCCTCCAACTCAGGAGTTTTCAAAAGAACCGAGCACCCACCAGCACCCACTCTCCTAAGAGCTTTCAAGAACTTGAGCTCCTTTGAAAACATGGTTCCCTGAAGGAGACCCCAGCAACTGATGGTTAGACGTGAAAGGCATACACTGCTCTCTTGGCTCGTTAAAACATGCATTTCTTTCTACAGTGGGTAAGGACTGAAAAGCCTCATGGGAAAATACACATCTAAAGGAGGGATTGGCATTGAGAGAGAAGCTGACAGTGGAGAAGGGAGTTCCACTTGTGGAATCTCATGTTAAGATCTTTTCTCGCCCCCCTCATGAGAAATATCCTACCTCAACCCTTAACCAGAACTGCCAAATTATCACAAGGATACACTGTGTGTAAGAATGGGCTGATCCTGAGAGATATTCCTGACTTGAGGGAAAATGGGGAAAAGTTGTCATCATTTTGTTTGCCCTGGTTCTCAACTGCAATGTTCATTTCATCTACACTTGGACAAGCTTTGACAATAAAAACAGTGAAAATGGAACCGAGATGTTTTGCTTATTCAGATCGTGTGTTGCCTGGGGCTTTAGGTTTTGTGGTGAGGAGGACTATTTTGTTTCAAGATTTTTGAGAAGAGACATCATTATCCTGATTTAGGAGGTTACTTGATTTGGCTTTTGCCTTGTCCTAAGAAATTCTCCTGAGATGGGAAATCATGGTGAGCTCTGTTCTAGACCCAAGCGCAAGGAACAGTATCAAATGGCATCACCGCACAAGAGTACTTCCTTTCACTGAAATGGAATCCCAAAACATTTGCTTTGCCAAGAATAAGAGAAATAATAGAAACAGGATGCTCCTTCTGGGGTTACAAGCTGCTGTTAACAAATGCAACTTCTTCATCTCCTGAAAGGCAGCATCTCATGCAGGCTCCTTGACTCAGGACTGCTTGAGTAGAGCAGATGCAACCCTGACAAACCACAGCACAGACGGATAAAACTTTATTTCTCCTCATCACTTTCCTTCCTCTTATCACCTCAAGTTTTCCCTTACGTTATGTCATCAGTAACAATGAAACACAGAACAGGGCTGATCTAAGCAAGCCCTGCTCTGTCCAGGGCTCCTCAATTCAAGAGAGATGTTGAGGTACTGGAACGTGTCCAGAGAAAGACAGTGAAGCTGGTGAGGGGCCTGGAACACAGCGCTACGAAGAGAGGCTGAGGGAGCTGGGGGTGTTTAGCCTGGAGAAGAGAAGGCTCAGGGCAGACCTCATTGCTGTCTACAACTACTTGAAGGGATAATGTACCTAGGGTGGGGGTTGGTCTCTTCTCCCAGGCAACCAGCAACAGAACAAAGGGACACAGTCTCAAGTTGTGCTAGGGGAGGTCTAGGCTGGATGTTAGGAGGAAGTTCTTGCCAGAGAGAGTGATTGGCATTGGAATGGGCTCCCCAGGGAGGTGGTGGAGTCACCATCCCTGGAAGCGTTCAAGAAAAGCCTGGATGAGGCACTTAGTGCCATGGTCTAGTTGACTGGACAGGGCTGGGTGCTAGGTTGGACTGGATGATCTTGGAGGTCTCTTCCAACCTGGCTGATTCTATGATTCTCTGAAAGCCCTTTAGCACTCCCCACAAAACCCCTTCACATCACTCCTTACCTCTTCCCCTTCCCAAAGCCCAGCAGAGCCCTGTCAGCAGCTTCCCCACCGACGCTCAGGCGGTACCCTGGACAAGTATCTCCACATACAATTCAGCACCGAACCTGAATCCCTTCAGTTCTTTCTGGAACACGCAGACCTATCTTCAGAATGCCAAACAAATACATTAATTGCTTTCAATTTATCAGCCTCGAATCGTTCTGTCTAATTACCATTCATCTGGAGTTTGTGTTTTTAATGGTTTCTGAGTATTGTTGGTAATCTTTTAATTTCTCATTAAAAACAATATCTTGCACGCACGATGTGTGAAAAGCCCTAATCCGATAAATCAAGCAAGAGCAAACGCAGTTAAAAGGGAAGGGAAAGAAAAATCAGTGGAACAGTATTTGGGGTTTATATATTTCTGCCAGTCAATTTGTAATTAAAAGTTGCTACTTTAAAAAACAACAAAAACAAACAAAACAAAACACAAAAACCAACACAGTTGTTGCTGTGAAAGCCATTATCAGTCGGCATTTTCATATGAATACTGCTTTAATTAATTAGCAGGAGTAAATACATTATATATCAAAAACTGCTTTCCCACTGAACCCGTGCGTGCCAGAACAAAAGGCTTAATAAACCATACAAAAGAGGGACAAATTAGCTGATCCCACCCTCCCTTTTCAGGTTTAGAGTCTTTTAAAGTTCTCCAAGGTTTGATTTTGTTGGTTTGTTTTTCTTTTTTTTCCCTCCCCACACTTGCTGGTTTGGTGCTTGGGTTTTGTTTTTTAATACATTGTTTGTTTCTCTTTAGAAGTGTGTGTGTAGGGGGGAGAGATGCTACACGAACACAAAATGTGCCATTCAAACTAAATAATTTGGAAATCAGTTTTTGTTGGTTCTTAGAAAACAGAAGTGTTTACGACTATTAAAACCCAAATGTAATTACGATCACACACAACACGGTCCCTTTGGAACAAATTATTTGCTGAACATGAAGGGGTTAGACTCTGATTCACAAAAGGAAATGATGTGTCTGAAAAATTCTTTTGTCTAGGGGCTTTCCAGAGACTGAGGACAGCAGGAGAAAATTCTCCATTTTGGTCAATTAGCTGCAGAGAAAGTGTGGGTGAACAGTGTCATTTCAGACTAAGACTTGCAATAAGAGCACCTTGAACCCTCAATGCCATCTCTTATCTCCTGGGCCTTTGATGAAAAACAGGGGCCCTGTGATCTCACTAGCAAGCGTATCACTCACCTCATCCTGGCCTTCTCTTGCCAAATTGCTGCAGTGCTGCAAGCAGGGTCCATGGTTGGTAAGGAGCAGAAAGAGGAATGCCACCTTAGCTGACCGACGGCTGGGACCAGGGCTGCGCTCCCATAAGACAGTAGGTTGAGGTAAGGCAACCTGGTGGTGCAACCACATACACAGTTGAAGAACCTGACCTAAGCAATGAAACCCAACTGAGTGAGGCCAATTTCATTACACTAACCTAGAGAGCTGGAATACACTGCACAGCGGTGAACAGCAACTTCAGCAGGTTGAACTTCATCACCTTTTCAACAACATAAAACAGATATTGGTCAACAGGTGAGGCTAAGGAGAGCAAATGTCAGACTGGAAGAGGAGGACTCTGGAAAAAAGGAATTGCCCAAGGGACAAATTTTTGCATATCCTTTCCAGAACAGTACTGGAGGTTTTCCACTGAAAAATGCCTCAAAAAATAAAGATCAACAGTAGAAAGATGACTACATTGGACTGGCTAATTGTGTGGCTATCGACAGCACTCACAAGCATCCAAAACCTCACTAACAAGAAACCCAAGGGTGCACTCAGCCAACAGCAGTTTACAGTCATCAACTCCAACCCGCTCCAGCAAATTTCCTTTCTCATCAGCTATTTCATCTCTCCCACTCAGTCCTGACTCCTAGCCATTTTCCCACTTGTCCCAGATACTCAGCATACTTCTTCACAAAGTAGGCAGCAAGCAAGCTTCCTTCTTGAAGGAATTCCTGAATCCTCCTCCTCCTTTAATGGTCAGTCCCAACCCTTTATATTCTGCCCTTCTTCAGCTTTCTCTTCCCTTGTACACATGCTGCAATGCCTTGGAAAGGGGACAGAGTTTTTTGTCCTGACTCATAACTTTGCAGCACCAGGCACACCAACAGGGCTGTTAAGTGATCAGAATTAATACTTCAGCATGACTTAAGAAGCCAGATGATTTTGAAGATCATCCTCCTAATCACCCAGTTCCTTTACACTGTCACACTGCAACAGCAAATGTCTTCAGACTTCTCAGACAGGAAACGTTCATCTTTACACTTTGTTTTTCATCCCAGTGTTTCTGCTCAACCCATGTGATATCCTGTGTCCCAGCTCTGGTCCCTCACACACCAATTCTGAGTCATAATTTGACCAAGAGAGGCATCTCCTCCTTTGGAGACCCAGTATGACCTGGACATCAGAACACTGCAAGCTTTCTGAGGAAAAAGAAGTCATGCTGCTAAGTAGTCATTGGCTTCCTGCATGGGCTCAGAGACCAGCACTGCTATAACCTTGCTCAGGTGGCATAGCACCTCACTGTGTTTGAGTGATTGCTCCCCTGGTCATGTTTTTAGCATGATAAGGCATTTCCTCATTTGCTGCTCAATCAATGTGGAGTCTTGTTAGGTACCATTAAATTCCACCAGGATCCCACCTGCAAAGGGCACACAGCTCAGCAGACAAAGGAGGTGCCTGTGCAACCCATGTTGATGAACAGCTCAGGGTGGGATGCCACAGTCGGCACCGTGCCGTGGGATGTCTCAGCACAGAGAAGCGTGTGCCTCACGCAGTGCAGGCATTCTTTTCCTTTCATACAACTGCATTGATTTTTATCATTGTTATATTTGGTTCAGCCACCCATCTGGAAAGTTCTTGCCTCCCCTGGCCCCCATAAATAACCAAACCAAGCTCTAACCAAAGGCAGTTGACAGAATCGGCCCCATTGCCCTTTGGCAGTTCTTTCAGGAATTTCTAGTGTTTTCACCAGTCAGGAAAAGGCTTTGATGCTTTGGAATCAGAATTTTATGAAGATCATTCTGTAGGGTTCAGCCAACTCATGAAGTGTCAAATGGGGGGCACTCTTTCATCTCTACACTGGATAGGGAAAAGGTCCTCCCTCTTACCGGAATGAGGAGTGGAGAGGGGGGAAACAGAGAGATGAAGGTTCAGCTAGAGAGGGGAGGGTTTCTTTCCTCTTGGTAGAGCCCACCCACCACATTCCCATCATACTGATTTGCTGCAGTTCTATCTGTCTGCTCTCCAGGCTACATCAGATAAGAGGAGAACTGCCTGTTCACTCCAGTTGGGATCCTGTGCTGTAGGGGCCTCCCAGCCACAGAGCCAGGCACTTCCTCATGCTCCTCTTCCAGCTGCCTTTTTCAATGACTGCTGTGATGCTAGAGATGCTGTCAGGAAATCTGCTACATGCAAAGAATGAGACAGTAACCAAGGTCAGCCTAAGGAAATTTTATCTTCTACTTTGCACTTACAAGAACCTGCAACAGGAGAGAGCTAAGAAATCTGTGTTCACTGAAAATGTGCAAATTCCTACCCAATCATGCCCATGCTGCTGAGGGCCTGGTTGTCATTTGTCCCTGAACTAGTCCCAGTGTGGATGGCACTTCACACACGCTGATGGGCTGAAATTTGCAGGTCCATTACCTCAATAATTACAGATATCAGTTGTTCAGAAGTTGCAGACACCAAATAATGTCTATCTGATAGAACTCAGAAAGGCTTCTGCAAGGCTATGAGCCACACAGCTCATCTTCATCTAGCAGCTGATATTAATCCACCTGGTTCAGAGCACCTGAGTTGCACAGTGATTGCTTTTGCATCCTCTCTTGCGGATGGGCACAGCTGCATTGTCCCAGTTCATGTAACTGCAAATACAAGCTTCTTAGTCTGGGTACTTAGCTCAGGCCAGATGAACTCAGCAGCTATTCCTCTGATGACTGTCCTGTACGCTGTGACCTATCACTGCCAGTCCCTGCGCACAGCAGGCTCACAATCGTGCGTGTGCAATGTGCAAGCACCAGCCTCTCTACCACCCAACCCACTGCAGCGCATGGGGAACACCGAGAGGCTCCATCGCTTCATTCAGACTCAGCTTACAGGATTGCTCACAGGATCACAGCGTGTTAGGGCTTGGAAGGGACCCAAAGAGATCATCGAGTTCAACCCCCCTGCCAGAGCAGGACCACACAATCTAGCACAGATCCCAGAGGAACACATCCAGACAGGCCTTGAAAGCCTCCAGGGGAGGAGACTCCACAACCTCTCTGGGGAGCCTGTTCCAGTGCTCTGTGACCCTTACAGTAAAGAAGTTCCCCCTTGTGTTGAGGTGGAACCTCTTTTGCTGCAACTTACATGCATTGCTCCTTGTCTTATCCCAGGGAGCAAGTGAGCAGAGCCTGTCCCCCCCATCCTGACCAGCCCTCAGATGTTTATAAACATTTATTAAATCCCTTCTCAGTCTTGCATTCTCCAGAAGAGGAGGTTGTTGTTCCAACCTCAAATTTAATCTAGACTATCTCATAACCCTTGCGGCCAAAGGGGTGTTCATGAAACAAAGTGTGTCCAGTTTTGGGCTCCCCAGTTCAAGAGAGACAGGGATCTGCTGGAAAGAGTCCAGCAGAGAGCTATGAGGATGTCTGGGGGACATGGGCATCTCCCCAATGAAGAAAGACTGAGAGACCTGGGGATGTTTAGTCTGAAGAGAAGACTGAGAGGAGATCTCATCAATGTGTACAAATATCTGAGAGGTGGGCGTCAAGTGGATGTGACCAATCTCTTTTTGGTGGTCAGCAACAATAAGAACAAGGAGCAACAGCTACAAACTGGAACACAGAAAGTTTCACCTCAACATGAGGAGAAGCTTCTCTACAGTGAGGGTGAGAGAGCACTGGAACAGGCTGCCCAGAGAGGTTGTGCAGTCTCCTCCACTGGAGACTTTCTAAACCCACCAGGATGCATTCCTGCGCTAAGTACCCTAGGGGATGTTGCCTTGGCAGGGGAGTTGGACTCGATCTCTGGAGGTCACTTCCAACCTCTAAGGTTCTGTGATTCTGTGACAGTCCAAGCAAGATTAAAAAAAAAAAAGATCATCTTTCTGGCTTGTCCACTGGTTTAAGTCACTCCCCAGTCTAGCATGTTAACAGCACCTTTCCCTGCATCCAACAGAAACTAGGATGTATCACATCATAGTATCACACCAGATACTGCAGTTGTCTTACATTACACAGGACACTGCAGTTGCTTCTGCCTTCTTACAGGAGAGCAAGCAGTAACATCACAGTGCCCCAGAAGACATGCAGACAGACTACAAGAAGTGTGAAGACACAAGCAGGACACATCCAGAGCTTTCATCCCTCTTCTGCAAAGTAAAAGCCAAAGGCAATATCAGCAACAGTCTCAAGGGAAATTACAGCGAGAAGAATGACCCTGATGACATCCTTCAATTTGATTCATTCACGTTCTTGCCACAACCAAACAGGAATGGAGGCCAATGCAGAGGTCATCAAAACCACAATCCAGCATAAGGCATGGAGACAGCATGAACACACACACCTGGCGTGGAGGGCTTTTGGGACAGAGGGCTTCTGCTATATCTGCATGGTGTTGCTGAGGCCTAAGTGGGGAAACACAGCAAAAGACATTTTAAGATTGTCATCTGTCTCCAACATTGTTTTCCAGTAGCACAGCCTCCACTACACCTGAGAACGTGAAACGACTGAATACAGGCAAAATGTCCTCTCAGCCAAACTGATCAAACACCTCTGAATTTCACCAGCAAATCACTCTTTGGTGCTGTTGCATCAAATAGGTTTCTCCATATTATGTCTTTTGGGTCTATTGCTAAAGGTGGAAGACTCAGGTGCTTGAAGAGCTGGTGCAGGTCTGCCTCCAATTTCCAGCTCTGTATGCATGACCTTGAAAAAGTCATTCAACTCTCCAATAGCTGAGCTGTTTAACTGCAAAAGAAGGCTCTTGCAGCTTTTGGCTGCCTTGCCTGTTTAGACTGTAAGCTCTTCAGGGCAGGGACTGTCTCCTATTAAATGATCATAACTCTCACTTGATGAGGGTCTTCTACACATCCAGGGCCCTCACAAAAATGTCATAAAACAAAGCCTTTCTAATAAATTCTGGGGAAATCCAGATTCTGATCCAAAACTGCTCACTGGTTTTCCCTGCTGAAAATGGTGCTGAATCCCTTGGTAAAGTGTGCGTGTGTTGTGGGGGGAGAGGAGAGAAAACTCCTTGTAATTTAAAGAGATTGCATAAAAGACAGTTTAAGTCCTTGTGGCTGTATATTTCTTTTAATTAGTTTATGCAGAGTGCATTTGCATGGGAAGACGCACAGCGTGTGGACAGACTTAATTAGGAGAACAATACGTTCCCTCTTAAGATAATGACTTGAGGATTATGAAAATTATAATTCCAGATCCATCCACAGGTCATTCGAGGTTCAATATCCAGCCAACTTTGAAAATGCATCGAGGTCAGCAGTTTGGATACTGTCAGTGAAGTCGCTTGATTTTACTGCTGCTTAAATGATTAATTATGAACAGCAGCTGCAGGCATCCCCCAAGTTACACAACAGCCCCAGGACTTGCTGCATTTTGTGTATGCCATCAGCTACTCTGGAGAGACAGATGTGCTAAATGGGGCTGTAAGATTCACTGTAGTCACCTGCCAGCAAAGTCTCCTTTAGAGCTCTGCTCCTCCCTTTCATGAGTCCTTTGCCCTTTTTTTTTTTCCCTGGGTGAGGAGAAAAGGAACTTCTGTCGTTGCTAATGAACCTTGGTAGCTGGAGAAGCAAGGCAATTAGGAGGTTGTTAAAGGACACAGCTCACTGGCCCGTGTGAAATGAGACGCCAGATGTGGCATTTTAGGGCAAACACCTATAGGCAACTGAACTAGAGACGTCACTTAAGTGTACCTCAGCTTTAACTCACAGTTCATGTGTGTGAAAAGGTATCTTTTTCTGGCCCTAAGAAATCCTGGTTGTTTAAAAACCTCTCCTGCTCACAGCAGCTCTGTTCAAATAATCTGAGAGCTCATGCTGCTTGCTCAGAATCATAGAATCATAGAATCAACCAGGTTGGAAAAGATCTCCAAGATCATCCAGTCCAACCTAGCACCCAGCCCTATCCAGTCAACTAGACCATGGCACTAAGTGCCTCATCCAGGCTTTTCCTGAACACCCAGAGAGATGGTGACTCCACCACCTCCCTGGGCGGCCCATTCCAATGCCAATCACTCTCTCTGGCAAGAACTTCCTCCTAACACCCAGCTTATACTTCCCCTGGCACAACTTGAGACTATGTCTCCTTGTTCTATTGCTGGTTGCCTGGGAGAAGAGACCAACCCCACCTGGCTACAGCCTCACTCCTCTTAAAAAATGGTTGCTGTTAGGGTACACAGCCCCTCCTCCACAACACAGCCTCCTGGAGCAGGGCAGCCTTCTATCCCAAAGCAGTACAACTCCGGCTGCCAAGGGCATGGAAGCTACTGTCCTTACACCTCAACGACCAGAAATCTCATGCTTCACCTTAAAAAGTAGTCACATACATAGATTAGGAGGACATGAACACCTCTTTCAACATCCAAACCCACAACTCATTTAGGAATCACAGCAACAGCACCTTGAGCATCCTTTCCTTCCTCTTGTCCTACAACCACAAGGCAAGCTTTCCACTTTGCCTTCCACTCAAAGGCAAAGACTGTGAATTAAACCATTTTTTTTGGAGTAGCAGTAGCAGCAAAAGATTGGGGATACCAAGCTTTTATAGTGGAGGAAAGAGCACTTCTAGAGGGATATGGACAGGACAGCTTTAGCTATGTCTCTCCCACTGAAAATCTCTGATTTAAAGCAGGCAAAACCAAAATTAAAAAACCCATCCACATGCCAGATATTGAAGGGGAAAATGGGGGAGACAGTGAAGAAATGGATATTTCAGAGGATGATTTTGTGGGCTTAGTACAATTCAGCCCAGTGACTAAATGCCCCAGTCTTTGCACACCTCCCCAACTTCAAACAAAGAGTAAGAACAGTCTGTCAGCCCCAGATGAATGGCACCTCTGCATTGGCATTGATGATGGGAAAAATCCTGACTGTTCCCAGCAGCTCCCTGCCTATGGCCATTCCATTGCAGGACTCCCCATGGGACCCTTGATAGGGTTAGCTTTCAAGATGGGCACTGCCATTCCTAAACCGCTCAGGTCACAGATCCCTGTTAAGAATCATAGAATCAGTCAGGGTTGGAAGGGACCACAAGGATCACCTATTTTCTACCTCCCTGCCATGGGCAGGGATACCCTACCCTAGATCAGGCTGGTCACAGCCTCATCCAGCCTGGCCTTAAACACTTCCACAGATGTGGCTTCCACCTCCTCCCTGGACAACCCATCCCAGGGTCTCACCACCTTCATTGTCAAGAACTTCTTCCTAACATCCAGTCCAAATCTGCCCATTTCTAGCGTTGTTCCATTCCCTCTAGTCCTATCACTACCTGACATCCTAAAAAGTCCCTCCCCAGCTTTCTTGTAGGCCCCCCTAAGACACTGAAAGGCCACATTAAGGTCACTTTGGAACCTTCTCCTCTCCATACTGAACAGCCTCAACTCCATCAGTCTGTCCTCACAGCAGAGCTGCTCCAGCCTTCTGATCATCCTCATGGCCCTTCTCTGGACACGCTCCAGCACATGCATATGCCTCTTGTAATAGGGGCTCCAGAACTGGATGCAGTACTCCAGGTGGGGCCTCATCAGAGTGGAGTAGAGGGGGAGGATCACTTCCCTCAGCCTGCTGGCCACACTTCTCTGGATGCAGCCCAGGCTCTGGTTGGCTTTCTAGGCTGCAAGAGCACACTGACGGCTCATACTGAGCTTCACAAAGGGGCTCTCAGGAGCTTGTGAAAAAAACTCTTCTTTCTAAGAATCTATCTGAACCAAGAGATGCTCAGGTCCCTTCCTGCAATAACATTCCATTGTGGCAAACCAGAAGCAACAGTGCACCTGGGAATGGAGTTTTCAACTAGGGCAGTTTTGGAAGAATCAAAGGGCTAGGCCAGCAGTCTGCTGACCTCCAAGATGCAAACATCCCCCAAACTTATCATTGCTATCTTTCCTTTTTTTAAGCGTTCCTAAGGCCACAGAGGGTCCTCAAGGCCAACCACAGCTAGTTAGTACCAGCCACAGCAGCTGGCATCGCTTGTGCAGTAGTACGTGAGGCTGTGCAGAGCTGAGGGGCAGCTCTGGCCAGCTGTCCACCACACAAAACCACAGGCAATGCCTAGGCAGCACATCAATCCCACCACATCCATGATCAGAGAGCCCAGCAAAGTCCAGTTACTATGGAGATGAGGAGCAGGGGAAAGAAATCAAAATGTGTTATTAAGTATGGGATGAGAAGAGAACAGCTCCTCAGCTCCACAGGGTCAAGAGATACAGTTTGTGAGCATTGGTCATTACTCAACCTCTGTTTTGATAATGTGGCACCCAAACCACACTAGGCACTGTGCAGGGCAAAGAAAGATGTCCCTGCCCCAAAGAGATTACAATCTAATTCCAATTTTACAGTCATATTTCAAAAGCACAGTGAGATCAAAGTCCTGCTCTCCTCCCTCAGGCACTCAATTCTCTCTGGTAGAATATATCTCAATTCATAAATCAGAGATGCAGCATGTCTCAGGGAACACTGCCATACAGGACACACACACACAGAGGAAAAAAAAATAGAACACAGAGGAGCCAAAGGCAGTCCTTCAGTACTCAGGAGAATAATCCCAGGGTGAAAGAGAAGGGGAAACATACAGTAATTATCTTTCCATTACCAAAGCAGACTTTTGTCTGGCTGCATTACAGCCAGCAGTAACAACATGTGACAATAATCCATCACGCTCCAGAGCAGGACATTCTTTGAGAGAACTCATTCTAGCAATTAAACTTCAGGAGACATTAGGTAAGGTGATCTGAAAACACCTTAAAAATGAGAGCTAACATCAGACTCGATTAAGGAAAGGACACCTTGAACTAGATCAGCAATCCCAAAGGGGAATCCCAGTGTTCAGTGCTTTCCGATTCACTCGCAGATAGCACCGGCTGCATCAGGGCCCTCTTAAGCACACACAGCAGTAAAAACAGTTGTCTCCCAAGCACTATCCCAAATGCAACATCTAAGGGTTCCTCCCCTCCCTCCCCCCGAAAAATCTGCAATTCAAACACCAAATTTGCCCCTGAACCGCTTAATCTGCAAGCTCCAATGATCTCCCTGCAACGGGATGCACAGGCAACAGATGTTCAGAAGGAGAGCTGGCAGTTTGCAGCACCTGAACGTGTGACTGGGAGCAAGACAGAAAGGATGCACATTGCCTGGGAACATCTGATAATGCCGTGCCCTTCAGAGTCTGCACGTTGGTGAAAGGGGCAGGAGCAAGGCTTAGAAATAACCAGAAGCTTTCTTCTTCTTCCATGAGTCACTCCTGCTTCAAGGAGCTGCAGCTTTGATTATTAACTGGGCTAGTCAGCTAGATATTTAAATGATTCCCAAAAGTCATTAAGAGCCCAATCAGATAGGCAGTGCTTGACTATAGCACAGGAATGCAGAGAGGGAATTATTTGCATAAACTATGCTTTAGAGAAAACCTCCAAGTATTTTATATTTCAGGGTACAGGGGAATCTGATTTAGCTGAGAAGAGAAAAAGAAGCTTAAGCAATTTAAGGGGCCACATTAAACATGGAAGAGAACTCTAGAAATCCAACCAAAAACAAACGAAAAAAGCCCACTGAACAACAAAAAATACCAGCTGCCAAAGGCAGCAAGAATAACAAAACATGATGTCAAAGTGCTCTTCTCTGTTCTCTAAGCAACAGGCAGCTCCTTTGGATTTCTCCTGAATTTCCAGAGGAAAAAAAAAAAAAAAATCAGCCTTAAGGTCAAAACACTGCCTGAAAATGTATGCCTGGTCAGAAGGTCATAATCCTCCTGTCTTCTGTCCCAGCCTGAGATCACTGAGGAGAGGTAAAGGGGTGGGAGGAGAGGTAAAGGGGTGGGTAAACACAGAAAACTTCACTTTACCCCAAAGTAGCTTTACATTCACCTGGCCCCTGCAACAGAGCAATGCCACTGACTCTTCACCCATCGACAGCTCAAAGCGAGTGTTCACTGGACTTGCTTCTTAGGGGAAAGGTGGGGTGGCAAGAGACCTCCGTACACCTGGAGACAGGATCAGAACAGAAAGTCATCTTCAGAGACTGGCAAAGGGTTCTCTAGCTTGGCTGCTGCTTTTCTGGTGGTTTGTAACTCACCTCACATCTACATTACACCCAGCCTAGCTGGCAGTCCTTGCCCCGTCCTGCATAGCTGGAGCTGGAATCCAGCCTTTAGGAGCTAGCTCCTGGGACAGAGAAGCACAACAGGACATTGCACAGAGGCTCATTTGAATGAATAATGCCTAGCACATTGCATCCTTCCCTTTCTAGAGCCACAGCAAGCAAATCTCTCCCAGATCTGCAAAAAGCCTCCTCAAACTCAGGCTGACTTGAAAGCTGGACTCAGGCTGGAATCTGTAACAAGAAGGGCAGTGAGAGCGGCTCTTACAACACTGCTTGGGGACAATTTCTTTGGAAGCAAAGATCAACCAGCAACTCATACTAACTCCCTAGCCCTGCTTTCAGGCAGAAAACAGAGTGTCATCTCAAGAAGTCAGTAATCTGAGTGACCTGGGACCGGCCACGAGAACTTTTTACCCATCCACCCTCCTCATGTGTTAAACACAGTTTGAAATATTTCACTTTCTATCCAGGCATGGGAGGTGCCAGATTAAAACACAGAAAGAAACTGCCACAAGGAGGGCAAAACTATTACTGTGATTAGAAACCAAAGTCCTCCAGTGCAGTTACTTAATTAAAGCATAAATACAAATGGCTAAGTGCCTAATGAGCCAGCTCTACACAGTGTATTTCTATTCCTCTGGAAAAGAACAGTGCTCAAACTAGTTGCAAGTAACAGTCCTCTCTCCCAGCTCGGTTTTCCCTGCAATCAGGAATCAGGCTGCACAGTAGTTTGCTGACAAATTGGTTCATGTCATGAAGATAATGAAGGCATCAAATTACTTTGCACTCCTTCCCCCTGGAAGCAGCCAGGGTCTTGCAGAAGGAGATTGCCAGGGTTCTATTTGTGCGTGCATGTGTGTGTCATCTGCGAGGAAACAAGCCCCAGAGGCCTGTCAGCCAAAGCAGGATGGCTCCGACCGCTGCTTCCTGGCAAACTCCTGCTGCTGCACTGACCTCCTGGCTGGGCACTTGTCAGTGCTGCGAGGCAGGTGAATATGGCAAAGGCTCACAGCCCCTGAAAAGTGGCGCTTTTTTCCTTCCAGTACCCATGGAGATGCCCCAGGTTGTTCTGTGACAGCTTACATGGGTCCCAGAAACCATTTAGTCATGTCAGGGCAGCTTTACTCTAGGTCTAACAACTCTGCTCTCCAGGAACAAAGCCTAAAGCAGCATATCCAGCACAGCTTTTAACCAAGGAGTTGAGTAAGGTTAAAAGCTGGGGAGGGACTTTTTAGGCTATTAGGGAGTGACAGGACTAGGGGGAATGGAGTGAAGCTGGAGATGTGTAGGTTCAGGCTGGAAGTGAGGAGGAAGTTCTTCACCATGAGAGTGGTGAGAGCCTGGAATGGGTTACCCAGGGAGGTGGTTGAGGCCTCATCCTTGGAGGTGTTTAAGGCCAGGCTGGATGGGGCTGCAGCCAGCCTGATCTAGGGTAGGGTGTCCCTGCCCATGGCAGAGAGGATTGGAACCAGATGATCCTTGTGGTGCCTTCCAACCCTGACTGATTCTATGATTCTAAGGTCACCTTCAGAACACAAGTGCTTGGGTATATCACAGCCTTTCTGGACTGTGGCTCTGGAAGTTTTTTCTGCCTCTGTTTCTCTTTCTGCCTGGTAAAAGGAATTTTAACTCTTTTGGAGTAAAAGGATAAGAGAGAAAAAAAATATTCCTACCCTGAGCTGTTATTAATAAATAAAGAAATAAATTCTGAACAGGTAAGATTTCAGGAAACTAGATCCAAACAGCCTTTTAAAGCCCCTCCAGCCACTGTGAGCATCAGCAAGCCCAGCAAAGCTCTTTAGTGATTGTAACAAACGTGTCAGGCTTTACCCTGCAATTGATTTGCTTTTGGGAACAAAAGTTAAGCTCTAAATCTATATTTCATATATAATCAAGCAGCCAAATCGGCCTTTTGATATAGAACCCAGACCAGCCCCTGTGTCTTTATCTCAGAAAGCAGGAGGGCCAAGAAAGCTGCAGCCGGGGAAGTGGCAGTTTTTCTTTATTATCCTCCCCGATCATGCCCACCTTCTCATCTCCCCTATCAAATTTCTGGACCTTCTTGATAAAAACAAAACAATTTAAGAGCACGCTCCACAGGAAGCACAGAAAGTCACAGATTGAGCAATGCCTGGGAAGCCCTCTCGAAAAGATGCGACCGTAAGAAGGGCCTGCAAACAGCAGCAGCGCGCCAGACCTGCGCGCAGCCCCTGCCGCCGGCACCAAAGCATGCCAGACACCCTGCGAATGCTCTCCTGCCTTCACGGTCACCAACACCTTCTGCACCGACATCACTGATGTGCACTTGGTCATGCTGATTGTTTTCTTTCCTTTCTCCCTGCCCTGCTTTGGGAGCTCCCTGACACAGCCCCCTCCTCACTGTGGAGTCAAGCAGAAGAACTGAGCTGTTTCTTATGAAAAAGGACTTAGTTTGGGGGTTTAGTTTTTTTAGGGGAGGTTTGTTTGTGTTTTTAAAGTAGTCTCTCCATCAAAGCCACTTTCATCACTGTTTTTGTTTTCTTTAAACCGTTCGCTTTTTCTCTCCGCCTTTGCCGAGTTTATGGTTTCAGGTTACGTCGGTGGCAGCAACACCAGCTTCTGGGACTCCCTTCCCACCGCCTCTGTCCTGCTGTGTGCGATGCCCTCCATGTGCTGCCGCAGCGGTGCGTGACATCAGCCTGACAGGGGAACTGATCCACTCTAACAAGAAGCACACGGGACACAAAAGCAGGATTTTTGTTTTTTTCTTCTGCAGCTGGATCAGTTCCCTGAGATGTTTCACTGCACAACCTCACAAAACTGCGTGGTCAGCACCAAGGGGCTGGCTGCTGCAGGGTGGGAATGCCTCCAGACCATGATGCCAATGAGCAGTTGTGCAGATGAAACCGCATCTTGCCTTGGCTGGCCGGTGCCTCCCCTCGTTCTCCTGCAAGTGAGCTACAGTGTATCGTCTTCGAGTCAGCAATTATGTCTGCTTATAAAAAGCTTATAAAGCAGAGCCATTTTGATGAACCTTGGCTTTTTACTTTAGCCCCTTGTGGGACATTCCAGGTTTAAGCTTCCCACAAGGATCAAGGAAATCTGAGGATTTGGTTTAGATGCGTTTTATAGCCAGCTACAGAAGTGAGCAAAAGGATTCCACCCATCTCCGACAGGTAAAAGGGATTTATGTTCAAATTCACTCTTTAGCCCTCTGTGAATACTTCACAAATCAATTTGTTTTTCACTCGCATGAATAACCCACAAATCAACAGGCAACAGGAAATTTGAAGTTGAGGCTGGCACCTCCATCCATAATTCTTTCTGTCAAGGGGAAAGAATAGGAGGAAAAGACCTAAAGAGCATATTTTATGTATCTGGGAAAATTTGGAAAGAAGGCTCTGCCAGTCATCCACAACCTTATCCCACACAGACCACGTCTCTTGTTACAGACCAACATGCTACAGCACTCGTAGTCAATGGGCTGCATTCACAGATGCCAGCCTCGAAAGCTAGATCAGCAGAAAGACAAGGATTTCTCAGCTTATCTATTAATTCTCATGCCAATTTCCCACCACTGCAATTTGCTTTCAAGCCAGCACTTAAACTTTTCTTACTTTACAAACATTTAACCTTAGAACAGCGCTGGAGCCAACACCTTGCCTCGAGATACCAGCAGCAACACTGTAATGCCCTTCCCACTGTGTTGCAATATCCTGCCACGAAGATATGGGGAGGGGGAAAAAGGGCAATTTTTCCTCTCTGAGAAAAGGGGATTTGATTCCAGATGATTGTGCTGCAAAGGAACTATGCTAGTTTGATCTTGGCCAACTAACTTCAGCTTGGATTTTTTAGTATTTCACAAGATGTCACAGTTTCAGCACTTCCTATGCCCCAAGTGAAACTTCCTAACCTAACACTCACCAAAGACTGGAGTTTGCTTGGCTGTTGGAGGTGCTAGGAGGTTTGGGGGAATATTTTGAAGCGTGTTTTTAAGTGTTACTTGAAGCATCTCAGAAATGGGTAATCTGTCTGATGTCTGACACCTGCTGAAGGGGCTGGTTGTTAGGTAGGATTTCCCCAGTTCAGTCTGAATCGGTGCCTAACAGATACAGGCATCACAAATGCTTGGAGGCAATCAGCAATGCACAACTTCTGGGATTTAAGGAACCTCCATTTTAAGATTACTAATTTCAAACATTAAAAAATAACCTCACTGCTTAGAACGAGCTATTTTATATCATCCTCTGAAAGGCATCCCAAGCAGAGGACCCAAAACCTGAGTGCTCAATATCCCTAGGAATTGCTTAGAACCTCAGAACAATTCTAGGGCAGACGTTTTCCTTTTCAGATAGAAGCACTTATGGCCCATGCATTTGTATTCCCTGTCATCCTACATAGTCACTTAATGCACCTTCCTCTCATCCTTGCAACATATTTCACTTTCCCAATCCCAGCAGCCCCTCCTCACTGCAGCAGCACTGTTTCAGGTCAGGTATATTCATGCAAAAGTCTGCCAAGTTCTTGGGAGCAAGACACTGAGGACTTTTTCTTTTTCCACGTGCCCAACAGGGTCTATTAGCATACAAGACTATGAAATCCACTTCAGCTGAAATACAACAAAGAAGCCTCACCCTGAGGCTTCTGACAGCAAAACAGGCAGAAAGAAACCCCAACCAAAACAACCAACCTTCAAAACTGAGAGCAAGAAGGACTTGCTTGGCATTGCTGTTTACGTGAAACCAGAGCAGGACTGCTGAGACCTTCTGAAGGAGCTGAGCACTCAGCATCATTATACATCACGTTTAGTCCAGCATGAATTCCTCTCCTGTGCACATGATTAAAAGGTACAAAGGTTGTTTAATTAGCACCTCATGTCATGCCTTACAACGTGCACTCATCACCTGGTAGCAGCCCGACAGAAGCACAAACACACAGACACCTAGAGCCATAGAGGCACATCATCCCACCCCCAACCCCACCCCAAGTTCCTCCCATGCAATTATAGCTGGGTGTCTCCTAATTCTGATCTCTTGAGCATTTAATGCGTTTGCTCTGGGGTCTACACAATCCTGCTCTAATTTTGCCAGGGGCCTTTGTATCAAAGGCCTGAGCTGTGTGAAAGGTGATTTAGCAGAGATGGTGTCGGTGATTATTTTCAAAGGAACTGCTGCAGCCCCACCACGAGGGACACTGCAGCCTCCAGATAGGGGGCCCTTATCATATTTTCTATTCTCAGATAAGATTATGTTTCCTTTTTTCATCCTCCTTCCTGAATCTTCTTGATAACAATTGGGGGCCAGTTTAATCATGGAGGCTGAAAATAACCAAAAGGGTTCCTAGGGTAGTGCTAGGGAGGACAGAGAACAGAGCCAGTGAGGTGGGGAGGAGGGAGAAGCCTTACTGGTCAGAAAAGTTGGGCAAGAGTGACAAAGAAAAAAAGCCAGGAGCAAGGGGGCTATTTCAAAGGGAGCAGCTGTTAAACCGAATGAAAAGCACAGGCAGCCAATGTTCTTGTGGTTGCCCATCAAAAACAAAAACAAAACGAGTTGTTCACGTGCCCATTCTGTGGTCTAAACAAATTAGAGTGAAAACGGGACCGGGACAGGGAGATGGATGACCTCAAAACAATAGGGACAGGCCCTTTGTGAGAGTGCCCTTTCTGCTGCTGCTGGGGGGTTTCTAAATGCTAATAATATCTTTGTGATAAGACAAATGGCCTAGGCATGACGTCACTTGGTTCCAGGGAGCCAAACCCGACCTCTGCAGCTTGAATCTACTTGAACTGAGCATCAGAGACAGGAGGCAGCAGTGAGCGCCCTATGTTACTGCCCCAAAAAGAGGACCTGGAGTTGGAAGAGGAAAGGAAGCTCTGTAGCTCTGGCCAGGGCTGGCCATTCCAGGGCAAAATGGCAATGTTACAGCGTGGTGAATTCCCCGGCGTACGTTCAGGATGGGGATAAAAGCCTAGTAGGTGCTTGAAGGAGATCTTCTAAGAAACATCAGGCTGACCTAGTCCACAATGACACCATCTTCTCCGAGTCCATTCTGAACCAGCACCCTGAAAGCTGCATCAGAAGGTGCCAGGCTCTGAGAGTGGCAGTTAAAGGGCAGGAGGTGGGGAGATAACACATTTCAGATGTGTTATAAATCAGAGCTGTTCATCGCCTCTTGTTACACACCCTTCCCACCCCTCCTTGTTGCAAAAAAACCAAAAAGTCCTGTTCTGTGTTGCCAGCACTACCTCCAAACCACCCCTCCATCACCAGCATGCCTGTTGAGTCAGTGCTGATGTTCCCATGTGCCAAACCACAGAGGACTGTTGACCCATCTTTCTGTAAAAGGAAACTGTTCTGTCCTAAAGGACTGTTTGCAGCGAGAGACAAAGTGTATCTAAGACACTACAGCAAATCCAGAGGCATGTCTTGATTTCCAGAGCTTGAAAATTTTCCCTAGAGGCAGCCTAGAGAAGAAGAAACTTTTGAGATATTGCCATCTCAATATGACACTGACAGGGACTGGGCCAGCTAGGGCAATCCTGGCTGTGGTCTCCATTCATATTGAGGAAAAAGGTCTGCATTTCCAACTGCAACATTTGGAGGCACCTTGGAATCAGGTCACACATGATGCTAGGCTGGATGTTAGGAGGAAGTTCTTCACAGAGAGTGATTTGCCATTGGAATGGGCTGCCCAGGGAGGTGGTAGAGTCACTGTCCCTGGAGGTGTTCAAAAAAAAGACTGGATGGGGCACTTAGTGCCATGGGCTAGTTGATTGGATAGGGTTTGGTGATAGGTTGGCCTGGATGATCTTGGAGGTCTGTTCCAACCTGGCTGATTCTATGCTTCCAAACACCAGTTTCAGCTCATGATGTCCCCTCTGAAGTCATGCACGTGTCGCATGTGCCCATCGGCCTGCTTTTAGCCACTCAGTAGTCAAAGCTACGTTTTCTCCTGAGCCTGCCATTTGAGGCTGGAACCAAACCAAGGACCCACCTCCTTCCAGCGACAGCCAGTCCCAACCAATCTGCCAGAGCAGAGCACTTGTCCTCAAAGGCACTCTCATGTAGAGTTCAAAGCCAGGCCTGTCTGACTGCAAGGCAGCGGATGGCAGCTTACCACAGAGTTCTTGGTAATAAAGTCTATTTGAAGACTCTCAGTGAAAAGTGTGTTCCTAATAAAGGATAACATTTCACGGTCATTATGCGATACACTTAACTTTAAAAGGAACAAAAATGCTGAGAAAGTCATTTTCTGAAAAGGGCTCTCAGATTTCATTACTATGGGTCAAGTGCCTGGGGAGAAGAATTAAAGAAAAACACGAACTTGTGCACAAATTAATTAAAGATATTTCCACTAATAAATTGTCCCCGTATCCCAAGGCAGAGCCTTCACTTTGCAAAACCTGGTAATAGCCAAGCTGTGGTTCCTCTACACCAGGCAAGTGGTTCAGCAACATTTAAAATCAAATGGACAGAGTTAAGGATGTGAAGTTTGGGAATGGGAGAAATGGGAGGAGGTCTACAAAAAAGCTGGGGAGGGACTTTTTGGGATATGAGGGAGTGACAGGAGTAGGGGGAATGGAGCGAAGATGGAGATGGGTAGGTTCAGGCTGGACGTGAGGAGGATGTTCTTCACCATGAGGTGGTGAGAGCCTGGAATGGGTTACCCAGGAAGGTGGCTGAGGCCCCATCCCTGGAGGTGCTGAAGGCCAGGTTGGATGGGGCTGCGGCCAGCCTGATCTAGGGTAGGGTGTCCCTGGCCACGGCAGGGCGGTTGGAACTAGATGATCCTTGTGGTTCCTTCCAACCATGACTGATTCTGTGATTCCTTCTGCAGCCCATAGAAAATTTCTGGTATTTTAGCACATTTCTAAGAAAAAGAAAAAACCAAAAATCTGTGTTATCCTCTGAGAGGATGACCTTTTCACTTCTTATTTTTCCTTGATGCAGCCAATTTTTTTTCCAAACAAGGTCCACATTCTTCCACCAAAATCGTGAAGGAGTCTGCCCCTTTCGGTGCAAAGTTGCTGTAATATGAGAACATTGCACCACAAGGGAAGAGAAAACAAAACAAAAATCCCAGAAGGAAAAACAGAATTCACTGTCAGCAGCTTTCTGAGTAGTCAGCCTGACACAGCCCAATGATAATGAGCCTCTTCCAACTACAGGAACAGCTACCAGGAGAGGAGCTGTATCTAAGCAGCTGAAGAGCAACATTAGAAAGGCAGCAAAGTATCCAGCATCTAAGCGGTTTTCAAAGCATGACCAAAGCTTTTTGGTCTTCTTAAAGGCAAAATAGTCTAAAGGTCCACTTTCAGGGCAGGACACCCTCAGCCCTCAGGTCATGGGTTGTGTTGAAGCTAGCATGCATTACTGCATGCAAATTGTTGCCTTCTAAGGTGGTTTGCACCAGAGCTAATGGCTGCATGCTAAGGCCTTTCTCCTCATTGTTCCCTGATATCACCAAAGAAAACTGAAGATGAACTTAATTTTCTTCTATTGCTTTGATATTCTCCCATATGTTATTGTCTGACTGCTCAGAGGCATTGGAAAGCACTTATGGTGTTTTCCGTGGAAGGAAAGAGAGGTGGGAAGATTTGCAACTCTTTTGCAGTCCATCCTCTGCAAAAACCAGCACCATCTTTGACCACTATTGGTCTGCTCACAGATGCGAAGAATTCACTCTGCAGAGAAGGTAACCAACAAGTCAAAAGAATGAATCTCTCTGTTACATAGTGCACAAAACAGTCCTAAAAGCTGGGATAGTTTGCTTGGTTTGTACTGACCTGATCCCATTTGAACAACCCTGTTCTCACACTGATCAGGGGCCGAAACAGAAGGAAACTGCTTCAAGCTTCTCTTTTCCTTTATTTTTTTCCCCCTCCCCTTCCCCCCGACCACTTAAATTTCACAAGCACCTGAATCTGATCACAACTTCCTCTGTCCAGTGTAAAGTTTAGTCTGAGAGAGCACACATACCACAATACGTTGGGATAATATTAATGTATAGTATTTGAAGCCCCAGGGCCTGTATGTTTCATTAATTTCCTCCCCATTAAAGTAAAATGAGGATATCCTGTAGAGAGTTGCAGTGAACCATTCGGACTCTGAAACTCGTCCTGACCCTGCTAAGAAAAACAGACAGAAGAGGAAAAGAGCAGCTGATGGCAATATAGAGCCACCCAAACGAAACACAGGGGTTCCTTGCTCAGCCCTCCTTGCACTACTACCGTGCAAATATTTAGCTTAACAGGATGTGAAAAGCTGCTCAGCAAGCGTTAAAAAAATAGGCACTGATTTTTGTTTGTTTAAAACGCGAAACATTTCCCGTACATTCTTTGCAGTGCGTTAACCTCAGGCGCAATTTCCACCCTGGGATTGAGCAAGCCAGGGACCTGGGCTGCACACGAGTAATTCAGATTACTGCAGCTGTCTGTGTGTGGTTGGGGCATGCATACCGATCCCTGCTCCTGAGCCCACTGCATCCAAGCTCAGCCAACCCCTTCAGGGCTGGGATTCCAAAGAGACCACCTCTTCCCACAAAGCTGGGCGCTGTGCTGGTCCATGCCAGCCTGTGAAATGGCTCTGTCAAGTTTAGAACAGGTCCAGCAGAGCCAAAGACCTCTGAAAACACACTATATTGACTCCTTTCTGTTCCAGCATCTTGTGTTTGTTTTCATTCCTCACCCAGATCACTCTCATCTCCTCTACACAGTAACCTTGGTGCCCAAGCTCCACCACAACTCACCTTGCCCCCTAACTCACATGGAAATGACTAGATCAGGAAATTTTCCACTTTGGACTTGAAAGCAGAGATGTAAGCACATGGATTTTATATTCAGGAAAGGTTTGGGGTATTTTTATGGAAGACAAGGTCCAAGTTCCACCAGCTCCCTTGTTTTGGCTGTTTCGAGTAGCTCTGCCCAAATGTCTGAACTCCACTGCACGGCAGCTGGCATGATGGGCAAGGTGGGAGGCAGAGGTGTAACCCCTCTGAATATCACTGAACATAAGACTCAGACTGTGATTGTGTCCTTCATTTTTTTGGCCCTTCAAGTTTTCCTATTTGTCCAGCAATCAAGAGAATTAACCAGGTAGGAAGAGACCTCCAGGATCATCCAGTCCAACCTAGCACCCAGTCCTAGACAATCAACTAGACCATGGCACTAAGTGCCTCATCCAGGCTTTACTTGAACACCTCCAAGGACAGTGACTCCACCACCTCCCTGGGCAGCCCATTCCAATGCCAATCACTCTCTCTGTGAAGAACTTCCTCCTAACATCCAGCCTAGGCCTCCCCTGGCACAACTTGAGACTGTGTCCCCTCGTTCTGTTGCTGGTTGTCTGGGAGAAGAGACCAACCCCCACCTGGCTACAGCCTCTCTTCAGGTAGCTGTAGACAGTAATGAGGTCACCCCTGAGCCTCCTCTTCTCCAGGCTAAACACTCCCAGTTCCCTCAGTCTCTCCTCTTCGGGTTTGTGCTCCAGGACCCTCACTGTCTTCATCGCCATTCTCTGGACACGTTCCAGCACCTCAGCATCTCTCTTGAATTGAGGAGCCCAAAACTGGACACAGTACTCAAGGTGCGGCCTGACCAGTGTTGAGTACAAGGGAAGAATAATCTTCCTTGTCCTGTTGGCCACACTGTTCCTGGTCCAGGCCAGGATGCCACTAGCTCTCTTGGCCACCTGGGCACACTGCTGGCTCATGTTCAGCCTGCTACCTACTATCTTCAAGTCGTGCCTGAAGTGATCCCCCAGGAAAGCAGAGTGAAATGCAGGGAGCCTGGAGACCAGTTCTGTTCTGGAAACCTGCCACAGGCTTCACAGCAAAGGTACTTCTTGTACATAAATTTGAAGTTGTTCTGGGAAATCAAGGACTCAGACTGGTCTAAATTAGCTTCTGCTGACATCAGGCATGCTTCAAAAACACAGCTGGGAAACAAATTTCCTCTTCTGTAGCCCCCTCCAACACCAACTCTTTGAAGACCTAATTTCAATCCCAAGTAACAGCTCTGTCCTGGTCCAGAGACTGCAGATTAAAAAGCATATTTGGAGGCAGCATGTTGCCTCTTCCAGGCTGCACAGGATGCTCTGCCTATCCCTGGAAGCATAGGGCTTTTTTTGTGCAAGATACAGTGTAAACTCAGCTATGGGCAGGGAAGGTGTCCTGCACGCCCCTACACAGAATATCCTCTCCGTGCTCTTTCGCTAGCTGCTGCCTTTGCATTGTGGTGCAGTCCCAGAGAACCTGACCTCTGTACAGCTGTTGCAAATGGTGGCAGGATTCAGGAGCAGCTTGATGACAGAGGGCAATGTGTCTCTAAGACATCAGCCAGTTAAAATAATCCACAGCATGCAACTCCCTAACTTAAAAATAAAACAACTCATCTGCATCAGATAACTAAGGAATTTGGTTAACAATCCCCCAAACCTTCAGCTCAGTACCTCCTATCCTCCCCACAAACCCCTAACTCTAATTCATGGTCTCTACTTTCAAAATCAATACATCTCCCATGCCAGAGATTCATAAGAAACATCCATTTGTGTTTGCCTGAACCTTAGAAGCGAAGCTCATTGTAGATAAAGCCTCATTTCCTTATTTTCCAGGTTCCATGACAGTAGCTGCTGTTTACTACTTTGCTTTTGCCCAGCTCCTTCTAGCAAGCCCCAGCACATTCCTCTCACATTTTACTTCATGTGTCCCTTTTGCCAGCAAATTCCTTCCTCTTCCTACCTCAGAAACACCTTCTTTTACCCGTTTCCCATTGCACAATTCAAACGCTTCCTTAAATTAGAAGTGGGTCTGAAGAAACAAGGTTAAATCCAGATTTTGCAACATTTCTGTGGTATTTGGCTCCTGAGCAGTCATTTGGGCCTGTCTCTGCTTCCAGTGCCCTAAACTGCATGAAGAATTTGGCCTTTGGGCATTACAGGAACGCATACAATGATTAATCACAAAAGGCTCCAAGCGCCGTATAAGCGCCAGTGATCGCATTTGCACCATTTAGATTTGCAACAAGGACTTTTATGCTTCATATTTGCTTGTAAAGTGCCAAGCCCCCATTTGAGACCACGTACATACCATTTTCCCATTCTGCACAGGCCTATCCCTTCAGCCAGCTCTCAGCAGGGTGGGAGCAAGGACATACTCATGATATAATATGCAACAGCCTGATGATTACAAATATTTCTTAATAAAACCCCCCACAAACCTATATTAAAAAAAAAACAACAACCAAACCCACAACACTAAAAGAACACAGCCCCCAGCTCATGATTTGAATAAGAGGGAGGGAAGAAGGTGTGTGTGTGTGTGGGGTGGGGGGTGGGGGGAATTGTCTTAATTAAAATTCTCCCTTTCATCCTGGTAATTACATTCAAACAGGCAACAGCAGCAGCACCGCCGCTTGTCACCGTGCCAAAAAAAGAAATTGATTTGATCACCAGGACATCGTGTTGCATTAAATAAAAGTCTTAAAAATCTGCCAGCAGTTTTTTTTTCCTGACTGTAATTACTTCTAGAACACTGCAAAGAAGGGTGAAAACAGAGAGAAAGGAGACGAAGAGGAGGAGGAGGAGGAGGAAGGGGACCCAGTGGCAGATAATACGCCAGTAATGATGGAAACACCTGTAAGCCAGCGGAGATCTAGCAGCTATCAGCTCTGGCTGCATTCCATATCCATTAGCTACAAGAGGCTGCTTGGGCTCCAGGAAAGGAGGGTGTTAGCTCTGACAACTGGTGAAAAGCTGATGAAAACATACCAAAGGGGCAGTCACGGCGCTGCCATTTGATAAAGAGGGGAAAAAAAAAGAAAAAGAGAGAGAGAGAGAGGAAAAGGAGAAAGGAAAAAAAAAAGCCAGGAGTAAATCAGTCTAATTAATGGCTTTGCTCATTTATTGGGGGCAAATGCTAATTATTCTTTTTAATCACTTTTCTGCTTAAGTTGCTCATTCTCTCTCTCTCTCTCTCTCTCTCCCCCATTTGTTTTTTTTTTCTTCTGCTAGCTCTGCTTAGTGAGAGAGGCTGGTAGAAAAGCAGTCCAAACCTCAGACTTATAAATAAGGAAAGCACAAGAGAAAACTAAAGAATGGGTGAAATTATTTGTGAAATACTTTCAGGCTTCTCTCCACCTAAAAATCTCCAGCACTCTTGCTGGTTACCTACCTACCTTCATGATCTTCCAGTAAACAAAAAACAAACCAACCCAAAATGACGAGCAGCATTTGACAGAGAGGCTGGAAGATGCTGCAAGACAGCTTTTAAAACCATTCCTTAAACCTCTGAGCAGCTGTTCTCATAAACCATGTTTCTGTCCCTTATTATTCACCGACACCTGCATGAAAGGCTTTTGTTCATGTCACTCTATAGAAAACATCTTTCTACTGGTAAATCCAAGAGCTCCTGTATGTGAATATCAGTGTTTAACCTTCCTGTCCTTTTATCCACAATGTGCAGAGTCTGTCAAAAGCAGTGAGCAATATTGGTTGCCTATCTCCAGACACCTCGAGAGCCTGGCTTTGAGAAGGCAGCGAACACACCACTTTCTCAAGCCTCTTCAAGCTGGTTACTCGAAAAAGCCACTAATTACCACCATAAATCTTGTTCTCATTCATCAAGTGGTGAGCAGAAACTTGGCTTTTGGTGACCAAAGAGACCATAAACACAGGGACTAAATCTGCAAGCAAACCCACTTAAAGCAATTCAATAAAACCACCCAGCAAATTGTCAGAAAAGGCAAACCCAAGCCCTTGCAAGTGTTTTGCAGAAGCAAAAGTCAGTTTGCAAACAAAACCACTCCATTCATGACATTCTGCTTGGAGTAGGACATGTGATGAGCATCAGCAAAGAGACACAGATGAAACGCAACTGTCAGTCTGGACAGACAGTACTGGAGAGCATATGCAAACAGAGCCGCTCTGCCAACACAGCCAAGACCTGAGATCCTGTTACTTCTTACCTTTAATCTGCAGAAGGGAAGATGTTACTTACACCAGCGAGCCAGAAGGATCCACGTAACCTCCCCCCCCTCAGGAGGAACACTACCCATGGCAGCAGATCCAGGAGGACACAGGCAAGCTGCTAGAGGAAACTCCAGCTGCAGAGCAGCTTTCTTTGGTCACAGTTTAAAGGTCTCCAATAAGAATTTAATTCAACAATCCAGTTGCTGCATAGTAAATCCCCTGAGTACTAGATGTGTGTCTTGATAGCTGCTAAACCTCAGTAAACAAGTCCTTAATCATCCATTGGTAATTAATTAGCAAACAAGAACTAATTGCAACTAGATAGCTTCTTAGATTCAAGACAGTTGTTTTACATAAATCAAATACAGAGGTCCAGGAGCTACACAAACACACTCTAGCCAACCTATGTGCAGGTTTCTAAAATGCATTTGGTTCCTAATGGCAGAGCTTTACCAGTGAAAGCCGATGAAAGGAAGCTAATTTCAGAGTGGTGCAAACAACCAGCATCTGTGACAGGTACTCACCAAGCACTCACCCAGCTGAGAGCAGAAACACCACCAGTGGGACCATGACCATGGATAAGCAAGCTCAGGAAATGAGAGCCAAGAGCCTCACACTCAGCAAAAGGTTGAAACAAACATAAATGATAAATATACAAGGAATTTGTACTCTAGTACATTTGCAGACTGTTCCATGAAGAATTACTCCTTGAAAGATGATGTCTTGCTTTGATCCAGTCCTAATGGCAATAAGTCAGACTTCTGCCACCAACTATGAAAAGAACCAAAGCTTTTTCCCCATGAGTCTCATTTTCAGAGTTGACTTGATAACCTCTTAAAAAACAAGCAAAGCCCCAAACCCAGCTGAAGAGATCTTACTGCAATAAGAGAAATCAGAGCCCTAATTTGGTGTTGCCATACTAACGATTTGGTGAAATCAAATAAAAAAGTGTGTCTCTTGCTCTCTCAGGTTGATCTGAATTATGGTTTTCAGGCCCAATAATTCTTCTGTCTGTTTTCAAACACTCTCAAACCTTCCCTTCTCAGCTGTGCCATTTGTTTGCCAGACAACATTTGCAGCAAGCAAAGATGATGCACTAGTAAGGTTTTGTAAGATCTGGTAAGGTACTGGGGGTATGCCAGCACATCCTGAGGAGGAGAGATTGTTTGGAGTCCAGGCAGGTTACAGACACTTGCAAAGAGGTTGCATTTCTGGACACAGGACCAGATTCCATCCATCTTACAGACTCTGGATTTGGGGCTGATTAATGCCCAGCTTTGCATTTGCTTTTCTTCTTTCTCTCTGATGGAAATTACTGATCACAGTGTCTCAGGCCATCGTGTGGGAGAAGAGAACAGCAGCTGTTGCCTGCGCCACTGTAGCCCAGCCCTTCATACACCTCCCTGTACTGTGCTCACCAGGATGGACATGTGTCCATGGGTACCCATGTACTGTTGATTTCCCCTTGCCTTTTTAGGGCCTCACCTAATTTCATCTGGCTTTCTCTTATGGCCTCCCCTAAAACTACATCTCCCCACCTAGAAGTTAAGGTGAAGTTTGCACGTCACTGGCAGAGCTGCATTGCAGTATTAGAAGAGGTTTCCCCTTTCTTCCCTGGATTAGCAGTACAGCATGACAAAGCTTCGCCTGCTCTCCTCCGCATTCCTGTTATGTCTACTTGCATAGCTCAAGGCTGAGGCTGCAACACAGGAGTTCATAGGCAAGGAGAGAAAAGAAAAGAAAGATGAATAGAATAGAATCAACCAGGTTGGAAGAGACCTCCAGGCTCATCCAGGCCAACCTAGCACCCAGCCCTATCCAGTCAACCAGACCATGGCACTAAGTGCCTCATCCAGTCTTTGCTTGAACACCTCCAGGGACGGTGACTCCACCACCTCCCTGGGCAGCCCATTCCAATGGCAAATCACTCTCTCTGGCAAGAACTTCCTCCTTACATCCAGCCTAGGCCTCCCCTGGCACAACTTGAGATTGTCTCTTCATTGAAGAGATATGAAAGAGAAGGAGGAGGTGGGGTAGATAAAACACTCGGCAACTGTGATTTACATACACAACCAAAAACCAGTTAACAAAGTGGTTTGAGATCCAGTCAGATGCTTCAGCTTTTTGTTGCAAAGAGACTGCATCCCTTTGGCATGGCCTTCCCAGATGCTGTACTATCCATGGTTATGAGACAATTTCATCCAAATGTGCAAATATGCAAACCAGACCATACAATGGGCTTGAGCTGAAACACATTAAAGACTACAACATTCCAAACTCCCCCTCTGCAGCTCAACCAATAGAACTTTGCTGCCCAAACTCCCGCAAGGAGCTGGCACCCAAGTCCTTTTACATGACAGAGGAGGGGGAGGCAAAATCTGTTATACAACCTTTTATCTGCTCACATTCACCCCCCCTGGCTAAAGCTGGACTCGAATGGAAGTGAAGGAACAGAGGGTGAGATTTTTCATCTCAGATGGGAAGCAGCAGCAAATTTCATCTCACAGACCTGCCTCTTGTACAAGTAACACCCCTTTCAGGTGCATGGGTGTCCCCCCCCAAACACATGCCCTGAGTGTGTGTTTGCAAATGCACCATTTATATATGCACCTCAAACCCTCCCACACAGAGAGCATACAAGGAGAGAGATTTAAAAGGAAAATATATCTTTCTCCATATACTGTATGTTCTGCTGCTCTTTCCATTTCATTCTGCTTTATCTATCAAAAATATATTAACCAAAAGCCTGTTTCCATCAAAGTCTCAATTCCATGAACATTTAAAGATAAGCCTTATCTTATTACTGGTGCATTAGCAACAGAAATCTAAAGGGCTACTGTCAATCATCTCCTTTTCTCCGTTTCTTTCCCCCCCCCCTCAAAACAGAGAGTATGACTGGGACCTCACAGGGTTTCTGATAGACACAAATGCACAAAAATACCAACTAGCACAAAAATGCCACCCCTACCTCAGGGAAAGGTATTATGGAAGGACCTGAGGGTTTGGTCAGGGCAAAGCACACACCCACAGCGAAGGAAAGAGAGCAGCATCAAGCAGCACCCACTCAAACTAAAACAGAGCCCAAGTGAATTTCAGCACACATGTGCCCCCTTCCCCTACAGCACAGAGCCTGCTGGGAAATGATCTCAAAGCTGCTTTCAAAAAGTTTGCTCATGGGAAACAAGTCATTTAAAAAGTCCAAGGTGACAGAAATCCTCTGCACTTCTGTTTCCAGTGCATCTATTTTTTATTACAACTTCTCCCTTGCCATCCTTAACTACCACCTTCACCTGGTGTCTCATCCTTCCTCTATCATGTGTGTCAATTTTGAATGGTTCCTATTGTAGCTATGTGTACATTATATATGCATATATATGCACACTGAGGCAGCATCCAGATATCCTGGCAAAGACAGCTACTTGATGTTCTAAAATGAAGAGATCCTAGATTACTGAAGGGAAGCAGCGATCATTTTCTACAGCGATCTTCTGGGGCAGAGCAAGCTCTGCACTGGACCTGAATCCCATGCCTCTGGGGCAATTAAAATATCCACTTTAATTCTGCAGCAATGTGTTTTCCTTCTCCTGCCTTTCCCCCCGCCTCTTTCCTTCTCTCTAATTAGAAGTTCTAATTCTGCAATAAGTGTCACAGAGAGCCTGAGCCAAAAATAACATAGCCTATTCCAAAGGCCCTTTGAAAAGCTTTTATTTTTAAAAGCCAGAACAAGACAGATGATCCAAGAGTGATAAATCTAAGGTTTCTGAAAAGAGCTGAGGATAGCAGGAGGGCAAAGAGACAGCTCGGGATGAACAGCACGCACAGTGCAGCTCCTAGTAAAAACAAACTTCTTCTCGTGAACAGAACTGCCAACCACGCATGTTCAGACTCTACAGAAAGACTCAACAAGTCTTTCTACATGCTAAAATAGTTGCCACTGAAGCCCTACAGGCTCAAAGCCTGATCCCCTCTAAAATCATCAACTAGACTTGCCATTTGCTTTCCCAGGTGCAGGAGAAAGCACAAACTTTGAAGGTTTTTGCCCTGGGGTCTGTCCCTTGAGTAACATGGGAAGGTATGTACCCTCTTGTCATGAGGTACTCTCCTGTAAACACAGCTCAGGGATGTTCTATCCTTTCCCTAAGATAAGATGAGCACAGTGAAACCATTACAAATGGTCAGTAGCTCCCCAGCCACACACATTGGTTAAGTTTTATCTTCGTGGAGAATCAGCTGCTCAATACAGCCAGAACAGCACCAGAGTTGTTCAGGACAGTTCAGCACTGAGCACAAGATGGAACCTGGAACCAGGCCACAATCACTCCAAATGATGTCTCTAAAGGTTTCACTGCACCTTTTTCTGCAACTGATCTGTTAGTCCTCCCTTAGTTCCTGAAAACATCTGGTCTTCAAGCCAAAGATATTACTGCAAGAGCCTCTGACAGAGAAGCTGGCAAAGAAAAGCGTATCTAAGGATGATGCTACAGTACATGCTTCTGGCCTTCCACATCGTTCCCATCTACACACTCCTATTATATAGGATTTATTATAACCTTTGCCAAAGGAGTTCCAGTTTGTTCTTTTCCAGAGCCTGAGTGTTGCATAGATGGCTTCCTCTCACGGGGAATCAGCTTCCAAACATGCCTAAAAAAGAACTGCAATGTGTTGTGAAGGTCCTCACACATCAGCAGCTCTCTGTCAGAATAAGAGAGCAACGCTAAAGCTGAACTGCCCTCAGGGGACAACCTGAGGGTTGCTGCTGCTTTTGTTTTAAGCTACAGGTATTGCATCATGATCACTCAAATTAGAAAAGATACTGGAAGAACATCTAAACACCAACCTTTGCTGAAAGCAAAATTAGTTCAGACCTGGTTGCTCAGGGCTTTATCCAGTTTGGTCTTGGAAAATTCCCAAGAATAGAAATTCCAAAATTTCAAAGAGAGGCTGAGGGAGCTGGGGGTGTGCAGCCTGCAGAAGAGGAGGCTCAGGGCAGACCTCATTGCTGTCTACAACTACCTGAAGGGAGGCTGTAGACAGGTGAGGATCGGTCTCTTCTGCCAGGCAACTGGCAATAGAACAAGGGACACAGCCTCAAGTTGTGCCAGGGGAAGTCTAAGCTGGATGTTAGGAGGAAGTTGTTGCCAGAGAGAGTGATTGGCATTGGAATGGGCTGCCCAGGGAGGTGGTGGAGTCGCTGTCCCTGGAGGTGTTCAAGCAAAGACTGGCTGGGGCACTTAGTGCCATGGTCTCGTTGACTGGACAGGGCTGGGTGATAGGTTGGACTGGATGATCTTGGAGGTCTCTTCCAACTTGGCTGATTCTCTGATTCTACAATTTTATGAAATGATAGCCTAGTCATACCTATGTGGCTTTCTAGACCGAAATACTCCTCTCCCTCAGGTTATTGAGTGGGAGAGACAACATTAAATGAAAATGAGTAAAATGGTTTAACAGGTCACTGTTGGAAAGGGAAAATCATGTAACTAGTTCCCTGAATTACTGTTTGTTACATCATATAAACGTGCCTGCAGGTAAACTTGTCTACAGCAGGAATCAAGTCACAGCCAGCAGCTCAAAGCAGAATTAAAACCAGATTATATCTTAGCGATGGTGGGAAAATGGAAGAACGAACTGCAGATCTTACAAAAATATAGCAAAGGGACACAGCATTTTAACCAGGAAAACACATCAGATGTTTATGCACGCTAGGTGTTTATTTTTCAATCAAGTACATGTGCCCAGATCATGACAGGATGTTTGAACTGTGCACATCAGGTCTCTTACCCACTGTTTATATGAATGTCATTCACTATCAGGCCTCTGCGGAAGATAAACAGATTGAAAAGAGCTGGGGGCATATCAGAGTTTTGCATTGCTTCCGCCTCGAGCTCTGCTCTTGGTGCTGTAGGAAACAAAATCTCTTGACCAGAAGAATGTCAGAAGAAAAACAGTGAAGGCAGAAAAAGAATTAGTCACAAACCAGGAGGCAGAGAACAGTGCAAACAAGAGGCATCTACCAAAATGCTTAGAGGTGGGCACTCTTGGGACTATGAGATGCCTAGGGCAATTTTTCTGGAGTCTAAAGATGACCAAGTAGGTGAGACCCAAACAACACATGATCCGCTTACCTGGCAGGTAACATTCAACAGGCATGCCAGAGAGACTTGCTAAGGACTGCAGGACTGCCAAATGCTCGCTGACATTCAGATCATTGGACTTCTTGTCCACTTTAACATCTCTGAAGTCTCAGACGCCATGAATCCAAACAGTAGGCTTGAACCCACACACGGTGCAAGGAGAGGGCCTTAAAAGCTGAAGTTAACCACAAATCAAACAGGAGTGCCTGTATAACTTTGCTAATGTCCATTCCTATCACTGTCATCACCACAACACTTCACACTGATTTGAGAAATACCTACCTAAAGATGAGACCCTTGGCACCCTCTGCTATTTCAGGTTAGCCTGAAAGCCCAGGGAGGACTCTAAAATCTTTGAGACATCTGCAGGAGTGACACATACCAGTAAAGCACACCTACAAATCCCTTCTATCACAGTATCATAGTATCATCAGGGTTGGAAGAGATCTCACAGATCACCAAGTCCAACCCTCTACCACAGAGCTCAAGGCTAGACCATGGCACCAAGTGCCACGTCCAATCCTGCCTTGAACAGCTCCAGGGACGGCGACTCCACCACCTCCCTGGGCAGCCCATTCCAGTGTCCAATGACTCTCTCAGTGAAGAACTTTCTCCTCACCTCGAGCCTAAACTTCCCCTGGCGCAGCCTGAGGCTGTGTCCTCTCATTCTGGCGCTGGCCACCTGAGAGAAGAGAGCAACCTCCCCCTGGCCACAACCACCCCTCAGGTAGTTGTAGACAGCAATAAGGTCACCCCTGAGCCTCCTCTTCTCCAGGCTAAACAATCCCAGCTCCCTCAGCCTCTCCTCATAGGGCTTGTGCTCGAGGCCTCTCCCCAGCCTCGTCGCCCTTCTCTGGACACACTCAAGCATCTCAATGTCCCTAAACATACGGCTGCATTTAATTATTCCTTGATACAGCCCAACATCACAGTTAAATTGACTTAAAACACAGGCACAAGCTTTGAGCCAGAAGCATTTTTCTGGGGGAACCCTCCTTGCCCTCTTTTTGCCGTGGCTTACCCTTAAGTTTCACACACTGTTATAACCGAAAGACAAAGTACAAATGCATTCAGTGCTCTCTGCTCCTGTGCTGCCTTCCCCAGGTGTTTTCCCTTCCTTTTTCCTCCTCTGCTGCAATGCCAGAGTTTATTCTGTGTGTAAGGAGAGGTCTAGAGATTACCATACAGGCATTGGGGTATGTTCTTTAAACAAGAAGTTAAATGTCTGTAATTTGGATGGAAATGCTCCAATTCTGCTGGAGGTCACCAAGGCCACAGAGCCATACAGTGTAGCAATTTGGTTTGGGGCCTCAGCTGCATGCTGTGGGCTTGCCTGTCCCACTAAAGTTAGCCAGAAAATTCACCTTGACTGTTCTAAGTGTAGGTTTAGGGCTACTGCTTCTGAATCCCATTCATGAGACACCACCTCTACCTTCCAAAGGTAGAGTAATGGTTCAACCTATGAACCCAACATAGGCTGGAAAACTAAGAGCATGAGGATATTTGCAGTGTTCATTTCTACATTCAAGCATTGAGAGCACAAACTACTATGGTGACTGTTATCAAAAGGTCACTCACACTGACTGGAGATTAAGATGAACAAAAGGCAGATGGTTAGGGGAACTCTCTCTTTACACACACGTTATGACTCTGCCTGGCTGAAATAACAAGTGAAAGGACAGCAGGATTATGTACAAATCCCCAACAACCCCAAAACTCTGGTGTTGCTATTGAACAGCTCACGTACCCAGGCTCCAAAAAACAAACAGGGAAGAAAGGCAACTAATGAAACAAAAACATTTAGCAACAGAACTTGGCCTTTGGCCGTTCAAGAAACAGCAGCTCCCGGGTTGTACCAAAGAGCTCTAGCGATAGATACAGTAGATGGAACAAAGGAAGCTGCAAGGATGAGGTAAAGGTATTTTCTTTTGCATGGGAGAACTGATCAATCTGCTATGCCAGCATCTGCAAACTGAGAGTGGAAAGACCACTTCCCTTCCATTCTGAGTAGTGTCATGCATTTCTCTTCAAGCTATGATACCATCTAAGCCCACTGTACTTCCTGTGTGGCACACTGTCCTTTGGCTGAAGCACTGGCTTTTAAAAAGACAAAGCCATCTAATGTATGCCTGCAGGAACCTCGCCCAGCCTGCCATGTACTAACTCACTCTTGCACAGCCCAGCCTGCCATGTACCAACTCACTCTTGCACAGCCCAGCCTGCCATGTACCAACTCACTCTTGCACAGCCCAGCCTGCCATGTACCAACTCACTCTTGCACAGCCCAGCCTGCCATGTACCAACTCACTCTTGCACAGCCCAGCCTGCCATGTACTAACTCTTGCACCATGAGGACAGACACACACCCCTCTGCTTTCTGCTTTGTCAGCAGCGCAGAGTGCCAAGGCATTATTTGGGCAGCCACGTTTATGACCAGATAATGCCACACAACAGCATAGGTTAAAGCACCCTTGGGGTGGGCGAGAGGGTAGTAATCTGTTTCTTAAGGTATTAATCCATGAGCACAGTTCCACAGTACACTATTGTCCCCATTGTCTTTGAGACTGGTAACTTACCCATGCAATTCTTGAGGGGCTGAAATAAAGATTTTTCAGATGTGCACATCCCTGGTCACTATCTGGGGCCCACAACAGCAATAGGTATTATTCCCTACGCCTAGCAGCACCCCCAGATGAGCCCAAATCCTCACTTAATGTGAGGCACTCCATTTTCCACACAGGCCCTGAAAGGCAACCTTGTGTCGCTACTCCTCTTTAGTACAACAGCTGCAAGGTTAGAGTGCCAAGTCCTGGTTTCAAGGTTTTGTTTCAGAGCCTCATCACTTCCCATCATGAACCGGGTGGGGGGAGATAAAGGCCGTCAGTCTGTCTGCAGAACAGGCTGGCTCTGTTTGCCCCGTGCCCCAGCGAACAGAGGTTGTCAACTTTTAATGGAGCACTCAGGTTTCCACCGATGCCAGCCACAGATAGAACGGCCCAGCAGCAAATAAATTCAGGTCTCTGGGGGCTGCTCAGATTCTCCTCTTATTTGTTAGTTTACCTGCAAAATACAGTCGGGCTGATTCCTGCTTGCATGGTTGCCAAGACATGTTTCCCTCCTCCTTTGAGTTAGTAAAGGGAGCAAAGTGAGCAAGTGCAGCAAGGCTAATGGAGTAAGAGAGCATTTCCCATGGCTTAGGCAATAGCATGTTTTCTGCTGGGGATTGTTTGCTTAACATGCTGCACAGGGGTGAAGCTGTGCAGCACTTTATAATAACTCAGTCTCATTCGTTACATACAAAGGTGCAGAAGGTGTTACAGTATCTGCATGTTCAGATAGGCTTAAATCCAATGGCTCCTCATGACCACAGCTGTTGAAGTTATTATATGCTTATTACAAGGCCAAAGAAGGAGAAGGAATTATCAGCAAATGTCTCCTTTGATTTTTAAATATTAACAAAAACCATTTTAATCACACCTGAAAGCATCATGTTACTGAAATGGACCAGAATACTCACCTGCAATTCAACCCCCCATCTCTTTCATATGTAAAAATGAGCCTGGATGTCTCCTCAGACTCTGTCTAGGATTCATCCTTGTTACCAAACTACTCATCTGCAAAATTTACTGCTTCTTAGTACCAAAAGACATACATGCTGTGATTCAGATGTGAGCCACGTGAGAGAAAGGCTGCCCTGTTCAAACTGGATGCAGTCTGGTTTGGATGCTTGGCACCTTGGCACCTAAGTGTCTGATGACAGCTTTGATGCAGGGCTGTGACTACAGCATCCTTTAATGACAAAGTCAAGCCTGTTGTGCTAGTTTGAAGCTAGCTAGAATATTTTGGTGAGAAGAACTTGCTGTCCACCAGGACTCCAAGGTCTTTTGCCATAGAACTGCTTTCCAGTGGGGCAGCCCCAACCTCTCCTGGTGCCTGTTCTTATTCCTCCCCAGATGGAGGACCCTGCACTTGTCCTTATTGACACAAGTGTAGCAGATTCAGAAGTAATCTTGCTAATGGATAGGGCAAAAGGTTTGCTTTCTTAACACCTTCACACTGATCCAAAATGGGACACAGTCAATTCAGGACTCAGAGAAGTTTTAAAACAATTCCTTCTCTTTTCAACATTGTTGCTAAGTGTAAATGACACAGCAAGCCACAGGATTCCAAGAAAAAAACCCAGAGATGTCAGAAACAGACTGGAAGCTCATTAGATGCTACTTTCCACCTGATGTGGTGCAATCTTAGACTAAAACATCACTGTATTGCCTCCAGATGATGCCACGTAAGATGGAGTTAAGAGCTCCTCCTCTTAACATCAAAGTGCTACAAGCTGGAGAGATGCAGCACTGCTGCACTGCAACTTGTGCTGCTGCTGACCATCCATCCAAGCAAGACTGCACACTTGTGGTTAAGCAATGAGATTCTCCTACCTCACAGAGTGCACAGTCACTTATCTAGACTCAATGTTTTTTGGGCTCAGAGTGACAGAAATTCCTGCACTACAAACACAAACAGCAGGATGAGCCACAGAGAGAAACACCTAATTGGCAAGCCAGGAGCCACAGGCTGTTTACACCAGAGCATCCCAGCCATAAATGTTTAATTAAATCAGCCTTTTTTTCTTAAATAATCATGTATTTTCCACATCACTGACATTTTTCAGCTTGTTGCAAAGCCTCTCTTGCTACTCACAGTATCACCAAGGTTGGAAGAGACCTCACAGATCATCAAGTCCAACCCTTCACCACAGAGCTCAAGGCTAGACCATGGCACCAAGTGCCACGTCCAACCTTGCCTTGAACAGCTCCAGGGACGGCGACTCCACCACCTCCCTGGGCAGCCCATTCCAGTAGCCAATGACTCTCACAGTGAAGAACTTTCTCCTCACCTCAAGCCTAAACCTCCCCTGGTGCAGCCTGAGGCTGTGTCCTCTCCTTGTTTTAGGCACTGGAATTCTGGAACGAAGCTACTACAACAGGCAGGAGCCAGGAGTACCTGAGTGCAGAGTGGTAATGCTGAGTTTGCTCAAGATTCATGAGACCTGCGAAAGTCTTTCCAGAAAAAAATCATTCTACAGTGCTTTCTGACAGTGCCACCTTGAAGTCCAGGTGAATAATGAAGATTTCAGTTTTGCTAACTTAAAACAGAAGTGGTTTGTAACAATCAGATGAAGAACTCAAGAACGTGTTTTGATGCCCAAGCCAGTTTTGGGACCAACTGCTTAGCAAAAAGGGGAGAAGATCAAAAACATTTAGTAATTGTCAACTGTTGATTCATGTTGCTCTACCTCTGCATGGCAACCTCCTCCCCCACCACTTCCCTCACAAAAGATCCTAAAAACAAACAATCAAAATTCCAGTTCTGGGCTCCTCAATTCAAGAGAGATGTTGAGATACTGGAACATGTCCAGAGAAGGGCGATGAAGCTGGTGAGGGGCCTGGAACACAGCCCTGTGAGGAGAGGCTGAGGGAGCTGGGGGTGTGCAGCCTGGACAAGAGGAGGCTCAGGGGTGACCTCATTGCTGTCTACAACTACCTGAAGGAAGGCTGTAGCCAGGTGGGGGTTGGTCTCTTCTGCGAGGCAACTGGCAATAGAACAAGGGGACATAGTCCTAAGTTGTGCCAGGGGAGGTCTAGGCTGGATGTTGTTAGGAAGTTATTGGCAGAGAGAGTGATTGGCATTGGAATGGGCTGCCCAGGGAGGTGGTGGAGTTGCTGTCCCTGGAGGTGTTCAAGCAAAGACTGGATGGGGCACTTAGTGCCATGGTCTGGTTGATTGGATAGAGCTGGGTGATAGTTTGGACTGGATGATCTTAGAGGTCTCTTCCAACCTGGCTGATTCTATGATAACAAGCCCAAACCAAACAAATAAACAAACACAAAAATCAACAACAAACAACCACCACCCACCCAACCAGAACTACCAGCCAAACAAAATCAACCCAGGAACCTGTTTTGAACTACAATAAGAGTCTTTCTTCTTAACCCTGTTTTTGTCTGTCTGTTTTTAAAACAGGCCACTTCCCTTGTTTGGCATAAAACCAGCTATGTCCATTATATGGACAATCAGCAGAAGACAACTCTTAAAATGCTTCACTGCATCATCAACAGTGTTATGAACTGATTCACACACTAACAGAAATACATCTTAATTTCAGTCAGTTGCCAATGAGATCACTTCCTTTAAAACAGAATCCTGCTGGAAATTACAGACCAGTGAGATCTTTCTTCAATGCCAGGTAAAACCACTAGGAAACAATCAACACCAGGCTAATCACCTGAGAAACTCAATTCATTAAGCACCAAAATAGCAAAGGAAAATTTGGGCATCTCCATTATACTGGAGTTATCCACACACATTCAAAAACCATTGCTGTTGAAAAAAAACAAAACCAAAGGAAAAAAACAAAACAAAGGAAAAATAACCAAACAAAAAAAAAATCCACAACCAAAACAAAGGAAAAATAACCAAAACCAAGAAAAAACCAAACCCAATAAAAAACCAAAACCAAGGGAAAAAACCTCAAAACCAAGAAAAAAAAACCAAACAAAAAACAAGAGAAAAAAAAACCTAAACCAAGAGAAAAAAAAACCCCAAACCAAGAGCAAAAAAAAACCCAAACCAAGAGAAAAAAAAACCTAAACCAAGAGAAAAAAAAACCTAAACCAAGAGAAAAAAAAACCTAAACCAAGAGAAAAAAAAACCCAAACCAAGAGAAAAAAAAACCAAACCAAGAGAAAAAAAAACCAAACCAACAGGAAAAAAAAAACCAAACCAAGAGGAAAAAAAAAAACCCAACAAAACAAAACCAAGAGGGAAAAAACAAACAAACAAAAATCAAGAAAACCAAAACCAAGGAAAAAAACCCAAAACAAGGCAAAACAAAACAAAAATAAAACCACCAACAACAAAAGGACAAAAGTAAAATAAGATTCTGGCTTTTGCCAAATGAAAGATTCAAAGAGTGCTAAAAATTCCACACTAACCTCAGTGTTGCTTAACTTTAATGACCTTTCAGAAAGGGAAGAACTCTAACTGGGTGAGATGTGCAAATAGAGCCCAAAGTTAATTTAGCTGGCAGGAAGAGGAAGGAGGAAGCACTGAAGTAGCACCAAAGCTAGGCTGAAATTGAGTATTGACAAGTGCAAGATAACCAGAAAGAACACGTAAATTGAACTACACTGATACATTAACAGAAGCATCCAAGATAAAAGATTTGGGCATCACTGTGAACAGCTCAATAGAACAGGGACCCTGCACAGCAGGACTCTGGGGGATAGATGTTTAAGAAAAGGGACAGATTACTGAAATTATTAAAATGCCACTGATCAATCTTCATTTTGAAGAGCATATCGATTTAATAAAGCCATTAGAAGCATGGGCAGCTTTCTATACCAACAGAGGCTGCAGAGATTTGCACCTCCAAAGACAGATGACATCTGATAAAGGCAAATTAACTCACAGAAGAGAGAAAAAAAAAAAAAAAAGAAAAAGGGAAATCATGACTTCTGTTCCAGCAGAATGTGAGATCAACTGAAAACAGCAAATTAAAACTGCAGTTTCATAATTAGCTGGTGGGTTCGAGTGCTGTGTGGTATCTTGGAAAGTGCATTTCAGCAATTTTTTTTAGTGGTTGTGTATTTGTCTGGATAACAGGAAAACCCACACTTACTCTAGACAGAACAAAATCACAAACCTTCAGGCTCAAAGGACACAAGATACTCACCAAGTGTGAAGAATCTGGGGAAACAGTTCCCTTATAAGTAGCTTACTCCATAATTAGCCATGACAGAAGTTTTTCTACTTTCCAAGAGTGTGACACTGGAAACATTAAATGCCAATGTTTTAGAATCTATCCCTATCTTCCCACCAATCTGTTTAAAACAGCAGGGAAGAAAAATGAGGTAAAGGATCCTGAGCAACTCAAAATACACCAGCCCACAAGGCTCCCTCACACCCAGCAGCATGCTGTGTGTCGTGTGTTACAGACGGCTGACAACAGCAGATCAAAGATGGTCAAGACTCCTCAGGCAGCTCTCTTGTACGTTACCAAACAGGACCCAAAAGTGGAGCTGTGGAAGTGCCAGAATAATTAATTGATCTCCAAAGAATAGGACAGGGAATCCTCCCTGCACTGATTGCATCACAACTGGAGTAAGCAGACAGAGGAGCAAGGCTGATCCAACACCAACCCTGGTTCACCATGATCAAATAGTCCAACAATTCACCTATTTGTATTCCACTTTTGAGACTTAGTCTTTTCACCTTATGTGTGACTTTCCTCTAAACTCAGATCCCTTGGAAGAGATAAGGTCTGATCAGGAAGATAATGGAGCCCCTACTACAAGATGAATATGGATGAGAAGCAAGGTGTCCAGAGCAGGGCCATGAGGATGCTCAGAGGGCTGGAGCACCTCTCCTATGAGGAGAGACTGAGGGAGTTGGGGTTGTTCAGTCTGGAGAGGAGAAGTCTCTGAGGTGATCTTATTGTGGCCTTTCAGTATCTTAAGGGGGCCTACAAGAAAGCTGAGGAGGGACTTTTTAGGATGTCAGATAGTGATAGGACTAGGGGGAACGGAACAAAGTTTGAAATGGGTAGATTCAGACTGGATATTAGGAAGAAGTTCTTCACAGTAGGGGTGGTGAGAACCTGGAATGGGCTGCCCAGGGAGGAGGTGGAAGCCCCATCCGTGGAAGTGTTTAAAGCCAGGCTGGATGAGACTCTGGACATCCTGATCTAGTCTGAAGTGTCCCTGTCCATGGCAGAGGGATTGGACCTATATGGTCCTTCTGGTCCCTTGCAACCTTGACTGATTCTACGATTCTGCTTTGAAGAATGTTTTCTGAACATCTGACTCAAGAAGCAAAACATACCTGCAGGCAGAAGGGTGCAAGCTAATCCCTGTTATGCTACTGCCCTACAGAGACAGATGATGCTTTTGCAATTCCAGACTGCCAGTCAAAGCTTTAACATTTTAATACACAGCATGCTCTAATTAAAATTTCTAATTAAGGGGGAAAAAAAAAACCAACAAACCACTAACCAGCAAAACTAATGCTGCAAATTAGCAAGCCTTATGTACAAACTGAAGGTGGTCTTGGTTGTTCTTTCTCAGATGACATTAATGTTAGTATTTTAACCAAATAATTCTGGACAAAGTCATTATGAGATGATTTGGCCCTGTGGTGGGAGACAGGTAACACTTTCTAGACAAGCTTTCTTTGTTAAGGTGTGTGCCAAGCAACAGACATCATACGATCTGCCTTTGGAAGACAGACGACACCAAAAAGGACCAAAGAACTAACAGACAAATTTTCTTAGCTCTGTCTCAGTGGCAGATGAAGTTAGCTCAGACATTCTGACTGGATGTTAGGAGGAAGTTCTTTACAGTGAGGGTGGTAAGGCACTGGAACGGGTTGCCCAGGGAGGTTGTGGATGCTTCCTCCCTGGAGGTGTTTAAGGTCAGGCTGGATGAGGCCTTGAGCAACCTGCTCTAGTGGGAGGTGTCCCTGCCTATGGCAGGGGGTTGGAGCTGGATGATCCTTGAGGGCCCTTCCAACCTAAACCATTCTATGATTCTATGATTCTCTTATTTTTTCTCCCAGGAAAGAAGGGAAATATTCTGAGCAGCCTGGACTAACTACCTACTAATGACAGCTTCAGAAGTGGCCTTCACCTGGTAGATAAGTGACATGTGGGAAGACAAGGAGCAGGAGTTATCATCTGAAGACTTAGCTGCACCCAGGTGGAGCTCCCACATGTGACAGTGAATAACTCAACAAACTCATTCATCCAATTCTGTAAACTGGACATGGATTTAGTGGAACATATCAGTGAGAGTAAACTGTACGTGTGCATTAAGAAGAATGTGGCCAGCAGGTCAAGGGAGGGTCTCGTCCCCCTCCACTCTGACCTAGCAAGGCCACAACTGGAATGTTATGTCCAGTTCTAGGTTTCCTAGTTCAAGAGAGACAGGAACTACTGAAGAGAGTCCAACAGAGGGCCATGAGGATGATTAGGGGCCTGGAGCAGCTCTTTTATAAGAGTCTAAGAGACCTGAGGCTCTTCAGCCTGGAAAACATAAGAATGAGAAGGAATCTTATTAATGCACATGAACATCCCAAAGGTGGAGGTTATGAGGATGGGGCTGGGCTCTTCTCAGTGATGACCAGTGAAAGAATGAGGGGCAACAGGTACAAACTAGAACACAGGAGGTTTCACTTGAACTAATGGAAACTTCTTTACTTTGAGGTAGATAGAGCACTGGAATAGGCTGCCTGGAGAGCAGTCTCCTTCTCTGAAGACTTTGGACATGTTCCTGTGCAACCTGATCTAGGTGTACTTGTGTTAGCAGGAGAGTTGGCCTAGATGATCTCCAGAGGTCCCTTCCAACACCTACCATTCTATGAAATACTTTAAAAATATATTCTACACTAAGGGCACAAAACCTGTCAGATGCTGTCAAGCACTGGAATTGATAAATCAAAATGTTTGGCAGAGAGCTTCTCTCAACAGCAATCTTGCAACAACTCCATCTTCAAAGTAAATTGTAATGTTAAACAACTGTGATGCTTAAACATTTATGTGCTTGTTATAACAAGACAGTTAAACAGCTAATTGTTAAAGCACTACTCCTAGGTCCCTACAAATACATTTAAGCCTAAACCCATACCTCTTGTCCAGCTGTGTGTTCCTAACAGCTCTATTTCCATTCCAAACTGGCAAACTTCTTTGCTTTTTCCACTCTTCTAAACCCAGGTATCTCACTGAAACTGCCCAGTCATGCCATGCTTTGCCAGATGGCAAATGAGATTTACACCTCAACTTGGAACTGGATGGAGACCAAATTGTCCACTTAGTGGGGCTGTAAGCACAGATCAATCTTCAGAGTTAAAACCAAAACAAAAACCCCATGCTGAGGTATAATGTGGTTTGAATTTCTCTCCAAACAATCTGCTGCTCTTGCCAGAGCTCAATTACATTTGAAAAAGGGCAACATGGCATATCATCCCTTTCCCCTTCTACATTCACTTAACAATTGAAACCTATCTTAGGTCTTTGAAAAAGAAACAAGGAAGACACACATGAGAAAACACATCTCATGCTCTATCACACTCAAGCTTTGCAACTTTTTGCCCTCATGCCAAAACTGTTTATGGCATTCTACCTTCCCCTTCAGCTACAACAGGGGACAGGAAATCAGCTGACAGACTGACGACTCTCAACCTTCTTGTATCTTAAGATGCAAACTGTAGAGGGAAAAAAAAGAGATTCCTAGTAATATTTCCTCAGTAGTCCAACATTTTGTATGTTTTTTCCAAAGGTATAACCTTTCTCAGGAAGCACCTGAGGATGAGACTTCAGAAACACAGTGTTTGATGCACACTGAGCAACACTCGAATGAACTTAGTTATTGCCTCACGCTTAAAACTAGGTCACATAAAGACATACTCTATGCATAAACAACAAGGTATGAAACAAACAAACAAGCAAGCATTTAAAGAAAATAAAAGCACATTTGCCCACCCTCCTGCACTTGACTACCCAGCTGCATCCTGCTTCTGGTGCGTGTGCACTCCCTATGCAAAAATCACTTGTAGAGCTAAGCGTCCTGACCCATGTGTATGTTACAGGTCACTCAATCACCCTCTTCTATCCTTTCTCAACCTTTCAGTCTAAGGGTTTAAATGCACAGGCAGGACTAACACTCAGATTCTTTCACTACAAAGAAAGTAGAAGTCATTCTACACAGTAAAACACGCTGGAAGAATCAGACAGAGCCAAGTAAGTGTGTAACAGAGATGAACAGGCTCCAAAACAGCTAAGTGCAAAATAATGCATGTAGGCATAAATTACGTGATGCAAAGATTGGAACTGGCAGTTACAACTCAGGAAAGAGATTCTGAAATCTTTACTTGGTTCTCTACAATCACTGGCTCAGTGTGTGGTGACCAAGAAGTCAGTCACTGTAAAGGATATTGTTGTCAAGACAAAAATCTTGTGTGTCTCAATGTAAAAACAGATAGTTCAGTTCTGCAATAAGAAGAAAGGATGGGAAGATACAGAATATATGCAAGGTTACAAAAGCATTTGAAAGGCCTAATTTTTCAGGGGGGGGGGAGTAATTTTAGTTATTTCTGAATCCTGAATAGTAATCAACATTTCTTTCTTCCAAAGATTATCTACCCTTTTCTAACAGTATGATCTACGTTCTGTAGGAAAGGAATCACATGCACATTAATGCAGGTAATCTTTCAATAACCTGACAGTATCTAGAGGAGCTTCTGAAAGACCTTGATCTTTCCAGGTAATAAAACAGTATTCTCACAAAGGGTGCAAAATTCAACTCAGCTTTGGTCAAAGTGAAGCTTAAGACAGAAAACTGCACAATGAATTGCTTATTTCAGCAAGGAAAAAAAAAATGACAAAACCACTCTGTGGAGTCTAAGCTTCAGCTTGTCCTTATGCAACGCTGTTTTGGAAATGAATGCACCAAGAGCACATTGGATGTCAGGAACAGGTTTTTACCATGAAAGTAATAGAAGACTGGAGCAGGTTGCTTGAGGAGGTGGTTGGTGCCCCATTCCTGGAGATATTGAAAGTGAGGCTCGACAGGGCTCTGAGCATCTAAGCTCCTTGAGGATGCCTCTGCTTACTGCAGAGGGGGTAGATACTAGGTCAACTAGGTGACCTTCAGAGGTCCCTTCCAACCCAGTCCATTGTATGATTCTATGACATGGATTATTCCCAAAATTAGAGTGAAGATACAGGCACTAAAATGTCATCTATCACAGAGAACAAGTATAAAAGAACTGGTTCCTGCAGGTCCAAATGGGGGCCATAGACAATCTAATAAAAGCCATTTTGTAGTCCAAGAACGATGGAGTGTCTCTGATTGACATGAATGAGGCCGTTGAGAAACCTATCAATGATCACCTAAAACACAGAAGGACAGTGTGACTTCCAGCCAAAGGATAAGAAACTGATCTAAACAGGACCTTTTAGAGCTAATGAACAGCTTAGATTTCTCAATGGATCATGAGCAATCAGATCATTTTAGTTAACACACCAAGACAATGGTGCTAGCAGGCACCTAAGTCACTATCACGTTGTTCCTGACCTAGAGCTCAACTACCTTTTGGTTAAGAAACCTGAGCTAGAACAGGCAGGACTGGCAAAGATGGAGAGGTCAAAGAGACAGTGATGTTTTTAAGGATGAGCCTTGTAGGGCAGAGCAGGACTAAGATTTACTAAAAATCTTGCAGGGTTTTTCTGACTGTTTGATAAGTTCCTCTCAATACTGACCCCGAGCATGAGCTCAAACAAGAATTAGATAGGATTCCCTCTCCTGACATTCATTAGGAACAGTATACAAATATAGATGAGAAACATGTAGCTCTGAGACAAAGAGGTTCCTTAGAGCACTCACCTTTGACAAGTAGCAATCATCTGCTAGGGAGGCTGTGTTGAGAGGTGCAGAAAAGAAGACAGGAGTCTTGCAGACTGATTGCACCATCTCGGAAAAGCACCCCCATCAGACAAATAAAAATAAAGAACTGTAATACTGAGGAATGGAAAACCTGTTCTGTCCTGAGTTCTAAATCCACTAACAACTGGAACCAAATCCAGCACTGCATGCACAGCAGCATTTCTAGGAAAGACTCTGTATCGTGGTACTAGCAACACAAAATATGCACACCCACAGTACTCTTTCTCCTCTTACATAGAATCAACCAGGTTGGAAGAGACCTCCAAGATCATCCAGTCCAACCTAGCACCCAGCCCTATCCAGTCAACTAGACCAGGGCACTCAGTGACTCCTCCAGTCAAATGATGTTTTTCATCTATTTTTTGCACAGAAGAGCAGGAGAATTTGTGCTGGATCCTAGAACATGACTCCCTGTTCTCCAACACCTTGTTTAAACCCTCAAAATCCTTCTGGATGCCCATCATTCAGGCAGACTGGTCTCACCACAGACTGGTCACACAGTTCCTCTCATTCTCCCAGACTTGGCATGTTAGCTTCCTGTGCTAAGTCTCTATCTTAAAAGACATTATTCCATTTATATCCTCAGGAAATTTGATTAAAACTCCTATGTTTGTAAATAAGGAGCTTCCCAGCTCACTGCATTAAGCTAAAAGGGAAACACAAAGTTTTTGAAACTGCTATTGAAGCCTTTCATCCTTAGTTTCACAAGATCCCCCAGCTCTTCACAGATGTAAATACAGAGGTCTTCTCCCAGCAGCACGGTGTGAACTGTCCAGAGATGGAACATGGCTGCACTAGGACATTAACTGCATCATTTCAACTCCTCAAGCTGGGTGTTCACTTTTGCTCTGCCACCCTGTGGCTGTTCAACTGCAGAGCTTCAACAAGCAAGGAAGGTGCCTACTGCCCAGAAAGAGATGTCCCAAGTCTGTGCCAAGAACTCCACAAGTGCAGATAGCTCATTTTTCCACAGTCAGGCACTTGCAACCAATTAACACAAGTGGTAGGATTTGAGGAAAAGAGTTATCTTCAACTGAGCCAGAAACATACCCAGAAAGGATATCAGTACCGCAGGGTTTGGTCAGCAGATCAGACTTGCTGGCTCTGCTTCAGTCATTTAACGCTCCACAGTCTTTAAGAGAAACTGCTCTTTGAGAGAAGAGCTGCAAACTTGATTCACTACCAATGCCCACACAGACCCCATTTCTAGGTGGGGAAGTTTAGTTTTGATTCCAAGCAAAGGATGCCACCTACTGAATCCTTGCAACCACAATTGCACGCTTTGACCCTCGCAGCTCAAGACCTCTGGCAGGGATCAAGAGCCAGACTGCAGTCCCAAAATAAATTCCAAGGAAAAGCAGAAAACAGGCTTGTAAAAACAAAGCTCCTCTCACTGCTACTCTCCCCACGAGCCAGAGATGTGTTACTCACCGAACATCTGCACAGCCACAGTGATTTCTAGTTTTGCAACGCTGACAGCACTAAACAGCCTCCTTACATCTTTATTCCATTCTGGATTCACTATAATACAGCCTGACACCGCAGGCTATCCCAGCACACTTTGCAAGGGTTAACCCCTGCTCCCAGTTGCCGTCCTGAAGTGGGCAGCTTAACGACAGAGAGTCACTAGATCACAATATGACCCTCCTCATATTTTTTTAATGCCATTTTTACAAATTACAGCATAATGCACTGATTAGGAGGATGAAAGGCAAGTCTCCACGTCTGTCTGGAAACCAAATAAAAGAATGTTTGAACATCTGTTCATCCTACAAATGTCTTTAAAAGCTTTGATTTTCCCATAATCATTTTGTTCCACCATTTCACCCTTTTTCGAATGTGTATCCAACAGCCTCAGGACAGGAGCCAGAGATCTGCAGTAATAGCACATTATAATCAAAGTTCTTGGGCACACTTCAGTTCTCCTTTTGGAATGAAAAACAGGGAAAAACACCAAACCAAAACCATCTTCGACAGATACCCCTCCAGCTGTCTGTCCTACACAAAACTCTGCTGAGGAAGCAAAATGAAAGGGCTTTGCAACAGAGGCTTCACCCAGTATTAACAAGCACAGGGACAGGATACGGTGGCAGGTGAAAGAACTTACCTGAGGTATGGCATATATGCATGCTTCAGTACAGCCTGCTCCTGCTAGGTCAGTAGCAGCTGTCCATGAGGCTGCCCAGGCCCTAGCCTAGGTACCTGAACACATCACACACAGGAGCTGGTGTAAGAACCTTTTCCACCATGCTGGGCTCCCGATACCTGCCATAGGAGCTCTGTCATCACCAAGACTGACACCTACTTTTCCAAAAAGAAGAGCAGAGCCAGAACAAGAAGTAATGAGTAAAGCTTAAAGATAGGGGCATTGAAGAGGAGGTTGTCTTGGTTTGAGATGATGGAAGAAAGATGCTGAGCTAGTGTGCTCTTCTGGAAATGAGACTTAAGATGAGGGAAGATTAAAAAGCAGTATATTAGAGGAGACTGGATGAGAAAAGGGTAGAGGTACAACTGCAAAGCTGTTGCTGCTCCCTCCCTTGGAGTTTAGTTTTGGTTTGTTTGGGTTTTTAATGTCTTGTAGTTGTCTACTTATTTTTTCTAATGAGGAGGAGGTTTCGTACCAATAACTCTCAGACTTACCCGAGATGGCAACAACAGAATTCCTTCTATGTCATCTATTTCTTTAACTTCCATCAGTACGTTATCTTAAGCTGAGGTAACAGTTCAGGGTACAAAACAGGATTTGATAAAGGCTTAAGAGAAAGATAGTAAATATTCTTTCCAAAGACCGCCTTTGGGAGTGCCTGGGAAGAGGAGAGAAATGGGGAAGGAGAGGTGACAAGGCTGTGAAATGCCTTTATTTTTTTCATTATAGAAGGACACATTTTCTAGCAAGGCTGGCAGCACAAGTCACATTAAGCCATAGCTGAAGTTGCCTGTCTAATTCCTCTGGGATCACATTGAAAGCATACCCCATAATCTTAAGGGATGTGCTAAAGCTTTGCTGGGACTCACTCAGCAGAAACTATTTGGGATTATTTCACAAAGTACTAATTCTGTTCTGCTTTAAAGGGGCACCATCAACCTAGTTTAGACACCAGACCTTCCCCGTCTCACAAATGCCCAGCTGCAAATATCCTCTCACTACTGGTATTTTTGCCATTTGTATCCACCTTGGTTACCTGAAAAGACTGTAAAAACCATCACAGGATCATGTTAGCATAATGGACTCATGCCCATCAATGGGGACTTGATTAATAATACTTGGAATACTACTAATAATATGGCTTGTACAAATGAGTGTAGGAATCTGTTACAGTTACTGACTTGCACACACAACTAACACACTTACATTGTAGATGTGGTCACCTCCTATGGCTGGTTTTAGTGAATGGGTCACAAGCAGAAGCGCTCTGGCTGTTGGAAAGGCAGGAACTAACATCTTCCACGCTGCTAAGCCTGAGTCCAGTTTCTCTTCTAGACTGCAGCTTTTGTACCCATGGAATTATTATTAGTTTTCGTGTTAAGGTGTCCTCTGCTTTGTAAATAACAAAGAAGAGACATTACCAGTGCTTGACTTTTTATGAGCCTAGGACATGAAATGGAGAGGAAGAACTAAAGCAGCCATGAAATCCCTATTAAACAACTAATGGTTTCTAAAGGATCTTGGAGATACTCATTTTACAAGGCTCAGAGGCTGCAATATGCTATCATTATTATCACTATTTCCAAAGGGAACTCTTTCACACACAAAAGACATTTTGGTTACAAAGAAAGAAAACCATTCTGGAGCATGGTTAAACAGGGAACTGCTGGGAAAACAAGTGGAAGAAGAGAGGCTACAGATGGAAAGGAGGCTGGCCACCTGGCAGGAATATAAGACTTGTCAGACTATGTAGAGAGGCAACGAGGAAAGCTAAAGCCTCCTTGGAATCACAGAGAGGCCAAAGACAAAAAAAAAGGGCTTCTTTAAGGACATTACAGAGAAAAATAACACTAGAGGCAATGTAGGCCCATTGCTGAATGAGGTGGGTGGCCTGGTGACAGAGGACAAAAAGAAGGCAGAGCTACTGAATGCCACATTTGTCTCTGCCTATACTGCTGGAGACCATCCTTGGGAGCCCCAGACTGCTGAGGCCTCACCTCACATCAAGTCAGGATAAATGTTGAGCTTGCCTTGGTTGATGAGGGCTGGGTTAGGGATCACTGTGGACATCCACAAAGCCATGGGTCCCAATGGGATGCATATACAGGTGCTGAGGGAGCTGGTGGAAATCACTGCTAGGCCACTCTCCATCGTCTTTAGTAAGTTGTGGGGAACAGGAGAGCTGTTTGAGGACTGGAAGAAATCAAATGTTGCTCCAGTCTTCAAAAGGGGCAAGAAGGACCCAGGTAACTATAGACTGGCAAAACTCACCTCCATCCCTGGAAAGGTGAAGGAGCAACTTATCCACAGCACTGCCTCCAGGCATATCAAGCATAAGGTTATTGGACGCAGTCAAGATGGTTTTACCAAGGAGAAGTCATGCTTAAGAAACCTGATAGCCTTTTATGAGGACATAACTCCATGGATACATGATGGTAGGACAACGCAGGTGGGTTTGTGCTGATTTCAGTAAAGCATTTGACAGAGCTTTCCACGGCATCCTCACAGCTAAACTGAGGCAGCGCGGTCTGGATGATCTGGTAGTGAGGTGGATTGTGAACTGGTTGAAGGAAAGGAGTCAGAGAGCTGTGGTGAATAGCCCAGTTAGACATCTGTAGCTAGTGGAGTCCCACAGGGGGGTACTTTTTTTGTTTATAATACTGGAAGCAGCACTATTCAATACATTCATCAGTGAATGAGAGCACAGAGGGCACTGTCAGCAAGTTCGCTGATGACACCAAACTGGGAGAAGTGGCTGACTCACCTGAAGGCTGAGCTGTTATTCACTGAGACCTGGACAGGCTGGAGAGTTGGGCAGGGAGAAATTTAATGAAACACAAGTGTAGAGTCTTGCATCTAGGAAAGAACAACCCCAAGGACCAGTACAGGCTGAGGACTCACCTGTTGGAGAGCACCACAGGAGAAAGGGACTTGGAGATCATTGTGGACAGAAGGATGACTGTGAGTCACCAATGTGCCTTTGTGGCCAAGGCCAATGGAATCCTGGGCTGTAGAAGGTTAGCAGGTTGAGAGAGGGTTTTCTTCCTCACTGCTCTGCCTTGGTGAGGCTGCATCTGGAATATTGTGCCCACTTCCAGCCCCCTGAGTTAAAGGAGGACTTCAGGGTACTGCCTGAAAGAGTCCAGAGCCACAAAGATGCTGAAGGGAGCGGAACATCTCCCTTCTGAGGAAGGTCTGAGGGAGCTGGGTCTCCTTCAGCTTGGAGAAGAGGAGACTGAGAGGTGACCTCCTTCATCTTTACAAACATATGAGGGACAAGCGTCAGGAGGACAGAGTCAGGCTCTTTTCAGTGCTGTCCAATGATAGGACGAGAGGAAATCATAGAATCAGTCAGGGTTGGAAGGGACCACAAGGATCATCAAGTTCCAACCTCCCTGCCATGGGCAGGGACACCCTAACCTACATGAGGCTGCCCACAGCCCCATCCAGCCTGGCCTTAAACACCTCCAGGGATGGGGCTTCAACTACCTCCCTGGGCAACTCATTCCAGGCTCTCACCACTCATATGGTGAAGAACTTCCACTTCACATCCAGTCTGAATCTCCCCACTTCCAGCTTTTCTCCATTTCCTCTAGTCCTGTCACTCCCTGATATCTTAAAAAGTCCCTTCCCAGCATTTTTGTAGGCCACTTTCAGATCCTGAAAGGCCACAGAAAGGTCACCTCAGAGCCTCCTCTTCTCCCGACCGCACAGTCCAAACTCTTTCAGTCAGCAGAGGTGCTCCAGCCCTCTGATCATCTTCGTGGCCCTTCTCTGGACACACTCCAGCATGTCCACATACCTCTTGTAATAGGGGCTCCAGAACTGGATGCAGCACTCCAGGTAGGGTCTCACAGGATGTTCTACACTTTTTCACTGTGGTGGTGACAGGACGCTGAAACAGACTGCCCGGAGATGTTGCAGAATCTCCTCTCTGGAGACACTCAAAACTCACCTGGACGCATTCCTGTGTGACCAATCCTGCCCTAGCAGGGGGGTGGACTCAATGACCATTCAAGGTCCCTCCTAACCCCTAAACATTCTGTGGTTCTGTGTGATTCACTGCAAAAGAGAGAGGAAATTCAGCAAAGCTGTGTAAAATTTCACTTCAGTCAGGTTCCGAACCTCTGGAACAGCAAACAGAACAATTCAGAGTCTTGGTCACATCATTATGTTTAATATGAAAAACATTTCAAGATAGAAATCATAATTATAAAAAAGATCCATACCACCTCTCAGATAGCATCTGACAGAACTGCAGATGAAGGAACGTGAAGCATCCATTAGAGGTTTCACCTATTACATTGTGTGGTTTCTGTCCCCCACTTTGCTCGGGGAAGTAAACCTAGACTAATCAGCTTCACTTTGTGGTCACACAAATTCACATCTTGACTAGATTTAGATTAGTATTGGTGGCAAACTTTTTAAATCAAGAGAAATTTCGAAGCACTTCTTTCATTATCAGAATGCACACACGAACATGCCCATGCGGTAGGTGACGTTCTCCGACAGGCTGTAAGGATTCACATCACAAAGATGACTAAAGAAGCAGATTCTATGGGAACAAAACCAGACTGCAGACGTTTTGGAAGGAGCAGATAGTCAGCAGGAGCTTCCAGGCTCTGTTTGTGAGGAAAGAACAGGCCTAAGGCATTCAGACAAGAAACATGTTTGACCCAAATTAATTTCAGTTTGTTCTTTCAGGTGTGACCAGAGGCCTCTCGCATTCTCAGGATTGAATCATTTTCTTCTGCATGTCAAAGACATATCTTTTAAACATAAGAGAGATGGTAACAGGCTGGACTGAATCATTCTTGCTGCTTTCATCCTCCTTTGTTGTTTCCCCCTTCCCTGCCTTAGATTTCTTCTTAGAGGCAATGGTAAGAAGCGTCTTGGTATCTGGCTTCAGTCCATCTGTGAAAAACAAGAACATATATATGACAAAGGCACTCATCATGACACCTCAGCATGACTGGGAAAATGAACAGGCAAGTCTGCTTCTGGAAGCAACCAAAGAACATTAGAAAGTATACCATATGAATTAGGAATATCATACTTCTAGAATACAGTAACTCACATGGAAAGAAGCCTTCACAGTTCACAAAACCAATTATCCCAAATTCAGGGCAGTATCCTGGCTGTATCCTTCTACAGCTTTTAAAAGATTAGATGGGGGCAAAAATTTAAACAAACCAGAAGAAGTTGCCTGGTCTAAGTCTTTTACTAAGCAGACCTTTCCTATTATTTACATAAATCTCCCAAAGTTTCTTCTCACCCCTAAGAATATTTATAAAAATCTAAGCAATGATAAAAAATTCCACAGGTAAAATACTAAAATTATACAGAGCTCTGAAATTTAAAAGCCTCTTGAATGTCTTCAGTCTAGATCCCAGACCTGCCAGAAGCAGACTGCCTCAACTAGAATAAAGTCCTGTGTACAGTTCTGGAGCCCCCAACACAAGAGGGACATGGAACTGTTAAAGCGACTGCAGAGGAGAGCCACAAAGATGCTCACAGGGCTGCAGCAGCTCTGCTATCAGGACAGGCTACAAGAGTTGGGGCTCTTCAGTCTGGAGAAGAGAAGTATTCGAGGAGACCTTATAATGGCTTTCCAGTATCTGAAGTGGGCTACAGGAAGCTGGGGAGGGACTATTGACAAGGTCTTGTAATGACAGGATGAGGGGGAATGGGTTTAAACTGGCAGAGGGGAGATTCAGAGTAGACGTTAGGAGGAAGTTCTTTACAGTGAGGGTGGTGAGACACTGGCACAGGTTGCCCAGGGAGGTTGTGGATGCTTCCTCCCTGGAGGCGTTTAAGGCCAGGCTGGATGAGGCCTTGAGCAACCTGCTCTAGTGGGAGGTGTCCCTGCCTATGGCGGGGGGGTTGGAGCTGGATGATCCTTGAGGTTCCTTCCAACCTAGATCATTCTATGATTCTATTCTGTCATTCTATGATTCTAAATGATACAGTTTTATGTTTCTTTGGGCTATTTTTCCTTTGGTTTTGGGGTGTTGTATATTCTGTTTGGTCTGTTTGTACTTTGGTTTTGGTGGTTTGTTTTGGCTAGAACACAGTAATTGTCAAGAGTTTCGACTGTCACCTTTTAGGGGAAGTAGAAACTGTGTAGGATTCTGGGGGATCTAATTGAAGTCTTTCTCCAGACATTCGGGTCAAACAAAAATATTTGTCCTTTTCTTCCTAAATGGCTAGGGTTTATTACACTTTTATATTCTCTTTTAACTCAACACATTGGTGACATTTCAGATAAGAAATGCGAGATAGCAACATCCAAAGCAACGCTGTAAAACAAGAGAGATGCAGCTCCTAAAAGAAGCTCCAGAAGAATTGCTTCCTTAAAGCAGAAGACAGCAACCCCCTCGGAAGCTTATGCAGTGCCACCCGAACACACTGCAATGTGGCTCTCAGGCATCTGGCCAAATTCGGTTCAGGTATTTTTAACCTGTGGTGTCACATAACCTTATCTCAAACACTTAATCAGCTTCTTTTCCCCCATATTGAAAGTCAGATGTGGATTCTCATATCACAGCCTGACAAAAAGATTGAGATGCTTATGATTTACTGGAGACAGAAGGTCTACAAGCACAGGTGATTTGCTCCAGCACACAGACATCTAGAGGCACTTACAGCTGATTGCAGGGGGACTGGGCACCGGCACCCACCTTCTCATCTTGCTGTGTCAGGGAGCAAACTGTCCCAGGCAGCATCCCCACCAGGCAGCAAAAGGAAGGGAGGAAATGAGGAAGTGTTGAAGCAAAACCATGAAACTGCTAGTTTGCCATTTTGTAACCAGGGGTCGTAAAACAGCCCTGCCGCCCTACAGCATAGCCACAGGGAAACTGTTAGAGATGGAGAGGTCCTGCTTTAGCCAAAAAATGCAAGAGCACATGACAAGTGAAAAGCAACACGTGATGGGTGCAACTACATAAACTACAATTTACACTAAGGCTGCAAAAGTCCAGCAGCAAGCAGAATCAGTTTTGCATAGTTTTGCAAGATCTTGTCTTTCACAGCTACAGCAGCAGCCACTTTTCAGGTGGAAGAATACTAGATTTAAAAAAAAAAAAAAGGAAGGAATGATTATTTCATTGTGAAAACAACTGAGACTGTTTTCCCTTGATGAGTGAAAAGGCTGATAACAAAAATAATCTTTGCACTTGTAAGGTTCAATTAATCAAAGTATGGTGTGGCCCGGTCACTTAATTCACAGATCCACAGAATTAACCAAGTTGGAAAAGATCTCTGAGATCATCCAGTCCAACCTATCACCTAACCCTCCGAATTAACTAAACCATGGCACTAAGTGCCTCAACCAACTTCCTTTAAACACCCCCCAGGGATGGTGACTCCACCACCTCCCTGGGCAGCCCATTCCAATGCCAATCACTCTTTCTGTGAAGAACTTCTTCCCAACAACCAGCCTAAACCTGCCCCGGTGCAGCTTGGGGCTGTGTCCTCTTGTTCTGGGTGCCTGGGAGAAGAGACCAACTCCTTCCTGGCTACAACCTCTTTTCATAGAATCATAGAATCAATCAGGTTGTAAGAGACCTCCAAGATCATCCAGTCCAACCAAGACACTTTGTCCTTGCTAGAAATGTCTCAGAGATTGCTTTATTCTGATTCAGTTGTCACTGAGCTGCCTACCTTGAGAAAGGTAGATTACATAGTGTATCCTCAAGGTGAGTGCTATGTACAGGCACTGCTTTTCTTGTTCCCAGGAAACATTAGCATTAGTGGTATCCAGAGGAGCAAGCATTGCACATCTTCCTGGGTGTCACACCACATCAGAAATGGTGTGACCGGCAGGAGTAGGGAAGGGATCATACCCCTGTACTCAGCGCTCATGAGACCACACCTCGAGTACTGTGTCCAGTTTTGGTCACCACAGTATAGGAGGGACACTGAGGTGCTGGAGCAGGTGCAGAGAAGGGCGACGAGGCTGGTGAGAGGTCTGGCAAACATGACCTGTGAGGAGAGGCTGAGGGAGCTGGGGTTGTTTAGACTGCTTTCAGGTAGTTGTAGAGAGCAGTAAGGTCTCCCCTGAGCCGGTTTTGACCAAGCTAACTGCAAGTGTCCCTGAACAGTGTTTCCTCCACTTTCCTGGGAAGACCATTTATTTTTTGGACAATGAAACATTTAGTTTTGCTTTCAACTTGGTTTCCCTTCCTGGGCCTTATCACTATTACTAATGTTGCTGTTACTGGCACATTACTGTTTAAGAAAGATGTTGAACCAAATCCTTCCAGAAAGACACATTTTAAATTAATTAAAGCAAACAAATCCTAAAACACTTCTATTTATGTTAGCAGGCTTTGTGAGACTCTAATTTCCAAAAAATGCTAATTGACGGAAAGGAGAGAGGAAGGGAGGAGATGTAGCATTAACACTGCAGCCAAAATTTTCCCCTGTGGGTATCTATAGCAAGGAACCTCAGCTGCTGCCACAGACCCTTGTCCATAGCCCACAGGGGTGCAGGAAAATGATACCCAAGGGTGGGTCCAGCCTCTCTCCCCCGTGGCAGCGCTCAGCTGTGGTAGCCATGGGGGGAACCCCAGCCACGAGGGTGAAATAACCACTTTGGATAAAGTGAGCTTCAAAAACTTGCTGGGATATCAGTCAGCAACAGGACAGCCCACCATGTCTTAAACTTGGTACATCATCTTAAGTGTTTAAGTGAAGAGTCCCGTGCTTGGAAAATGTCATTTTGAAGAAGGGAAAAAAAATACATGCTGCATGTGTACAGGGGAAGATGCATTCAGAAGTGTGCAATCTCACCTTTTCCACCCTATCACAAACTTCCCCGTGTGGAGAAGTGAAGACAGGCCTCACTTGCAGCCCTTAACACCTATTTGGACTCAAATAAGGTATTATGGCTAAGAAGTTTACTGAAGAAAAGGAAGAAGGTGGTATTTCCTCCCAGCAAAACGCCAGGCTGACAGCCAGAGGCAGCTCAGGCATTAGTAAATTCACAAGGTATCTAAATTACCTAACCAGATCCCATGGCCCTCATTCTGCAAACAGATTAGGTGGCTGGCATCATACCCTAACAAATGGCATTTGCTGTTTTTCTGCTTTGGTGCCAGGAGGTCTAAGGGCTGAAGAGGCTCAGTGATAGGGAGCAGCACAAAGGAGAGGCAGGGGGAGCCTGGCGGGGAGGCACAATCGGGGTTTCATCTACCTCGGCGGATTTCTCGCGTTACACACAATGCATACTTTACATTTCACAAAACCAAGGAAATGAAGGGAAATATATCTGTCACCAAAGAAGACATCAGACCTTTAATAGCCAAAATGACGGGTACTTTTAGATGGAGGTCTAGTTTAACTTACTTACATTAAGGGTCTAATCTCTCTTGAACAATAGCTATGTTAGCTTGAATACATAGTGAGAAATCTGTTCCATTAATTAAGTGCTGCCTGTACTACTTGGATTTGCAGCAAACGTTAATAGATTTTTTTTTTCCTTCCTCTGTTGGACAATTACTTTATTTTGCCAAGTTGCTAATGGATTAAATTGAAAAGACCCATGTGCTTTAAAAAAAAAAACCCACGCAAAAAAAATCCTTTAGCTTTAAAGCTGTAAGAAATGCCTTGCATACAACAGTGNCCTGGCTACAGCCTCCCTTCAGGCAGTTGTAGACAGCAATGAGGTCTGCCCTGAGCCTTCTCTTCTCCAGGCTGAACAACCTCAGCTCCCTCAGCCTCTCCTCATAGGGTTTGTGTTCCAGGCCCCTCACCAGCTTTGTTGCCCTTCTCTGGACACATTCCAGCACCTCAACATCTCTCTTGAATTGAGGAGCCCAGAACTGGACACAGGATACACTAGATGTATTTATTCCTTATCAACCTCCTCTGTCATCTTTGTTTTGGATTGGGGCGGGAGTTTTGTGGGTTGTTGTTGCTTTGGTTTGATTTTTTTTTTCTTGGTGGATTTGTTTGTTTTGCTTGGTTGGTTTTGTTTAATTTTATTTTTTTCTTCCTTATTAGTCTTCTGCTCCTTCAAAAGGTCTCCAAGGGTGGTCTCTGTTCCTTTTGTTGAAGTTCAGCTCTCTCTCTCCTCTTCCAATTTTTATTTTTCAGAGTTCTCATCCCAGTATTTCTATTTCTACAGATTCCTCCCATAATTAGGAAGCCTTGTCTCTTTCAGGGATAACAAATCATCATGTTTGCATGGAAAATTATAAAGACTGAATGCTAGACACAACCTAGATGAGAAGCAAGATAATATAGTACTCTCCTTTTAGCCCAGCCAGAGACAGGAGTAATTTTTAAGCAACTGATAAACACATCATTGAAAACAGGTGTAATAATATAGGTGCAGGACACGCTCCCCAGCATAGCCAAGGAGAATAATTTATGTTGCTGAACTTCAACAACTCCCTTTCCCCTATGCAGATTTGTACAAAAGCCTGCTGCTAACTATCCTGCTAGCACACCAAAGTATTAGCATGGATGACTACAGAGTTTTCCTACAACAATGAAAACAGGAAAAAAGAAAAACAACCAAACAAATGAAAAACAACCAAACAAGCAACCTCTCCCCCAACACTCCAAAGGAAAAAAAAACAAGCCCCAAACCAAACAAATGTAAGAGAAGATTTCAATTCATCAGAACTTGGGTTTCAGATCAAAATGAGACGTTTGACCAACAGAAAAATCAGCACATGTACTACGGTTCTGGATTCTTACCACCTTGCTAGACAAAAAGCACACTGAGGCTATGCTAATAGCTACTACAGGAATAGAAAACATTCCATTTTGCACTCTTTACTAAGAAATTCCTAGACTGTTCTTGACCTGCTGAGATGATCTCCAAATCTACCACCTCATGTAGGAATTTGTGAGTAAGGTTTCAACGGGAAACTCAACTTTGATTTTCCATTTGTAAACAAAATGTCCTATTCACTTATCATAGAATCATAGAATCAACTAGGTTGGAAGAGACCTCCAAGATCATCCAGTCCAACCTAGCACCCAGTCCTGTCCAATCAACCAGATCATGGCACTAAGTGCCTCATCCAGTCTTTGCTTCAACACCTCCAGGGATGGTGACTCCACCACCTCCCTGGGCAGCCCATTCCAATGCCAATCACTCTCTCTGGCAAGAANTCCTCCCATAATTAGGAAGCCTTGCCTCTTTCAAGGATAACAAATCATCATGTTTGCATGGAAAATTATAAAGACTGAATGCTAGACACAACCTAGATGAGAAGCAAGATAATATAGTACTCTCCTTTTTTTGACTTTTTTTGACAGCAATGAGGTCAGCCCTGAGCCTCCTCTTCTCCAGGCTGCACACCCTCATCTCCCTCAGCCTCTCCTCATAAAGCTTGTGTTCCAGGCCGAGGAGACTCAACCACCTGCAACTTCTTGTTTCCCATCAACACTCAAATGTTGAAAAAAAACGATTAAACTTCAGAGAACAAATTAACATAGTATACCTGACATCAGAAATAATATTTATCCAAGGCAAATGTAACCTGTTAAAATGATGGGCAGACATTTTTCTTTCTTCCTGAGGGAAGACAAAAAAAAAAAAAGCAAAACTTAAAAGAGGTAAAGGTTTGGGGATAATCCCCACTCACAATGGATTATTTGTAACAGCTGGCTTTCACAATTTCAGGATTTCCTTAAATTGAACCCTCAGAGCCTGAATCCTCATTACACAGCTAAGGAGCATGAGCCCACATCAGCTCTTCTGCTAACGGAGAGTGCAAAAGCCAGGTGACCTGGAAATCAATAATAGAGCCCTGGTTGGAGGCATTGATGCCACAGCCTGATACAGAAGGGCTGTGCTTGAGAGTGGACAAAGAACAGTCTCTCTCTGATTACTGCAAAGACAGACCATCAAAAAGAACTTTTTGACTCAAGAACCCAGCACCCTTCAGCACAACACAATTATAAACTATTCTGATTCTCTTTTTCTTGCAAGAGCTATTTATATTTACCCAAGATTTTCAACACCACACACACTTAACTATTTCAAAGAGTGGTACAAGGTTTGAATACAGCTTTCTAACCTGTTTCAGACTCTGATCAACTTTAAAACAAGAAGAATAACTCTATCACTGGTTTCCAGCAACATTAAGAGAAATACCAGCAGTAGAAGTGTTGGCTCTCAGAGATTCACGACACACTAGCAAGCACACACTTGTTCTCCACCTAGTCCCAAAACATGTCAGCAGTTCTACAACAAAGTTGTCATTAATATGAGCCCTAAGGCCATGAAAAAGCTCATATGCAATTACTCTTAAAGTAAGGTTCTGGAGTTTCGATTCAAACAAAGTAGAAATATCCAACAAACCAGAGGATCAGCTTGCCCAGCCTCTCCTGTTGCACTTATCTCTACAGGCAAGACAGAAAGGACAGCAACAACAGAAAACATCCCCTTGCTTGAACTCTTTATATTAAGCTATTAGGCAGTAAGTGCTTCTTCTCTGATAAAGAAATCCAAAATCTTATCTTTTTTATTTTATTCAAGTTAAGGAGGTCTTTTTTGTCCTTCAATATCCCAGCCAAAAAAAACCCAAACACCCATAGCTGATCAGGAAAAGCATCTAAGTATTACGTCACTCTGCCTATGAACACTGTAATAGGAGCATCAGATATGCCAAACTACACCTAGCAGACTGGATCACTATTTGCCTAGAGACTGCTGGTCCTATCTAACTTGGCATCCCATCTACCAGCCATTAATGTAAGGTGCCTCCAAGACAGCAGGGATGAAAACTGTGTCCTGAGCTAACAAAAACCTAGGATCATGTAGGAATTACAACTTGAATGTAATAGTTGACCGCAGAGTCACTCAAGAAACAAGGGATACTCCTTTCCTTGCTACCCTTAGTAGCTCAGGATTTGAGCTTCAAGTACTTTCACAGATCAAGCAATGAATTTTACTTATGTAAATCCCTTCACAATTCTCCAGTAATTCTATTTTGAATTTCCCACATCTCTTGTCAGCTCTCTCAAATATTCTGTTGGAGTTTCAAACTCCAGAGTAGATTCATTTCTCTCTTCTGGCTGGTAAAAGGTCTGCTATAATCACCTTCCCTGGCTTGTGAATATTAATAGGACTACATCATGGAGTTGGCCAGGGAGAACAATCAACCTACAAAGAAAAGGATTCCTCCCTTCCAAAGGAGAATTACTCTAATGCCTCTCTGTGGTAGTTGGGATCTACACAAAATATCCATAATTCATTGTTTGATGACAGAAAAAACACAACCATCTTCGAGTCACTTTGAGCAGAAGTAGACTGCCTCATGTCCTCACCAAACATTGCTGTGACAGATGACCTGCAGAGTTATTCCTACAGTCTCAGCTTGGTACATTGCATGGAAATCCTTAACAACTAAAACATTTGCCCACAAATTGGGGAACAGCTGCCCCATGCCACATCAGAGAAGGCTACAGTTCAGTGGTGAGCTGCACTGAGTCTTGTGTATCAGCTAAAGTTTATACAGGCTTCTGGGCTGAAAGACGTAAGAGGTGGTATTGCTGGAAATAACATGGATTTCATTATGGGCTCCTACTTAACAGGGCAAGAGCTAATCTTCCTTGACGAGGAAGACAGAAGCTGTTTTAATTAAAGAGGCTGACCTAGGTGAAGTTGAGGCTGAAGCTGTATTTGGAACACTCTCACATCCAGCTGGACACAACTCTTTCAAGCTCAGTGCCAATTCTACACAATGGTTTGAACTGCACTCTCCAGCAGCCCTTAAAGGCACATTTTGTATCTTGGCTTTTGCTGCAAGCAATCAAGAAAGAATGCAAGAAAACAAAACTGTTTCCCAAGCACTGTTTGCTGGTGCCATAATTAATATAATCAAACAATTCCACAAATTGCTTCCAATTGCTGGCGTCACTTTCATGTACAGAGCCAGACTTTCAAAGAAGGACCTTCTTGTCCTACATCCTTACACTGGTAACCCTCGCTTCACACAATAGTAAACAAGAGCTCACTAAATAGTATAGGGTAATTTGTACTGTAATAGGTCCCCAAGGCACCATGGACACAATTTGAAATGCCATCTAATTTTTCTTTTTAATTAAAAAAGCAGTTACTATATTTAAACAACAACACAAAAAAGTTCAGAGGGGACAGACTGGAGTTTCCCACAGCTCTCTGGGAGTTTTCTCAAGGTCAGGAAGAGTTTTATAGGCTCAGCTGGTACACATTTTTTTTCTTTAATTAGTCTGCCATACCCTCTGCATGAAGTCAGCGTCTTGATTTTTCAGTCTGATATATTTCCTATTGCTCAACAGAGCACAGACTCCTGCACCACACCATATCTATCAGCTGCTGCATGGTTATCGATGCCATACATCCCTCTACGTACCTTGCCTGCCCCGAGGGCAGCCAGCATGCCACCTTGCACTGAGAGCATGCCATTCACCCACAGTTTTATACTTCTTTCATTTCCAGTAAAATGATCGAGATGTATCATCTTATTTCCCAACTGTACATAACAGAGCCACAATTTTTTACACACACACACACCCCCACACACCCCAAAATGTAATAATTGAACACCAGATCCAAATGGTCCACTGGCAGCTGAAGCCATGTAACAGGACAGATTTCTCCACTGACAAATCCCCACCATGTACCACACCACTGCTCTGCAACCATCTCATTATTTTATAAGTCTACATATTATGTAGGCCTACACAAGCTTACACACACTTTAGAAGGATACCTGCAGTTCTCACACTGGATTTTCCAAGAGGTTCCCTAACAGCACACCCATCAACCCTAAACAACAGTTCCAAAACAGTGACATATTTGAGATCTTAATTTCTTGTGTAGTTTGCCATACTTCAGTATGAATAGGCTGAAACTACCTGACCTGACACCTTGTCTTATAGGCTAACAAATATTTCTGCTGCCTTTGAGTGCCTCAAACATTTATTGACTAGAGAAGATGACTTGGTATTTCACACTCCTGGAATAGAACTATGAGTTGTATGCTGTACACAATTCTTTGTTTCTGTATGCCAGAGACAAGCTCAAGTATGGGTTACATGATAGACTCCAATGCACCATGATTACTGGGTCTGTGCTACACAAATTAAATGCACACATAATGCAATGGATCAACTTGCAGAGCTACCAGGCAACCACTAAGATAATCTTTTCAGTCTCAAATCCAACACTGTCCCATTAGACTAAAGAAGTGGATTTTCAGTTCAATTTCTCATGGGCTATGCGTGTGCTTTCAGTACCTCAGCAAGGCTACAGTTATGCCAGCTGATGCATCACACCAGCAGTTATTCAGAAACTCTATTTTCACTTGATGGCCACTAAGGTCCCTGCAGTTATTGAGATGATGCCTAAGTGCTACACTCATTCCCTCAGCATACCTACAGGGAGAGATAACCTTTATACTGATCCTGTTCTTCAAGCTCTCTGAAACAACGGAGCGCAAGAGAATGCTCAACGCACAACAGGGGCAAGTGTGAAAAAACAATGGAACTTGTAAGGACATCAAATTACTACTGCAAACATCTGCAATGGAATATAGACAGGCTCTTGATACAATTCAACAACAGAAAAATCACAGGTAGGTCAGTGTGAATTATCCAAGTCCACTCGAAACAGTCAAAGACAGAACAGCATCTTGAAATTGTGATTATTGTCACTGGACCTCTAAAAAGTAGTGTCCTGGGTAAGCAAGTAAAGAAACCTGTAGACAACATCATGATGAGAATTTGATAGAGACTATAACGACTGTTGTATGGCTCAGATTTTCACATTGTTAAGATAGTCCTTGATGATTAAATCCTCAAATCAAGAGGAATAAAAGCACAAAAATGTCTCCAAGAGTATAGCTAGGTACATAAAAGTTTATCAAGGAACCACTGAGCACAGGAGCTTTCATCATTTTAAAACCTATCTATCACACTGGGACCAAAGTTAGAAGCAGTGAGTGAGTCCTCAGCCCTGAGTCAGTCAGCAGTAGGCCAGGAGATACTTTTAATTGGGATTTTCACCAAGAAGGTGGTGAGACACTGGAACAAGTTGCCCAGGGAGGCAGTGGAAGCCCCATCCCTGGAGGTCAGGCTGGATGTGGCTCTGAGCAACCTGATCTAGTGTGAGGTGTCCCTGCCCATGACAGAGGGGTTGGAACTGGATGATCTTTGAGGTCCCTTTCAGCCCTGACAATTCTACAATCTCCTCAGCACATCAGTACCTACAGAACAGTACAGAAACCCAACAATGCTCATGTTCTTTGCACTATGGTGAGCAAAAACTGAAAATGTTTTGAACTCAACACAAGGGACTAAAATTTCATCAGTCCAGTGGGGACAGACAACGACAAAACCAGTACCAACACACGATCTCTCCCACAGCAGTCTTTCAGAAACAAATACAATGCGGAAAAAGTTTGGGTTAGCAGATCTGACACAGAATCAAAGGCAATTCATTACAAAGCAGCTTCAAATCAAAGTGCTAGATCCACAGGCCTGTCTGTAATCCTCCCATCTTGCCTGCAACTCTTGATGTGGAGTAGGCACCGCAGAAGCCAGTTAAGCTGGACCAACTCCGCTGATGTATCCCAGGCATCTGCTGCTCAGCGCTGGTCCAGAGTTTAAGTTTGGCGATATTCATCTTCCCCAGGGCTGCCTTCATAAAGCAATCCTGAACAATGGGACTTCAGAATAAAGAATAAAACATTTAATTTTATTTTTTTTTAAACTTCCAGGCAAGGGCCTTTAATGCGATTAGAAGGGGAGGGGGATTGGATAGCAGCTTTTGCTTTCTTCTGTTATGTATATTGTGTGTAAACAAATATGCAATTTGCTTTAAAAAGATAAGGTGATTAAATTTTTATCGGGCTTGTACTCTGTTGTCACCACAACAAAGAGAATTAGGAAAAGGAAAAAAAGGCCTTTTTATTTGAATTATGCTCTTACCAGAGGTTCTCTACAGCACAGCTGTAAAGCCACTCAATGTTCTCCAAACAGGCCCTTTGATTGCATTTTATTCAACTTGTTTGCATTTGGAGCAATTGAAAGGAAAAGAACGCTCCACATTTTGATGTCTTAATGTTCCTTAATACCTTCTTTAATTTATATTAAGCTTCTTAACTAGGGTGATGAATTCTTCAAAAACAATAAAGACCTAGTGCAGAAATCTTTCACACACCATGAAAATTGAAATTATAATGTATTCATGGCTTTTTCATTATTATTATAAACCTCCCACATTATTTAGAAGAAAGATTTAAAGTATATAAAAAAATTCTGAAGTTATAGGAGAATTATTTGATCCACAGAAATAGATGGAAATTCAAACTAATTATTACAAGGGAAATAACATGTTGTGGGAGGTGAAGGAGAATAAACAGGATGAGAATGTTGGATTACTGTGAAGTTTTCAGTCTTTTAATAACCTATAAATTCTTTCTCTTTGGCTCTCCCCAGGGAAAAAAAAAGAGAGACTCTGAAACTTTGTTTAGTTTTGCATTACCAAGACAAATTCAGACATTCGCCAGTTCTTCCTCCTTTATTACTCATATACTTCTTCCCTAAATTGGCTCTTCATGTTCATGGTTACACAACCATTTCCCTCTCAATGCTTTCCTCAGTTTGCTAAGAATCACAGAATCATAGAATCAACCAGGTTGGAAGAGATCTCCAAGATCATCCAGTCCAACCTAGCACTCAGCCCTATCCAGTCATCTAGATCATGGCACTAAATGCCACCAGCACACACTGAAATGGGTGGACATTGTTGCAGAGCATGCCAATGCCCACAGACACAGCATCTTCATGGGGCATGTGCTCCAGGGTGAGGTCCCCAGATTGAACGCCACTCACAGGTGAATCTCGGGCAAATGGGAAGCAGGCTGCATGAGAAAAGCAAAGCTCATGTAATAAAAAGTGCAGAAGAGGCCACCCAAAGGACAAGACTGGCTGGGTTTGTTTTTGCAGGCACTGCGTGTTTTCCCACTCACTTACAGGATGCTCAGTCTGATTAAGTCTGAAACATTAATTATCTGGCCTGTGTAACAAAACTAATTCTCAATAATTTCAGTGCTCTTAAAACTCCCTTTTGCAAAAAAATAAACACAGCTTTCAATAAAAGTCCACTTTGGTCAAATCAGCCTCAGCAAGGAACATCCAGGAGAGCATAGTCTTGTTTTGCTTTCTCCTTCTCTATCTCCTTTTTAAGCCTTTTTTCCTTCCACTTAACCATTTTACACCTGCATGTATGTGCACATGTACAGCTACAAACAATTCACTTTGTTCCCTTTTTTTTTTTTGCAAAGAAAAGTCTAGAGGAAAAAAAAACCAAACAAGCCACAGCTGGCATTTCCATGAACACCACCACAGTGCCTAAAGCTGTGCTACACTGACTGGGTCCATGGGTATTATTACATCAGTGAAGAAATCTGCTTCCTAAATGAATCATGAGCTACACTGAATCATCTGAAATGTCCTCAAAAGAATTTGAAAGCAAAGACACATTTTAATCTGGAACAATTTTAATTTTCTGTCATCATCCACTGACTGCTCACCTACCTTCCCTAAGTCACATTTTAAAGCAAATCCTAGGAAAGCTCAAATGCAACCTCATGATAAAGCCTGCCACACTTAGAAAATGCTTGTGAAAAAAAAGCTCTCTTTGCTGTGCCTGCAATCAACTGTCCACAATAATTAAAACTATTTACAGATTTCATATGCTGCATTTACCATAGAGTAAAACAATCCTGATCCTAATCTTACTACACATGCACCCTGGATGAAATAAGACCTTCCACTCCTGAACAGGGTCACATCATACACGCACAGAAGCATCAAAAGCTAACAGTTTAAAAAGGGTACTTGGATCACTACAGGAAAGCCAAAAAACCTCTCTCAGCAAGTACCAATAAATCGCAGGCTCTGTCGAAGGTGGCTCAAAAGAGCTTTGCACACCAGAGCATCACCCTCTGCCACATTGGTCCTACACACTGATGGCTGCTTTTGCAGGGGACAGCACAAAGCAATGCTAAACCCAGAGTTATTCAAGCACAATAATTACCTTCTGACAGGTACCATCTACTGTATGACGTCTATGAAAAACTTCCTCTGCACTTCTTGGAAGGGAGCAAGTACAAAATTTATGTATCTAAACCAGTACTGATGTATGCAACCAGTTAAGAGTCTTAACAGTTCTATCTATGAAAGCTTGTGCCTTTAAGCAGAAATGATTCATGACTTTTAATTTGTTTTAAATGTTAAAGAATTCCATCCAAGTAAATTGAGCCAACAAGCCAACAGAAGATGAAGATGTGTATCTGTTTTGTATTTAAAAAACCTCCAGTCCATACATTTCTCAGTCACCCACAAGTCCTCTAGCAGTGAAAAAATACTTTCCAATAGCTAAGTTTCCTGTATTTCTTTTAATTAAGACACCATGCTTTCCCTCATTCAGCACATGTTAGTTGAACATTATCGAGCCTTAACTGATTCTCTTTGTATTATTTAATTGCTACTATTTTAAAGTGTTCTTTTGCAAATAAATTAGCCAGTGATTTTGGAAATGAGGAAAGATTTACAGAATTGGGCTCTTTCTGTAGGCTACTTAAATATCATTAACATAAAAAAAATGCAAAGTCATCGGCACCACTCTCCAAATAAAAACATTTAAAAGGAATAGAAGCATTATTTTTGAAGGGAGAACTTATTTATATTTCCCTTCTCAATAGCAAGACTTTCAGTTCAATCTTTTCATGCTTTTTCTCAGTAGTCACAAAGACCAGAAACAAACCCTTAAATCCAAATTTTATCTTTTGTAAGAGCTGGTTTTCAGTACCTTGTCCCCAGATAAAGAGCAACACCGACAAAGTCAAAAGTGGTCCGACAGTGACATGATAATTAGGAGGCAGGCACATCAAGTCAGGCTTTACATGAGACAGCATAAATTGTGGAGATCCAGTGACACAGACCTAGCACATACTAACACCACTTCTATCCATGCCACAGTGACCCTTCCATTTTTCTAGGCAAGCACCCAAAGGCTGGGTTTCCTTCCTCGCTGCACTCTTCCTGGGGCACAGACTGTTCTAAAAGTTAGTCAAGTAAAATATCAGAAAATGCAGGCATAGCCTCTGTCCAAGTGCACTGGAAGCAGATCATACTAAAGGCTAAGGGAGATTAGCTTCCCCGAGCCATCCCTCAAAAAGACTCCTCATCTTTCTGAAGGTTTCAGGTATTGATGTTATTTGGACGTGAGATGTAGGCAGTTCCCAAGCTCATATGCAGAAATTACTAACAAGTTTCCCAATGCCAGGTGGCTGGTCAGAAGCAAATGTGTTACAACAACCTAATTTTGAGGATTCCCACTACCAATATCAATCTGTTTGAGTGTCTCAGTCCAAATACAGCAGTGAGGGGGGTGGAGAGGATAAGGCTCACAACTGGTTTTCAAGGTTATGTCAGCCAACCCAGCTGTGTGGACTGAAGAGTCACTACACATTTCCAACACACCAGTTTATACTGACTTGCACACTGCAAAAATAAAACTAATTCTTTTTAAATTGAGTCCCCACAAATAAATTCAGCATTTCTAAGGCATGCAATAAAAGGCAGCATTAAAGGAAAGAAAAAATAAGGTTGCAAAAGATGTAACATATCCAGCCAAAGCATACAAACAAGTTACAAATAAATTAGCACCATTACCGAAACCACAAAGGCAGCATCTTATGAGAGATTGCTGATTTCATTAAGTTTGGGTTCTAATACAGTCCATTTCAGGAGCTGGAGTTCTCACTTCTAACGATTTCTTTTCCTTGACAAATGACTGTTAAACATTTGCCTTGTTGTATCAATGTTTATGATATCCTAACTTTAAGATAACACAGGAACATAGTTTAGCCTGTCAACACAAATGGCTTGTTAGTGACCCTACCAAAGCACAGAGTATCTTTTGCCTACTAAGTTTTGCCAGAAGAGTGGGGTTTTGAAGCGAGGAAGCAAAAGACAAGACAAATTTGCACTCAAATTACATTTTCTCTGAAACTGCTGCTACATTTTCCGCCTAGCTTCCACTGCTCCCATGATGATACTGCTCAACTCTGCACTTCACACACACAAAAGTCCAGCAAAAGGAAATGTTGTCCCTTCCAATACCCATCTGTGCCTATGTTCTCTATTTAGACTCTGCCTCAGAATTTTAATTCCCTCCATCCTTACTTTCTAGTTAGCCTCAGTGGTCTTGAGGTCTCCACTTATTGCTCAGGGCAGAGCTGATCAATTGCAGGTTCTGTGACAGCAACCAAGCAGCCATTTACAATTCCAACAGCTGTTACTGATTTGGCAGTAGAATCACGGCAAGTCCCTTGTTCCAACCCTCCCTCTTCAGAAAGAGAAAACAGTAGGAACAATCCAAACACACAAGAAAAGGGAAAGAAAGTGTCACGGATAAAGGCACAGCCCTAGCTGATAATCATTTTGGCTGTGGAAAGGCAGCAACACAGACTACTACACCACGTTAAGCAAACCCTGAAGTCCTATCTTATCCAGGTTCCTTCCCTGCTGACAGACACTGGAGCAGGAGGAAGTCTGCAGTGCACCACAATATTAAGTCACATTCTCCTTTAAAGATCTCCATGCCCTGCTGACAGGCAGCATGGTGCAGAGCTATCTCACGTAGTGCATGAGGAAGCAGCCCAGCAAGGAAGCCATCTCAGTGGCTGATGGTTGTGAGTGGGAGTTAGAAGATGGATTTATCAACCCCATCACCCTCACTTATAGTCTTTATGGATCAAAATGGAAGCAGCATTCCCTCATCCTGCATGCTGACAATGAGGGAACTCATAAAAGTGTTTGTTTTACACATAGCTCATCAAGGCTAGAGATCTACAGTAAGTTTACATTAATACTTAGGCTATTAATATTCAAAGTCTAGTAAAAAGTCTGAAAAGAAAGAAAAAAATCTGAATCTTCACAAAATTTAACAGACTCACTCCCTTCCAAACAGGTCTAAACATTAAGTCCTAACACAATTTTCCTTAGGACAGCTATCCTTTCATCCTTTGAAAGAAATATGGGATGTTGTAGGAAAGATAAGAGCCTAACTCTCTTGAAGGAAACCAGGTTGTTTGCCCAAGGAAGAAGAATGTGCAGGTGGTTAGAGCAAAGCAACCATTTTCAACTCTCTCCCCCTCAAACAAGCAAATAATAGAACAAACAAACAAACAAATAAAAAACAGTGTCCATGCTTTAATGCACACACCTAAGTACCCAAATTCTGCTCTAGGTTCAAGAAAAATGATCAATTTGCAGATAGAAGTGAACCAGCCTTACTCCCCATACTGAGCAAAAAGACACCAAACAAGGAGTTCACTAAGAGAAGCACAAGATTTTGTTTCACATTTATGTGCATCAGCTTTGACTTAACACCTTCTTTAAAAGACAGCAGACCTAAAACACTCAGGAGAGACCTGGCCAACTTGCAACTCCAAAGTATACTTTTAGTGAATTTCATTGAGGGAGAAAAGAGAAGGAAGTTTTAGCATGAGAAGAGCCTCTCAGCCAGCAGTGCTGACTTCTAATGAAGGTTAGTTTGTGTTCTGCAATCTAAAATTATAATGGACAGGCCACTCTATTCCCATCTTTTATTCAGTCCTATTTTACTACTCCAAATATATACTAAATTTGTATACTCTTTAACAGTAGTTAATCTTCAATTAAAATACCTAGAGCAGAAACTAAGATAACTGGTTTAAAAGGTAAAAGCTTATTGATGAAAATGTATTCTTCATATTGCCTCTTTTTTTTTTTTAATTCTGCATATTAAAAATGTCATTTTTATGACTTGAAAAAACATCTTCAGGAATAATGAAGGCTAACAAAAGACTGAAGAGCAGTAATTTAAAAAGCTCCATATGTAGCATCCTGATTACTGTATCAGTCCCATTTCCATAACGAAGGGAGAAGTCACCAAACTGCTGCTTGTCCTTTCTAGCGACAAGGAAAGGGTAAAGAGGAGAGTATGATTTCAAGGCATCATGCTTCAGGCTCTCAGGGAAGAAGAAGAAGTCTCCTGCAGCACAATATGTGGGTGTCAGTGTCCGGCACTCTTCTGGAATACGGTAACCCCAGCACTGGTGGTCCCTGCACATGTACTTAATTTGGAAGCAGCTGGGTTCAAAAGTTTATCCTCACTTTTTGACCTGCAAAGGTTTAGTGTGTGGGCGTGCACATGAGTGTGTACATCATACCACACAAGCTGAAGATGTGCAGCCACAATATCCACAGCGTGCAAGTGTTTATGTGTATGGTTTTGCATGCAGAACATACTGCATATTTTTAAATACTATGACATTATCCAGTACACATCAGAGTGATGCACACTGCATGAGCATCCAGCCCTCCCAAGCCAAACATGGCCAGCCTGCAGTTCAAAATTCAGTGAACTGAATTTTTTTGGCATAATCTCTAAAGGACACATTGATGAAAGAATTTGTAAATGCACTACTACCAAACTGAAAGGATTCTATATGCTTCATAAAAAGTATGACAACCAAATCTGCGAGCTTGACCACACTGATGTCACTACCATGCCCATCACAGGTACACCAAAGTAAAGGACACATAAGACAGAGAACGACCTTCACATTTATAGTGTTTTTCTTCATATGCAGTGAGCTAAAAATGTTAAGTGAAGCAGAAGTGAAGGAAGACTATAAAATAAAAGCAGGCTGGGAACCTGCGAGTCCAGTCTAGTGCCAGGAGTGTATAGTCAGCCTGGTGGAATAGTCAGAATTAACGTATACTCCAGTCAACATCTAAATATTTTCTTGAATTGCTTCTAAAGCACTCTACAATTGCAGGCAGAAATCCCTGATCTTGGCACAAAGGATGTATGTTTTCAACCATTTGTCATTTGAGAGCTCAGACACAGAAGCAGGTTAGTGCCTATCAGCCGAGCTTCGATAACTGTGAATATACTCCTCGGCACATCATATGCATGACAGAACATCTTCACTGGGATTTAAGAGAGAGAGAGATCTAAGGTTATGAATTTATAGCACATTTGTGATGGGGTTTGAGCATTCAGACAGTCACTATCACTGAGATAGCAAACAGTGACTCATTAATCCAGGGAAATGTGACAGTATAGTTTTCTCAGCACTTGTGTCATTTTGAAATCTTGAATCAACTGTTTACAGAAGCTCTTCACTTGTGTTCACAGCGGTAAGTGCTCTACATACCGGTGAATCTTCAGTGATTCCTAACATGCAGCATGTATGAAATAGCAGTTTGTGTCATTTCAATGATAAAACCCAGCACACATAAGGGATAAACAGTTCATGAGGAGTGGCAAACATGAATTTTCAAACTGAACGAGCACTTTGTGTTTGTTGATGAAGTTGTAACTTTCAGTCAGAATTACCCAACAGTAACTCTATTACAAACCAGTTCCAAACACAACATGGGGAAAACACTTTGTATGCAACACAAATCAAGGAAAGCATGTAGGCATAATGGCATAGAAAATAGAAGTTACTCAACAGAGGAGCCCATACATCAGCAACTGAAACTGCAAATTAAAACACAAGATGGTGCCTCGGGGGAAACACTTTGCACAAAGACACTACAGATGGCAAGTCTATGAAGACCAGATTACTTGACCAATGCCAAAAAATGCAAGTCTGTCTTCAGAAGTTCCAGGCACAAAGTGAAAAGCTAATGTTTGAAACCATTGTGCATTCCAAATTTTCCTGTGACCTGAAAACCTATTCAACCTTACAGGGAAATTTCCAGGTTTTAGTAGAAACGTTTTGTACACTGCTTTAGTCTTAAATCTTAATCTTCCAAAAGATGAAAAATCTGAGCAAAGTTTTGTTTTCCAAGAAAACAAAACCTGAACTTTCATTGTTATAATCATGACATCTAGTGCAACAGCCAAAGGATTGGCTTCCTAATTTTGTTTCAACTCAGCAGTGCCCAACCACTTTGAGAAAAACAAACAAAATAATAAACAGTAACACTTCTGCCTTGTTACTACAGCAGACAAACAAAACAAAACTCACCCAGCAGTAAGAGCGAAGAACAGGCTCTCTGATGCCATGCAAGCCCCTGGGCTGAGGAGTCTATGCAAGGAATACCAGCATTTGCTGCTGTGCGTAGCAGGGACAGCACATTTATTCTCTCCTAAGTAAAACTGAATTCTATCTGGTTTGTATGTATAAAATGGGAGTAACTCCAGAGGTTCCATGGTTGAAATAAGGATACAATTGAACCAGTAACTGCTGCTCACACCAAGAAAAACAAAGAACAAGTACTGCCTTACAGAAGCCCCAAAACTGTAATACAACTTGCTCTCAAGTCATTATAGCCCTAATGGACAGTCATTTGGATGGGAAAGTAAGAAATCCAGGCCTCAGTAGTTCTACTTGTTCGGCTTCTATCAGTTCACAGTATTATTTCACCTCTGTCATCACTTACAAAATGAGGTTAAGAATGCTATAATTCTTTACACAATACCTTAAATACACAGTTCCTTTTTTAATCTGAAGAAAAGCTACATAGCATTACATTTACAAAGTGTCATTGTGGAAGAAACAGCCTGTTCCTTTTAATTTCATGTTTAAACAACTCCACTGAGGTCTGAAGACCTTGATTTATTTCTGATTTTACCAATGTTACAAAAAAGGGCTTTTCTTGGCGATGTAATTCATGAGTTTAGCATTTCATCAAATATGCTTTTGTTAAGTGCAGTTGAGCAGGCACATTAATCAAGGTCATAAACTTGAAGTCAAATCACAGGCAACTGAGCAGCTCCTGTCCTTTTTCCATGGTCCCTGTGCCTACCACAGAAGGCTAATTATTTTACAACAAAACTTGAGAAGTGTATTTTCTCCCCTAAAGCCATATTTGTTCATTGTTTCACTGTTTCTCCTTCCAGAGGATGAATTCCTGTCTGCAGTTGATATATTCCCATCAAAACCACAGTGCTTGATCCATCCATACACCAGCAAGAATAATGCTGAAGGTAAATTACATCCTTAAGAAGCATTAACTTTTGATTGATGTGCAATTTAAACCACAACAGAAGAAAGCAGAGAGTTTAAAAGTCAAGCAAGAAGCAGAAGCATCTCTCAGCTTCCCTATGCAGTGGGTCCTCCATGGCTGCTAGTAAAAAAAACCCAACAAACTAAACTTCTCTTTAAATTGTGTGTTGTTTTCTAGAAAACTAAGAACAATGTCTGTTACCAATTTCTGCATCCTCACTGCACGTATTTTTCGGTCCAAAGTATATTAAGAAAGTCATTAACAGTTATCTGTGAGAAAGTCATTAACAGTTACCTCTATCCATCTCTTCCAGAATGCAGATTGGGTGAGAAATTCTCTACTTTTTGTCCATTATTTTGGGAAAGAGTCTACAACAATCTCTGGAATACAAACATTTGCTACTACAGTATTTCTTTCCAGAACTGTTCGTAAGCAGGATGAATCTTGCTGATAGCTTTTCTTTTTTCTTTAAACCTTAACTGATAAAAAGATTAACACAAAATGGCAGATGACATGAGCCAACAGCTGCTACAGCCATTGCACTGAAAGGTAGAAAGGGCACAGTCTACAGAATATCTTCCCTAATACAGTTCCATAAGGTACCCTCACCTTACACATCCAAAGATCGAGTGTCATCAAGGGCAATGAAGAACAGCTTGTGGAACTTTGCCAGTTACATTATCTTGCTGTGGCAGGTACACTGATGTATATCAAGTGCTTTGAAATGGGGAAAGTCTTGTCACAACATGATGTTCAGAAAGTACCAGAAGCAAAAAGTGAATAAAGAGAAGATCTATTTGCTAACAACTTGATCTTTTTGCGTCTACCACTATAAGGTACTAATTATTAGGTCACCCAGGGAACATCTCAACATAATATTAGATATATCTGGGAAGTATGTTTTCACAGTATCACCAAGGTTGGAAGAGACCTCATAAATCATCAAGTCCAAGCTGTTACCACAGAGCTCAAGGCTAGACCATGGCACCAAGTGCCACATCCAATCCTGCCTTGAACGGCTCCAGGGACGGCGACTCCACCACCTCCCTGGGCAGCCCATTCCAGTAGCCAATGACTCTCTCAGTGAAGAACTTTCTCCTCACCTCAAGCCTAAACTTCCCCCGGCGCAGCCTGAGGCTGTGTCCTCTCGTTCTGGCGCTAGCCACCTGAGAGAAGAGAGCAACCTCCCCCTGGCCACAACCACCCTTCAGGTAGTTGTAGACAGCAATAAGGTCACCCCTGAGCCTCCTCTTCTCCAGGCTAAACAATCCCAGCTCCCTCAGCCTTTCCTCGTAGGGCTGTGCTCGAGGCCTCTTCAGTTACCTTTCCAGACTGCTTTACAAGTCCTAGAAATTTTCCAGACTGCTTTACAAGTCCTAGAAATTAGGTACCCCCCAGCTTTCTTCCGAAGATTAATCCTCACGCAGGAGTGACCACAACGGATCAAAGCATACCACCATGACAACCAATTACCAAAAAAATCAATTGGAACAAAAAATATCATCAGTCAGCAAACACCAGCTACTGGCTGACCTAAAAAAAAAAAAAATAAATAATCAAACACTGCCAGAGCTCCAGGAGATGCTGTTATATTGCTGAAAAACTGTGGTAGTTCGGGAGTTTCCCACCCCACCACGAACTCACCAGACTAAATCAGCCAGCTAGAAGTTAAGGAATGAAGCAATATTTACAGTGTGGCACAATTTACATGCATATATACGTGATATATACAGATATTTCCAACTATATACAAGTTAAAAGTAATACAGAAATACAAAACCTCTCCCAAACAGCAGAACCGCCCAGGAGGGCTTTCAAAACAACTCCCCTCTTCCTTTCCACCCCTCTTCCCTTATCTCAGAATCTCTTATGTGCAAGAGGTGAGACATGGGAAGCCAGATAAGGAATCAGAATCAGAGTGATTAGTTTGGGTTCCAGAGGTCCAGCAGAAGAATCAGTGAAGCAGGCAGCAGCCAGCCGGAGACTGACTGACTTTTGTTTTATGTTCCACGTTTTTCTATCTCTCAGCAGAACCTATGAGTGATATAGACATCACTATTATTTTCTTTTCACAACCAAAAATCTAATTTCTCCCGTTAAAATATTCCAATTAGCCTCAAACCAGGACAAAACCACTTGAGTCCTCCTCACCACACTGCCATAAATGTGCTGGCAACTTACTTAATCCTGCTAGATCTCTGCTCTGTATCATTAGAGCAGAAGTGATACCTTCCTTTGCCAGAGTCAAAAAGGATAAACCCCATTTGCTTGTGAAACATTCAGGCACTGGTGAGAAGACTACAACTAGAAAATGGGGGGGGGAATGGAAACAGTTGCTATTCATTATACTCACACATAATAAATACAGCGGTAGCATTCACATATCAACGTGGAAAGAGTCCAGTTTTGACAAGAATTACACCAGACAACCACTCTGCATATAATGCATGCACTGACAGAGTTCAACAGCCTCCTAAACACCACACACATGCTACTTTCTTTGGTATGCAGGCAAACTGTGGTGAGTTACTGAAGCACCTAAGCTGTTTGAATTCATTCATACCTTGAATATATTACTTCTGTCACTCATATTTTTTTTTCTTTAATTATCAGTGTAACATCTACAAAAAAAAAAACAGTCTTGCAAAAGTAAATAGTTTCCTCATCTAAGTAATGGTCTGCTGACATAAAAACCAGAAGTCATGGAAACACAGAAATAAAACTCTCAGGGTATTGTTTTGTAACAAAATAGATACCTCTATTTTTAGGTCAGAAAAACTCACCACAAAACACAAGGCCAGCAAATGCACTGATGAACTGTGTGACTGATCTGGAAAAGGGAGTTCCCTGACTATGTAAGATTTGTCAACCTCACTCTAAATAAAGCAAGTGGAGTTGGTTGCTTTTATAATCTGTTTGGACCAAGTGACTCTGTTGAGGCAATGAATCTTTACTCCAGTCTTTTCTGTTGTCCTGATACAGCTCCCACATTAACTTTGTCATCTTTTTAATCTTAGTCACTTCTACAGTCTAGTCTTTCACAAGAACCTCTGAATCCAACCTTTAAGCTGTTTCCTACCTCATTCACTTTTCCAAATACGTTTGAGGGACCAGCAGCACTCCCACTTAGTGGAAAAGGGGCTCCTGCATTCCATGCTCACGAAAAGCCTCACCCTGAAAAGCTTTGGAGGAGACAAAAGATGCCATACACAATCCTGTATGTCAGAAGTTTGCTTTTCAGGAGATCAGTGATTGAAAGTAGTGTCATAACACACAGCTGAGAAAATGAAGAAAAGAAATAGCACACTTTCCTACCAAGTATTAACAACCACATGGGTAAGAAAACAGGGGAGATCAGCAACTGCACTGGGATAGAAAGAGCCAATAACACAGAGCGGTGTTCCAGGTGATAGAAACATCCATGTTTCAGGACCTGAAACACACATGGCACTCCCAAGAGCTGCCAAAATACACACAGTGTCTTGGGTCACTGCTGAGCAAAAGCCCATGCTGAAATTCATGACACAACACAGTGAAAGCAAAAGGCATGGATGTTCAAAACTGCAGCTCCATCTTTCTCCGAGCACCACATACAGCATTCCTTTGTATAGCCTTGGCTGCAAGCCCATTGGTTTCAGCACTGAATGCTGAGATGTGCTGTAAAGCTTTTATATTTGTGGAATCACATGGAGAAAGTGCCTGAAAAGTGCCAGCACATGTCTGAAGTGCCACCAGCCTGTACCATCTTAACATAGCACACAGCATTAAGGAAAAGAGCAGTAATTAAGGCACAACCCGAATTAAATAAGCAAAATAAATTTATACATTACTGCAATCCTCCTCCTTTCATGATGACCAAATACGGTACACTGGATCAGCTTTCAGCCCTCAGTAAGGCTGGGGGAAGGGGAAATACTCATTTAACAGTTGGTCCCATTTAGTCATACAAAGCTGGAAGGAGGTGAAAGGGTAATAATTTAGCAATGAAGAAACTCCAAAGACCTAGAAAACCATGGCAGCTTCCAGAGATGGGGCTTGCCAAAAGGCTATTTTGGGGATGGATAGGGCTACAAAGCTGCTATTAAGCTTCAATCCTTAAAATAAGCCCATAAACTCAGAAAATATTTATCTGGAAGGGTGGCAGTCCAATAAAAGTTTTATGAATGTTTTAAAACTGCCCTGTCAAGGGGCTAGCCACTCAGTCACCTCCCTCCCAGAAAAACAACATACACAAGAAAGTGGGCCCACGTGTCAGGTTCCCCAGCAGGAATGACAGGGCAGCCTGAAAAACAGCTCCGCACCTCCTGCACCCCCTGATCCAGCCAGCAGAGCACACAGGCCCCTCCTGTCTACCACCACTGCTAGCAAACAGGACCCTGCCACAGCCTCCCCTCTGCTACTGCATCTCTAAGCCACCACCTGCCTCTATCCCTTCTCTCCAAGACCTTTTTCTCCTCTGTACTGGCTCTCAGTTGTTAGGGAAAAGGGGGAAATTAAAATCAATATATATAAATAAAGGACACCATGGGGAAACACAAAATCAAACAGGTTCTAAAGTTTATATTTCTAACAGTATCTTGGATTCAGAGATTGTAAGAACCTATGGTTCGTGCTCCTCAAATGAACATGTCACTGTTAATTTGGCACTGGCTTACAGAGATGGACAGTAAAGGGACCAAAAAATCCACTTGGGACTTTGATACACTCCATTTTTGTTAACACTTAAGGCTTTATGAAGACAATCAAGCTGAAGTAATTGCAGACCAAGTGAAATTAAGTAAAGTAGCATGTAATTAATAAATGAAACTGGGTAAAGCCTGGAAATGCCAGACAGAAGAGGGCTGATGCTTCTCCCTCCTGCCACACATTTTTTTCCTTCCCTATGTCCTCACCATCACCAGATCTAAAACCTCACACAAAGCTTGGCACCTTCCTCAGAATCCAGGGAGGGAACAATCACAGGCAGCAAAACCAAAATGGGATGGAAGATAAAAGCTAACAACAAACTGTTTGCAGTCAGCCAGACTCTCGCCACTCACATACAGAATTGGTTCCACAATATTCAGGTTCAATTACTAGGAACAACTTCCAGAAAAATTACCTTCAGTTTGTTCCCAGTCATCCCACTTTTCCTAGGCAGCATCATCCTGTGTGGCTCCTTGAATTTGTTTTTCAAATAAAATGCATACAGACTTAAACCCAAGACAAAACCTCCAAACAAAAATACTCTAACCTCTCCTGCGGAGCACCTCTCCTATAAGGACAGACTGAAAGGGTTGGGACTGTTCAGTCTGGAGAGAAGCTTCCCAGGTGATCTTATTATGGCCTTTCAGTATCTTAAGAGGGCCTACAAGATAGCTGGGGAGGGACTTTTTAGGATGTCAAGTAGTGACAGGACTAGGGGGAATGGAACAAAGCCAGAAATGGGTAGATTCAGACTGGATGTGAGGAGGAAGTTGTTGAGCATGAGAGTGGTGACAGGCTGGACTGGGTTGCCCACGGAGGTGGTTGAGGTCCCATCTCTGGAGGTGTTTAAGGCCAGGCTGGATGAGGCTGTGGGCAGCCTGATCTAGGGTAGGGTGTCCCTGCCCATGGCAGGGGGGGCTGGACCTAGATGGTCCTTGTGGTGCCTTCCAACCCTGACTGATTCTATGATTCTAACCTCTCAGCAGAACTCCACAGGCTGCAGGTCTGACACACACTTGTGCAACAGAGCACCCACAACTGCTTGGGTCAGCAGTGAAGATGAGAGGCTGTGGCCAGTTCAGAGATAGTTGGCAAGACAGATATTTCCTGTCACTGCTGTCATGTCTGCACTGTCACAGAGTTGGGGTTTTTTTTGTAAGAATGGATGGTGTCACTCCATCTATTTTAGTGAATTGTCCCTTTTGTAATTAATTGTATTATTTTCCTCTTATCCACATTATCTAAAACTATTTTTACTACATTGGTTATAAACACTGTTAGACAGGGATTCATAGATATGTATATATATACATACATACACACAGATGAATGAGTAACTTTACAACTGCTCTGAAGGAGTAACTTTACAACTGCTCTGAAGGAGTAACTTTACAACTGCTCTGAAACACTGTAATACAATTTTACTTCCCCAACAGGCTCCTCCAGCAAAAAGCAAAAGACCAGAGGGACAAGATGCAATCTGCCTTCCTCCAGTATCCTGAAACAGCAGTTTTCCTGAAGATGGCACAACACAGTGCTGTGTTTGAAGCCTTGCTGGCCATTTCTTTCTGGGGGGGGAGAGAAGCAGTTCTAAGGCAGAGTTTGGCAGGAGTAAGTGCTTGGTTAGATTAAGTTTCAGTGTAATGTTCTCGATAGGAATCGGAGCACCATCCCTAAAGTGCAACAGGAGGGTAAAACGCCAGCCATCAAGATGGATGGTTTGTTTTTATTTTTATAGAGATTTTCTAAACCTCAACTTTCACCTCTTAGCCCGCTCCCCCTCCTGTTCTCAGTCACCTCCAATAGCCCATCTGTCTGCTTCATTTAATAGAAACCTATATTTCCTAGCTAATGGATGCATTTGGCTAAGAAGATAATCTCTTTGTGTTCGCTTCAGTTATCACATTCCTGTTATCATATTAATACTGATTAAATACGAAACCAAACATTGCAGTCAGACCCCACACATTATTTAAAAGTGACAAGATGTTCATATTTTGGCACTTTGAAACCTCAGCCAGCATGGCAATAGCCTCCCTCTCCCCCCTCTAAACACCTCACTTTTCATCTGGAATGCCACCCATCTGGAGTTTTCTTAACAGAACAAGAGACTTCAATAGCACTGTCATATCTGAGACCACTGGAAAAAGTTCAGGTTTCCTGAAAAGCTCTGGAACTAGCACAAATCTAGCCCCAAAAAACTGTAACATTGAAGGCTGAGCAGCATGATGCTGGGGGATGCAAGAAAAGCTCTAGAACTGGCACAAATCTATCCCAAGAAAATTATAACACTGTAGGCTGAGCAGCATGATGCTGGGGGTTGCAAGAAGAGCTCTGGAACTGGCACAAATCTATCCCAAGAAAATTATAACACTGTAGGCTGAGCAGCATGATGCTGGGGGATGCAAGAAAAGCTCTAGAACTGGCACAAATCTATCCTAAGAAAATTATAACACTGTAGGCTGAGCAGCATGATGCTGGGGGTTGCAAGAAGAGCTCTAGAACTGGCACAAATCTATCCCAAGAAAATTACAACACTGTAGGCTGAGCAGCATGATGCTGGGGGTTGCAAGAAGAGCTCTGGAACTGGCACAAATCTAGCCCCAAAAAACTGTAACATTGAAGGCTGAGCAGCATGATGCTGGGGGATGCAAGAAAAGCTCTAGAGCTGGGACAGATCTATCCCAAGAAAACGGTGACACTGTAGGCTGAGCAGCATGATGCTGGGGGATGCAAGAAAAGCTCTAGAGCTGGGACAGATCTATCCCAAGAAAACGGTGACACTGTAGGCTGAGCAGCATGATGCTGGGGGATGCAAGAAAAGCTCTAGAGCTGGGACAGATCTATCCCAAGAAAACGGTGACACTGTAGGCTGAGCAGCATGATGCTGGGGGTTACAAGACAGGAAGGGGCAGTACAGATCTCAGTGCTCTCACACGTGTCCAGTGGTGATTCACAACCCACACTTGTGCCCCAGTTTCCCTTCTCTAGACACAAAGATATTTCACAAGCAGTGATGTAAGTGTGCAGCTAGGTTACTAATGTCTGTTTGGGTCTGCAGGGCTATGGAACTATGAAGTATGAATCACCAGACTTAAAATCGGCAAAAAACAATTCGATTTCCGGATTTAAGCCAACTTTGTAACATGTCACACTCTAAAAGCAGCCAGGCACACATGGTAAAGCACACTTACACCCAGAGCAGAATCATTCTCAAATACCAGAACTATAGTGCTTCAAGATCCAGATGAATTTGCACCATTCCTTTCTCACTTCTTATGTGACCATCACAACAGTCTCTGTTAAGGTGGAGGACTGAGATATAATAGTCAGGGAAACTAACCTCATGAGATACATGCTCTAGCTCAGTGTATTAGAATCATAGAATCATAGAATGGTTTAGGTTGGAAGGGACCTCAAGGATCATCCAGCTCCAACCCCCCGCCATAGGCAGGGACACCTCCCACTAGAGCAGGCTGCTCAAGGCCTCATCCA
>WAAF01014473.1:214912-276596 GCA_013400475.1 Tricholaema leucomelas | reverse complement strand
GTGGATGCTTCCTCCCTGGAGGTGTTTAAGGCCAGGCTGGATGAGGCCTTGGGCGAGCTGCTCTAGTGGGAGGTGTCCCTGCCTGTGGCAGGGGGTTGGAGCTGGATGATCCTTGAGGTCCCTTCCAACCTAAACCATTCTATGATTCTATGATTAGTGCCATGGTCTAGTTGATTGGCTAGGGCTGGGTGATATTTTGGACTGGATGATCTTGGAGGTCTCTTCCAGCCTGATTGATTCTATGATTCTATGGGATGCACCCCATAGCCTTGCCTGCTAACTTTCCCACCATAGTCGAGCTTTGCATGGCAGTTGGAGGGGTTGATGAGACTGGCAGTTCATTGTTTCTGCTGGAGAAGTTGCCCTTCTTTTCCTCTTGTAGACTTCATCCCCCAGGGCTGTTAATAACACAGCATTTCCCAGAAGGGCTACATTTAAAGCAAATGCAAGTGCATTATATTTTTGGCTGCAGTTAGGGAGGACTGTGTAACACTCTGCCTTCAGTTCTGCTTTCTCTCTGCTCTGAGTGTATATCATAGGCTGTCATTGTATTTAAATAATAAAGCAGAATCAGGATTATTTTGTACACTTTTTTTCCTCCTCTCTGATCTCCTCATTGAAAAATGCATGGAAAGCAACAGATGCTTCGACTTTGTAGCTTGAACCTTCTTGGCTTTTTGAAGATTTGATGTAAAAGTTCTTTGAACATCAGTTTCAGAGGAGACTCTCTTGGTAACGGTTGCCATGCGAAATCCATAATTAATGGAGATTTCAGGCTTGTGGTGGATTTATATATATATATATATATAAGTTATTTCATTATTAGTGTTATTATTTTGTACTATTCTTAATCAGCTTGGAGGAGTGGCTTCATCCAGCTGGAAAAACAGAGTCACAGCCGCACTCGCACCGCCGCGGCGGGTGGCATTGAATCAGGATGGCTTCTCCAGGTTGTGCAGCTCAGCGGTAACCAGAAGGGCTCTCTGACTAGCCGTGGGGGGCATGGATGCTGATACAGGCAGGGGCTGTTGAAAGGCACCTGGTAATTAGTTGCTGGGGTTCAGGCACTACCTGCTGCCCGCTGTGCCAAAGCGAGGAGCTGCTCTAACTCGGAAGACTGCGTTACCCTCTAGTGGCTGCAGCTTAAGTAAGAGGGAGGAAGTGGCTGTCTTGCAGATGCGGTTGCAATGCGCTAAATGCTCCTGTCCGCGGGTTCTGGCTGCAGCGTAGAGGACAAGCCAGAAGGGTCCCAGGGAGCAGTGCTATGGACAACACTGGGACCCAGACGCCCTCGGGATCAGCACCTGCTGTAGTATGATAAAGATGCCCGGAGTGGTCGTGGTGTGATATCCAGTGCCTGACCTCCAAGAGGGCTATTTTTGGAAGTGCTTGCTGCTGGGGATGCTGTAGCTGGGCTGCCTGGCACAGCCCTGTGCTGTTGTGGCTGTCAAACCAGTGTCACTCCTCACTGTGTCTTTGGGATGGCTGAAGCAGCTGCCAGTACCTCTGCACATGGGCAGGGACGAACTCTGGCTCAGGGATGCGCCGTGGGTTTTTTCTTGGCTGTCCCATGTCACCACCCAACATCTGTTCTGGGTGACTCTGGCATGGAGTCATCCTGTCCTCTGTCATATCAAGGGAGATGACAAGGCTTTTGCTGGGCTAGTCCTGGCTGTAGCATCCTACTTAGCAATAGCAGACATGTCCTGGCCTGCGCTAGCCCAGATTTGGGGCAGCCTAAGTGACACTTTTTTTTCCATTGGGTCCACCCACTGTGAATGCTTCAGGGAGATCTGGGCTCAGGGCAAAGAGATGATCCTCTGTTTTTAAGACATGGCCTGAGTGGCTTTGTGGTGTACTTGTTGATAAGCTAGCTGGTACACAGGCATGTGTCACACTGGCGAGGCTGGCTGTCCTTGGCATCTCTTGGGAGAGGCAGCAGCTCAGCAGTGTCAGCGGTGACTGGTGATACTCCAATGCCACCAGCAAGCCACCACTGGCTGCTGTGGCAGAGGCAGTCAAGTCATGCATTTAATTGGTGTCTATTGGATTTTTTTTCCTGCAGCTATGGTTTGTGCTACTTATTGTGACATCCATGAGAAGCAGTGATTTGGGTTGGTTTGTGTGTCTGACTCGGAGGATTTCTGCACGCTGGTATCTGACTCCTTCCCCCCATCCTGATGGCTGTTTTTCTGTGTCAATGAGCTAAAATAAGAGGAGACTCTTGGGTCATGATGTGTTGTGGGCTGGGTAGAGCCAAAGGAGCAGAGGAACCAGAGCATAGCCAGGCCAACTGTCAGGGCAGCTGGAGGGACGTGCCACTCTCCTCACTGCTGATGCCCCAGGACATTGCAACAGGCTGTCCTCCAGCATGAAACTGTAGCCAGGCCTTTGTCATGTCACCATTGTGTCACCATGCACCTTAGCTGCTGGCTGAACTTCAGTGGCCATGGGAGGAGGGCAGGCAGGCTGGGCAGCAGCGGAGCTGTGCAGTCTTCCAGTGCCACAGGTCCATCTGTGGTTGTGCTGGGCTCTCTGCCTGCAGAGCTGTAGCTCCAGAACAGGTGGTGGCTTCTGCCCTTAGAGGTGAGCAGGCAGTGGGTGGAGTGTGGATCCTCCTAACCCTGTCAGACACACCACATCTCCAGCCTGGCCACAGCTGACTTTTGGATTTCCACCCAGGGACAATAAGCAATGTATGTGAGGGGCAGTGACACCGAACTGAGAGAAGATGATGGAGAAGTGATTAAATGCATCTCCTCTGAGGTGTGTGTTTTAACCACATCTTAAGCATTTGTAGCATGTCTTTGTGGATGGATGGAGTGAAGTCTTTGTGGACAAACCATTTGGAACTTAGGGTTTCCTTCTCAGCACTGATATCTCTCCAGGAAGTTGGAAATGTCTGACTTGAGGACCTGAGATTTTGAGGCATTTCAGAAGCTAAATCTGTGGTTCTCAGCTGACCCTAGTCTGCAGAGTAAGTGGAATCCCACCCATACCATCAATTGTAGCCAGCAGTTATGGGCTTGGTGAGAAGCTGAATATAGCTGCTCAGCTCCAGTACTTGGCCCAGCTCTGTATTAACAAGCTGTGGTGTGGGACATGCCAATGCAGTACGATGGGCTGCAAGCTTCATCCCACAGTGAAGCTTGATGTTCCCAGTGAACTGACCACAGGTCACTCCTGAAGCTGAGGTTTTGATGTAGTTTTTGGCTGTGCCAGGTAGTCTGGTAGCCCCCTTATCAGGGCTCTTGGAATTGCATTCACCCTGTGAACCTTCAGGGAACGCAACGTAATAGATGGTGACAGCATGCAGAGCTGTCAAACTCAGCCTGTCATCCTCAACCAATACAGCAAATGCCTCCAGGGCATTCTGTCCTCTCCTCCTGACCAGTTTGCTGGGCTGCCTGCATGTGAGGGGTGTCATGGTAGCTGTCGTCCCTTTTCTTCTTCCCCAGCTGGCCAGTAGCTCCTTGTGACAATGTTTCTGCCTTTTTTATCCACCTAGGAATGAAAGGCACCTTCCCTTCCACCTCTCTGCTCCTTCCTTCAGATTAATCTCTGTTGTGATGCTAGACTCCAGCCTGAGCATAACATTCAGGTAGTATGGGGCAGGGTGTAGGGAAAGTCAAATAGGCTTCCTGCAGAAGCTCATCTCCTGTCCAGGCACTTTTTTGGGGATGTCATGGGCCAGCAATGGCTCCCAGAGAGCAATTTGAGTGAGGCCACTCTGATTTTGGGAAAAGGGAGTAGAGTGTAGCTGTTTTGAGCCATGCTGTGCTACTTGCCTTGGGCCACAGGCTGACTCTGGCTGCATTTTATATACTTACCTCTTTATTTGTATGCATCTCTGGAGTACTACGAAGAAACACTTCTGCAGACCCGAAGGACTCATATTCGTGCAGCTGGGGCTCAGGCCATGCAGCTACATCCACTCAGCTACACGAAGACAACCCCACTAGTCCTTTACCTCTTACCCCCTTATATTTGGCAAGCTGATCTTCACAGGTTGGTGTCTCTCCCTGCTTGCAGTCAGCAGCGGCAGCTTTGGCACTGTGCAGCTGGCACTGCCCCTTCTCACCTTTGCATCCCTTGCTGCCTGTGATGGTGGCAGCCCTCGCTTGAAAAAAGCTGCAGTGGCAGAAGCAGCCTCGCAGCCCTGATGGGGTTCTGTGCTCGGCAGAGGGGAACGGCTCTGGACTCTAATCCGAGCAGACAGATTGAGGTCAAACTCGCCCTTCTTGCAGCGAGCAGAGAAGAGCGGGGGAAGAGGAGGGGACGCGTGTGTCGTGGACAGCAAGGAGGGTGAGAGCCCCATGGGGACTGCCAGGTATCCAATGAGGGCTGGGACCACTGGGCAGCCTGGCCCCCTCTTGTCTGCACTCCCTTGGGGGCCGTAAGAAGCTGGGGACGGTGAGGGCTGGCAGAGGGTGTGTGCGGTGTGCTGCACAGCAGTGACAGCCTGATCTGTGCAAGCCAGTGTGTGAGGGAAGGGCTGGCTGGGGGGTGGGCTTGTTTCCAACAGCATCCCATGCAGTTTGCTTAGCCCTTCTTTGCTGCAGTTTAGGCTCCTGACACCCTGCAGAAGCTGAGGGAATTGGAAGTGTGTCCCCATTTGGACATGAAGGAGGAGGGATAAGTGCCACCTGCGTCTCACCTTGCTGGCAGCCTTAGGTCTGAAAACCGACCTGCCCAGTGTCATGGCAAGCTACGAGCTCAGAGGAACTGGAGGTTTTATTGCTAAACCTCTGTGTATCAGCTACTCCAGCTGCTCTGGTCCCCCCCCTGCCCGGTGGCACACAAATGCTTGCAGGCAGAAAAGCCACGCTGCCTGCTGCAGAGCACCCTTCTGCAATTTGCCCCACTCCCAGTACTTGAGCTTTCCTCTTGGCTCAGCCCTGCTGCTAAACTGAGCAGTGAAGGATGAGCAACAAGGAGCTGAGCAGCTGGAGGAGGATTAAGTCCACCCAAGTCTGCTGTTTCGTGGTGCTTTGGCATTTGCTTGCTATGTTGTGGATGCTACTCTGGCAGGGCAGGACTTGAAACGCTCCTTGGTTCGTGTCCAGGCTTTGGTGTGCAGGCTTTCATTGGTTTCATCAAGCAGATGGCACAAATAACGTGGAGTAAAAGAAGGAACAAGGATATAAAAGAATGCAATTCAGAGCCCTGGCAGGATCTAGTGGTTGTAGCATGAAACCACATTACATTGAGCTTGTGAAAATAATATATACCTGGGCATTAGGTTACCTAAATTTCCCAGAGCGGTTCTTCCCTATAGCAATGTGCATAAGGATGTGGTGCATGTTAAGATAACCTCTTTGCTCAGTGGTTCCCACTGAGCCTGCCAGTACCTTCTCGTTTGGCTTGGGATGGAAATGGCTCTGTTTTCTTTCATTGCAGGTAAGCTTACATTCTTCAGTATGTCTTGAGTGGCTGTGAAAACTTCTGCTCCTAGCTAGAATTACTTGGACATGTCTAAACTGTACAACACCCCATGATGCTTGAGCTCTTTTCCTGCTTGCCAGGAGAGGCACAGAGGTGTGTGTAGTTGTGTGGCCAAAGTCCCTTCTGGCTGCCTGGGACCCTGCTCCTTATGCTTGAATATCCAAGGGTGATGTCTCCACGGTGTGACAAGCTCAGGGAGAGTGGCCGGGAGCTGCATGGCTCCTAGTACTGGGTTGCTCTGATGCAAATCCTGTTAGTGGTGAAAAGGGATGAGAGGGAGAGAAGTGTGGAAAGAGAATCAGCTCCAGACAGAATATATGTTGGTTGGGGGTTTTTTTTGCCTGCTCCCTGGGAGACTTTTGAGAGTCTCAGAGCAGCCTTTCACATAGTTGCTCGAGTGGAACCGCTCTGAATAAATAGTTGCGTTTCAGCGGTGGAGATTTAAAACTCAGGTCTTGGCAATTTCTGGCTGCTGAAAATCCCTTGGTACTTTTCAGAGTAGTGGGGGTGTGTTAACCCCAGTACCTTGGCTGAATTCCCAGCAGGGAACCACCTCATAGAATCTGTCTCACACTCCTTGCAGGCATCGTCTTAAAAATCTATCTATTTTTTCCCCCCTCCTTCACTGTTTGCCCCAGCTGCCTCTCTCCTCTGGTAAGATGACATTTTGAGCTTAGATATGTTTCTAGCTAGTGTATGTATTTTTAGTACCCATTTCATCCTTCCACTTTGTGATGGTTTGGGTGTTACCTGCCCCCCAACACGTAAGAAAATCACCCAGGCTAGACTCAGCCAAGCTGGAAATTAAAGAATGAAGCTTTATATTCACAGCTTAGCACAATGTCCAAGCAGATATTTACAATACCTACAGCTATAGACAGAAATAGTCAAGTTAAAAAGTAATACAGAAACACAACAGCCCTCCCAGAAACCAGAGACGCCAGGAGCAGCTCTCAACCACCCTTCCATCTTCTTCCAACCCCTCTACCTTATCCCAGACTTTGCCTTATGTTCAAGGTGAGTTTGGAGGATCGGCCAGGGGTAGGTAGGAAGCAGAAGGATTAGTCACACAGATGGCAGGTTAGAGAGAGAGAGAAGTGCAGCATAAAGCCAGAGAGCAAACTGTGTTATCTGTGTTTGTGTTCTTGTTTTTATCCATCTCAGCAAGCCTATGAGTGAAGTAGCCATCACCACTGTTTGCTTTTCACAGCCTATCATCTAATTCTTCTCACCAAAATATCCCAGCTAGCCTCAAACTAGCACACACTTCCATCGCTTTCCCCCTTGCTTGCTAACTACTGTTGGGATGGAGACAGCAATCACATCTCCTTCAGGCAAATAAACCAAAAATTCTTGTGCCCCCTTTTTGGACATCTTCTATCCACTGGTCATCCTAGCAGCCTTTCTTTGCACCTGTTGCTGCTCTTGAGAGTGGGTGACCAGGTTAGCTCATGAATCGGGTGATGCCCTCTCTTCTGGAAATGCACCCCTGCATACACCTTGAGATCAAGCTTGCCTACTTTGTGTCTGTGTCTCACTAATTAGCCTCCCACAAGCAGTGCCTTTTCCTCTTCAGTCATTTTCAATGTGCAAATTCCCCATTTGCAGTAGAAATTGTTGAAAACTACATGGTTGCTGTCAGGTATTGAGTCATCCTCCAGCGATGCTTCCAGTGCGATATCCACACCATCTTCCCTCTTTTCCCCCTGCTTCTCATAGGCTGTGTTAATTAAGATTAACTCATTGGGGAAATAGTTGACTAGCACAAGTCCAGAGACCACTCTGCAGGGAATCTGACTGCCAGCTTCCCTGCAGCTGAACTGTTCCTTTCCCTCCCTGTGCACAGATGTCCCTTCATCAATTCCTAGCCTGCCTCTACATTGCCTGGGCTAAGCCTCATCGTCTTTAACATAACAAATTACTTTGCACCAGGGAACTGCATTAAATGATTCACTAAAATGCATATTTTCCTTTATCTAGACGACCAGTTATTAACACAGAAAGCGAGATAAAAATGAAAACAATCCCAAAAGGAATAATCCAACATCCCACATGGCTCACAGCCCTCCCCAGTCATTCCTCATTCCACTGTGCACTGGCTTGGCAGCAGCTGAGATTGCTTTTTTCATCCTTCTTTCTTACAGGTGCTGCATTTTATGTTTTTCATCTCCTTAGTAGTGAGTTTATCAAAGCCCTTGCTCCCACTCCTGTTATTTCAGGGGTTAGTTCCTGCAGGAGTGTGGGCTGAGAGCTACCTGGCTCCATGACTTGGTCACAGGAAGATCTTGGATCTTCCATCTCAGCTGTAAGAGATTTTCCATATTGGTGGCCTAGCTAAGTTCATATGTTGTAATTATTGTCCCTGTCCAGAGCTGCTGAGAAGAATTAATTTAGTCTGGGACCTCACCTAGATTTTCTGTGAGCTCTCTTTCCCCATCACAGCACTTCTTGTCCTGTCTTTATTATCTTTGTGTTTGTATGGCCAGAGAACCTTTCACTGTTTGTTTTAATATCCTTCCCCAGGTCTAACTCCGTTTGACTTCTGGCATTTCTCACTCCATCCCTTCTATTTCCCAGCCCTTGAAAAAAAAAAACACCCACACTGTCTTTGCTGCTTAATAATTTCCCTTTTTATGCTCTCTTCTTGTTCCTTTTCCCCCCATTATTTTACTCATTCCAGCAAATCAGGAGCTGCAGTATTTTTACCATGCTTGGGGTACAGTCTCCAGGGAGTTTTACTTTTGATTCAAAGACATTTGAACCTCCCTTTCACATTGAAGGCTGGGTTTGCCCTTTTGAAACCACAAACCTTTAGGCAGCATTCTGCTGTTTATCTGTCTGTTCTGTTTAAAATAAGTCAAAGTAAGACAGGAAGTTTAAATAACTTGTTCTCTCCATGGTTGTTTTCCATTTCCAGCTCTTCCACAGTGTTCTTGTCACTCACCAATATTATGTCTAAAACCCTATCATGTCTTGGTGATGTGTTTGTGGTTGGTGTTCAAGTCTTTAGCTGTTGCAGTTAGGATGTGTGAGCTTTTGTTGCAGTTTTTGGGTTCAGTTTGGGAAGTTAGTTTCCCAGAATGAGTATTTTTGGGTAGCTTCTCTCTCTTTGTTAATGTTAATAGAAATCTTAGTGTTCATCCAAACCCATCTCTTTGGCTCCAGGAAGGACTTGCAGCGCTCTTCTAATAGAGCTGCTTTCATTTCTTTCGTCCAGGTGGTGGTAGCCCTGAATGACTTCCTTTCATCTCTCATATATCTTCATCATCCATCACACCAGTGAAGGTGTTGCTGTGCTGTCACCTTTCCCACCTTTCCTGAGGAAAGCAGAGCCATTGGCACCTTTGCTCCACCAGGTTCATTTCTCCTCCTGCTTTCGGTCATCTCTCCAGCACCTGGGGTCACGCCGTGTGCTGTTGTGCCATGCCACTGGGTATTTCTGTCCCTCTGAACTACCTCTTTTCTCTGCCTAAGGCAGTCTTGCAGAGCAAGGGATGTGGACATAAAAGTCCACCTTTCCCAGCTCTTTCCCTCTGTGGCCCTTCTAGCCTAGATCTCTTTGGTTGTGTAGCTTGCAACACAGAGGCTTTTCTTCAGCCTTTTTGTAGATTGGGCTGTTGAAATGGAATTATTGAAGCTTCCCATTTCACTAATAGCTCCAGCCTTGGCTCTGCCTCTCCAGTGTGGTCCTCTGACGACCAGGAGTGGGGAGCCAGCAGCTTCTGCTGTGTGCTGCTCCTGCTCACCCATAACAGCTGTGCAGAAACGTATTTTCCTTGGAACCTACTCCATAATTACTTTCCTTTTTGTTTTAATCCTCCCTTTCTGCAGCATATTGAGTGTCTTCTGGGCTCTCAGCCTCTTGGGACCCTCAGGAGAAAACATGAGTTGAATTCTTCTGAAGGGGGAATGAGCAACCTCCAGCTTGCCAGCCTGAGTGGATTATCTTGTCCTCTTGGATTTAGTAAACTGCATAACATTAAAGAATGGCTATGGATTAGGTTGGATTTTTGAGTTGGGTTTGGTTTGGTTTTGGTTTTTCTTTCCCCCTTTTTTCCTTTCTCTTTCCAACCCCCACCCCTCCCCGCCAAGGTTTAACTTGGCACATGGTTGGAGGCAGAACAGAAGATTCTGAGTCCTCATTGCTTTTCACACTGCATTGGCAATGAACCTGTTACAAATCTGGCTGGTGGATGTGGATAAGGCACCAAGGGGTTTGGGGCTGTGAAGGACTTGACATGTTGTTAGATAGTTTGCAGTATTTGAACTGTTTGGATGTGTTTGGTTGATTTTCTATCCCCTGCCCACACACTCCCTTTTGTCTTCATAGAATCATAGAATGGTTTAGGTTGGAAGGGCCCTCAAAGATCATCCAGTTCCAACCCAGGGACACCTCCCACTAGAACAGGTCACTCAAGGCCTTATCCAACCTGGCTGTGAACACCTTCAGGGAAGGAGCATCCACAACCTCCCTGGGCAACCAGTGCCAGTGTCTCACCACCCTCACTGGAAAGAACCATCTCCTAACCTCCATTTTAAATCTCTCTGCCAGTTTAAACCCATTACCCTTTGTCCTGTCATTACAAGACCTTGTAAGTAGTCCCTCCCCAGCCCTCCTGTAGGCTCCCTTCAGATACTGTAAGGCCACTATAAGGTCTCCTTGAAGCCTTCTCTTCTCCAGGCTGAAGAGCCCCAACTCTTGTAGGCTGTTCTCATAGCAGAGGACACAATCACCACAAATCTGATTTTGAAAGTACATCCAGTTATTAATTAATGACCTGTGGTTGATGCTGTGGGAAGACAGACCTGGAGGGAAAAGGGGTTTGTGCACATGGCAGAGCCGTAATGAGACAAGGAAAGGGGAGGAAAACTTTGTGTTTAGACTCTGCTCCTGCTTTCACTGGGACACTTGATTCCCAAGTGTCATTGGGACATTGCACCTGACAGCCTCAGCTCTCCAGCAGCTTCCTATTTCTCTGTGTGAGTGATAGCACAGTGTACAGGACCTTCAGACAAAAGAGTGGGAAAGTTTGGACCATAAATATCATAGAATCAGTCAGGATTGAAAAGGACCACAAAGATCATCTAGTTCCAATCCCCCTGCCATGGGCAGGGACACCCTACCCTAGATCAGGCTGCCCACAGCCTCAGCCAGCCTGGACTTAAACACGTCCAGGGACGGGGCCTCAACCACCTCCCTGGGCAAACCATTCCAGGCTCTCACCACTCTCATTATGAACAACTTCCTCCTCACATCCAGTCTGAGTCTTCCCACCTTCATCTTTGCTCCATTCCCCCCAGTCCTGTCACTCCCTGACAGACTAAAAAGTCCCTCCCCAGCTTTTTTGTAGGCCTCCTTCAGATACTGGAAGGCCACAAGAAGGTCACCTGGGAGCCTTCTCTTCTCCAGACTGAACAGCCCCAACTCTTTCAGTCTGTCCTCATAGCAGAGCTGCTGCAGCCCTCTGAGCATCCTCGTGGCCCTTCTCTGGACACGCTGCAGCAAGTCCACATCCCTCTTGGAATAGACTCCAGAACTGGATGCAGTACTCCAGGTGGGGTCTCAGCAGAGTCGAGTAGAGGGGGAGAATTGACCTGCTGGCCACACTTCTCCTGATGCAGCCCAGGCTCTGGTTGGTTTTCTGTGCTGCAAGTGCACACTGCTGGCTCCTGTTGAGCTTCTCGTCCACCAGCACCCCCAAATCCCTCTCCTCAGGGTTGCTCTGCCTGGATTTGTGCCTGGGATTGCCTCATCCCGGATAAATATCCTGTGTCTTTGGCTGATAGCAGTCTCTCAAGGAGAGCACAGGAGGAAACCAAGTCTCATGATGCTCTCTTGTGTTTCTCAGGGCAGCAGTGACCACAGCCTCTGGCAGACAGACCAGCTTGTCATCCCTGTGGGGTGCAGCTCAGACCTTATAACAACACATTCATGGATGCTTTTACATGGTATGTAACAATTCCTGGCTTCCTCTGCTAATGATGGGAAAAAATGGTGTCAAAGCAGAGTGCCATCTTCTTCTCTTGGAGGAGAAGGAGCAAGGCAAGGTTTTCCAGCATGGTGAGTGTCCTCCTGGTACTACCATTTGTCTGGTGCAGGTGGCTGATATCTGGGCAGGAACAATGACAGCACAGAGATAGCATCCTGTAGAGGTGCTGTTGGGAACTGGTACCTTCAAAGGGAGCATTCATGAGAGGCAATAACTCCCTGCTCCTCCTGCCACGCCAGCCAGCCTCCTGGGAGAGGGAGACTGGCACACCATGTGCCTTGGAAGAGAACTGACCAGGAGGTACAGAAGCATCCTGGGCTCTTGAAGCACTTTGCATGGAGCATGATGGAAATCCCACCATGCTGGGTTAGATTAGGAGGATATCTGCATCACAAGCATCTGGTTTGAGACTATGAGATCCTGTTCTCTGCTCTCCGTGTTTCATATTCTAAACCACCACAGGGAGCTGGAAGGATTGGGAGGACAGGGAACAGATCTGTTAGCAGTGTTGCCCCAAGTCTTCAGGGACTGACTCATGCCAATGCAATGTTAATGCTTTGCCTCCCTTCCTAGCCAACCAGGCTAACTAATCAAGTGCTATTAAGGACATATAGATCCATGCTCAAGGAAGGATGGGGCTAGAGGGAAGCAGTCTGCGTGAACTGAGTCTTAATGTTGTACCCCACATAGGACAGCAGAACTGGCCCCTTCCTGCTCTTCCCGCTCAGCTGCTGCAACTTCAGCCTGTCAAAGGTGGTCTGGCATGGGAGGTAAGTGTCCTCTAGCCCTTCTTCTGGTTGGAGACCATGATGCTGGAAGATACAGGTAGTGCCTCCTACCTTGTTATTTGCATTTACCTTAGCTAAAAAAGCAGAGGATGTGAAAAACGATAGGAGGTGGAAGTGTTTTCCAGATGTTAAGCACCGTTTGCATTGGATTTGCATTGGATGGTGTTTTTACTGTTGTCCTACTGGAACCATGCAAACAGGACTGATTTTTTTCTCTTGACCCTTAGCCCCTGCCCCCTGCCAGAAACAGATTTTGCTTCGAGTAAGCCCCACACTGCCCCAGTTTCCCACTTCCTCTGAATATGCAGTTTGTGACTAAGGACATGTTCTTGCTGGGTTGGTGGTGGTAGATGATTTAAGGGCTTGAGCACCTCCCCTGTGAAGAGAGGCTGAGAATCCTGGGGCTGTTGAGTCTGGAGAAGAGAAGACTGAGAGGAGATCTCATCAATGTGTACAAATATCTGAAGGGTGGGTGTCAAGTGGCTGGGACCAATCTCTTTTCAGCAATCAGCAGCAGTAAGACAAGAAGCAACAGCTGCAAACTGGAACAGAGAAGGTTTCACCTCAACATGAGGAGAAGCTTCTTTACAGTGAGAGTTATAGAGCATTGGAGCAGGCTGCCCAGAGAGGTTGTGGAGTCTTCTCTGGAGACTTTCAAAACCCACCGGGATGTATTCCTGTGTGAACTGCCCTAGGAGATCCTGCCTTGGCAGGGGAATTAGACTCTGGAGGTCCCTTCCAACCTCTAAAGTTCTGTGATTCTGTGATCCTCCAAGAGCTGAGCTCACCAGCCTGTTAGTGCAAAGCTGCTCAAGCACATGGACAAGCAGGGCTTGTGGTTGAAGGGCTTCTCGAGGGAGCCTAGCAGCTTCTTGTAGAAAAAATGCAATTAGTGCTGTGAGGCATCTGGGATAGGTTATGACTCTTTTGACACACAGAGAGTCACATGGATTTTTCCAAAGGGATGTGAAAACAAAAAGACAGGTCATCATTTGGTCCTTCTGATCTCAACATGCATCCCATTAGCGAAGGGAAAATATGTTGCAGAGAAATTCGTGAGTTGGCTCAGTTGCATGTGGGAAAAGATAGAAAGGGGGGGGGGAGGGGGGGAAGAGGAGGGGAAGCTCTACTTTAAATGTAACATCCATATGCCCATTCAGGATGTAATAAGAGAGTTACCACATCGCTGGTAAGTGACAGCTGGTTATTAGAAGCACACACTGAAGCTGCAGCTTGTCTAAAGGCAAAGCTGTTGCTTAGCTATTCATACACCACTACATCTGACTTTAATAATGACTTTTAATTTTGCTAACACACATTAACTAGCTTATTAAATAAATAAATAAAGGAGAGAATCTTATTCTTAATGCAACCTCACAAAAAAGGACCCAAACTCAAATCCTGCCTCCCTGGCTGTATCCCATAGAATCATAGAATCAACCAGGTTGGAAGAGACCTCCAAGATCATCCAGGCCAACCTAGCACCCAGCCCCATCCAGTCATCTAGACCATGGCACTAAGTGCCTCATCCAAGTCTTTTCTTGAACACATCCAGGGATGGTGACTCCACAACCTCCCTGGGCAGCCCATTCCAATGCCAATCACTCTCTCTGGCATCAGCTTCTTCCTAACATCCAGCCTATACTTCCCCTGGCACAACTTGAGACTGTGTCCCCTTGTTCTGTTGCTGCTTGCCTGGCAGAAGAGACCAACCCCCACCTGGCTACAGCCTCCCTTCAGGTAGTTGTAGAGAGCAAAGAAGTCTGCCCTGAGCCTCCTCTCCTTCAGGCTGCACACTCCCAGCTCCCTCAGCCTCTCATCATAGGGTTTGTGTTCCAGGCCCCTCACCAGCTTCGTTGCCCTTCTCTGGACATGTTCCAGCACCTCAACATCTCTCTTGAATTGAGTGGCCCAGAATTGGATGCAGTACTGAAGATGTGGCCTGACCAGTGTTGAGTACAGGGGCAGAATAACCTCCCTTGTCCTGCTGGCCACACTGTTCCTGTTCCAGGCCGGGATGCCATTGGCTCTCTTGGCCACCTGGGCACACTGCTGGCTTATATTCAGCCTACTACCTACCAGTACTATAGACAGTACCAGAACTGTACTCTTACTCACTGAGCTGTCCTGGTGTACTCTTACTCACTCACCATGGTGTCCTGGATGAAAAAACCCCTGTGTCCAAGGGTAGGTTTAACCCAGCATGTTATTCTGGCAGAGTCATAGCCATATTGTATTTATTTGTCTATCCATTCTTCCTTTTTTGACTTCTGCATTTCCATGCTTGGCACCCTCTAGAGTTGCTCTGTGTGATGTGTGGCACAGGTGGGAAGTTCAGCTTGGTTCGAAGTTGTTCAATCTAAAAAGCAGGCAGCAAGTGTAGTTTCTCCTGACTTTCTGAGCAAAAGGGACACTTCTGGTTTCTCTAGATGAGTGAAGGATCTGAATCGACTCCTCAGAGTAAAACTTCCTGGAGCTGTGAGAAAGTAAAAACTTAGGCTAAGCAGCATAGGCTCCATTTTGTGTTTTCTGCTTTCCTAATGTCAGTGTGATGTGTTTAGCGTGGTAGAAGTGTCCCTCAGCCCATCGTGCTGGATGAGCACTGCCAGCAGATCACTGCTGCCCTCCTCATTTGCAAGCAGATTTGCCTGGATTGGGCTCACCCTCGGTTTTTCCAGCCAGGCTCGGTGTTTGAGCCAACGTGCTTTCACAGCATGGGCACAGCTCTCTGAGATGGCTGCTGGTAGGCAATTGCCCTTCCTGCAATCTGTGCTGGTGACTGAGAATGAAGACTGGCAGGTCAGCCTTTGGTAATGCCAGTGCCTTCATCTTCCTCTTTCACCGCACTCTCTGCACCCTGTGGACTCTGTTAGTCTCTGCCTGGGCAGATGCACCAGTGGGAAATAAGGTCCTTGTGCCCATGGTAGAAAGGCAGTAGTGTGGTATTGGATAGCTCTTCAGGCCCCATCTAGGCACTTTTGGGTTTGCCTTTTATGAGCCAGCAGTGTGCCCAGGTGGCCAAGGATGCCAATGGCATCCTAGCCTGAACAGGACTAGTGTGGCCAGCAGGACCAGGGAGGTCATTCTGCCTCTGTACTCAGCACTGGTTAGGCCACACCTTGAGTCCTGTGTCCAGTTCTGGGCTCCTCAATTCAAGAGAGATGTTGAGGTGTCCAGAGAAGGACACCAAGGCTGAGGAGGGGGCTGGAGCTCAGAGAAGAGACTGAGGGAGCTGGAGGTGTGCAGCCTGGAGAAGAGGAGGCTCAGGGGAGACCTTATGGCTGTCTACAGTTACCTGAAAGGAGGTTGTAACCAGGCAGGGGTTGGTCTCTTCTCCCATGCACCCAGTGATAGAACAGGAGGACACAGTCTCAAGTTGTGCCAGGGCAGGTTTAGGCTGGACATTAGAAAGAAATTCTTCACAGCAAGAGTGATTGGCATTGGAATGGGCTGCCTGGGGAGGTGGTGGAGTCACCATCCCTGAAGGTGTTTAAGAGGAGGCTGCATGAGGCACTTAGTGCCATGGTTTAATTAATGAGAATGAGAAGAGTTAGCTGATAGGTTGGACTGGATGATCTTGAAGGTCTTTTCCAACCTGGTTTGTTCTTTTTTTTCAATTTGGGGCTGGAGTGGTTGTCTGGTCCACCTGCTTGTCCCTCTCCAGCCTTGAGTGCTTGAGTCAGTGGCTTCCTACCCATGGGGCAGGTTGTATGGAGCTGAGGCCAGGGTGTTGCTTCATAATCATCTGTAAGTTTAAGTCTGCCTACTCTGTTTTGACCAGTTTGTTACTTCACGTATCGAAATGCCTCCCAACTAACAAAATCCATACAGGAAGAAGGAATGTGAAAGGCCTGGAACAGAAACCATATGAGGAGAGGCTGAGGAAGCTGGGAGTGTGCAGCCTGGAGAAGAGGAGGCTCAGGGAGTACCTCATTGCTGTCTACAGCTACCTGAAGGGAGGTTGTAGCCAGGTGGGGTTGGTCTCTTCTGCCAGGCAAGCAGCAACAGAACAAGGGGACACAGTCTCCAGTTGTGTCAGGGGAGGTCTAGGCTGGATGTTAGGAGGAAGTTGATGCCAGAGAGAGTGATTGGCATTGGAATGGGCTGTCCAGGGAGGTGGTGGAGTTGCTGTCCCTGGCTGTCCAGGGAGGTGGTGGAGTTGCTGTCCCCAGAGGTGTTGAAGCAAAGCCTGGCTGAGGCACTTGCCATGGTCTAGTTGACTGGCCAGGGCTGGGTGCTAGGTTGGCCTGGATGATCTTGGAGGTCTCTTCCAACCTGGTTGATTCTATGATTCTATGTGGTGTGCTCCTCAAGTCTCCTTTGTCAACACCCTGAGACTACATCCCACAGCAGGTGCCTTGCTGCTGCCCTGCTCCATCCTCCTCGCTGGTGAGAGCTGCTAAGGCGTCGGTGTGAGCCGGCGGACTGGGCGCTGCCGAGGTGAGCCCGCTCGGAGCTGCTGGCCTCACTGGTCCCTACTTCCGCCTAACCAGCAGAGCAGAGAAATTGCCTGTTACCTCGGGTCGATTTTTCATGCACTCCTAAATTGCTTTGTATTGACACACTGTCAGAAATGGATTGTCACATTAACCCAGCCACGGCCGGGCCGGGCTTTGCAGGCATGTGCTGTCGGGCTGATATCTTGCCAGGTTGAAGGCAGGCTGGGGGCAGTGGTGGGGCACCTGGGCTCTTTCCCGCTCCTTGGACCCCTCTTGTGTTTGCAGAGATATTTTGTGGTGCTTTCTAATGCTGATGCAGATGAGGCAGTCAAACACAGGGTTCACTATATCCTCTTTTCTATACCCACTTCTTCTTCCTTTGTTGAATCAGAATAGTGACTTGCAGAACTGCTGGCTCCTCACAGCACCTTTGGGGTCTAGTGGTCTAACTCATGAGCTCTCTTCCCCAGTGAAGGTGGGTGCTTGAGTGCAGGATCCCAAGGTTTAAAAGATTAGGGTGTCACATTGCTCTCCTTGCTTCCCCATGGAGAGCTCCCTCCAGATGCTTAATTTTTTGGCTACCTCTTCCATCTGCCACATGTCAGATGCACAAAGGGAGCAGCTGTGATGCTCAGCCAGCAAGGTGAGGTGAGGGTTTGTCAGAGAAAAACCAGCAGTGGTTGTGAAGATAGTGAATACAAGGAGGGCTGGACTCATCTCTCCCCACAAGCCAGGCTGCATATAGACTCCCATTTCTTCCAGTCGATTTTCTAGATGATGTGTAATTCCTAGAGCTTCACATCCCTACACCTAATGACCTCTTCCATTTCCCTAATAAGGTTCCTCCTTGGAGATTAGCAAATGTCTCTTGAAGTCAGAATATGCACCACCCACTTCATTTCCCTTGTCTGTCATGCAGCTAGCAGAAAAATCCAGTTCCATCCTATGTGAGCTGGCTAAAGACAGCTCGTGAGGCTAGAGCTGCAGTCTTCATAGTATCATAGTATCATAGTATCATAACTCCTACAAGAGCATCCATCCCTCAGCAATGGAGAGTTTGGAATCACTCATGGGTTGTGGCTCCTCATCCACTGGTGCATTTTTTTCTCCTTGTGGACAAGTGACTGATAGGACACACTGAGGTTCACACAGGAGCAATCTGGCTGGTCAGCAGGTTTCTCAGGCAGTTCCTTCCATTGTGCTTTCTTCACAGAAACACTGAAACATTGTGGTTGGAAAAAACCCTCAGGATCACCAAGTCCAACCATCATCCCTACTCTACAAGGTGCACCCTAGACCATATCCTCAGGCACCACATCCAAGCAACTTTAAAACACATCCAGGGTTGGTGACTCAACCACCTTCCTGGGCAGCCCATTCCAACGCCTGACCACTCTTGCTGGGAAAAAATATTTCCTGATGTTCAGTCTAAACCCACCCAGACGCCGCTTGAGGCCATTCCCTCTTGTTTTATCACTGTTTACCTGTGAGAAGAGACCAGCAGCAGCCTCTCCACAACATCCATTCAGGTAGCTATATAAAGTGATGGGGTCCCACCTCAGCCTCCTCTTCTTCAAACTGAACTGCCCCAGCTCCCCCACTTGCTCCTCATAAGATTTATTTCCCAGGCCACGATGTAGGTGAACACATCCTCTCATAGATCTGTGAACAAACAAAGCCATTTGACAGTCTGTCCACATCACTGACAAAGATGTAAAACAGCACTGACCCCTGAGGGATGCTGCTTGTCACTGGTCTCCAGGTGGACATTGTGCCCTTGATCTCTGTGTGCCACCATTCAGCCAGTCTCTTATCTAGCAGTGCTCCACCCATCAAGTCCATGTTTTTCCAGTTTGGAGACCNCAGCTCCCTCAGCCTCTCCTCATAGGGTTTGTGTTCCAGGCCTTTCACCATCTTTGTTGCCCTTCTATGTCATGTGGGACAGAGTCAAATGCCTTACTTAGGTCTGGGTAGATGATGTCAGTTGCTCTTCCCTTATATCTGCTGTTGCTGTGACTTCATCATAAAAAGCCACTGAATTTGTCAGGCATGATTTGCCCTTGGTGCAGCCATGATGGTTACCACCTATCACCTCTGCTTTGTTTTCCATTTGCTGTAGCAGAGCCTTCAAGAGGATCTGCTCCATGACCTTGCCAGCCATATGAGCATACTTGAGTAATCTCAAACTTTCATGCAGCATTTGAAGTCTCCTCTACGTGTCTTTCACCTCCTCGAATTTGGAGGGACCTTCTCCCTCTTCACTAAAGTGCCTTTTCATAGGCAAACCTCTCTTCTCAGCAGTTGCCTACATATACTCACCTCTGTCTTCAAATGAGCACAGCTTTGGTTGCTTCCTCAGTTGCTCCTATTTTGCCCAGCTTCTTCTTTCTTGGCAAGTTAGGATTACAGATACCTTCCTATGCAGGAAAACATCTGGGGTGACAGAGTACTGGCCCAAGCCATTCTGGCAGTGATCCTACCCTGCACCCTGTGAACCCTGGAAGAGACAGTCACACTGTCTTGGCTGTGGCTGCCGATTTCAGAGCTGGCTCTGAAGTGGCATTTAGCCAGGCCCATGCTTTATCTGCTAGCTTTGTCCCTACAGGCCACTTTACATTAATTGCCATGCTGCTGATGCAGCAGCAAGCTTCAGTTCCTGCTGCCTGAAGCCACGTGGATGAGAAATGCAGAGTTTCAGACCAGGAGCCCTCCCAGGAGCTTCCTTCACTCTCCTCCTTGTGATTCTGTGTCTGACACCTTTGTCCTTTTTGGTGCCTGACACCGTTGCTGTATCACAGATGAAAAACATGCTTGCTGCATGGAGTAGTCCCTGCCATTCTCCTGCTTGATTTGTCTTTCTCCTCTCTCTCTCTTTTTTTTTTGTTGCTGTTCAGCCTTTTCTTCTCATTCCTGTGCTCCCTTCCCCCTCACCTCAATCAGTCAGACTTCTCCTGAGCCTTGATGTGTTGTGACTGGGGCTGACTGACAGCACTTCGTGCCTGACACACATCTCTGGGATGCAGCCCAGGCTGTGTATTCCAGAGTAAAGCTGGATTGTAAAGTGCCATGTGGGAGTCTCTGAGAAAGGAGTCAAAACACCATCAAGCTTATTCTTCCTGAGAGGAGTGGAAATGTTATGTAGAGCCTGCTGATGCCAGGAGCAACTCTGTGGATTGCAGGCTGGGCAGGGGTCATCTCGCCCTATAAGCACTGAAAGCTGTCCTCAGGCTGTTTGTGGAGCTAGAGTAAGAGTTAAAGGGAGCCATGGAGAACCAGTCCCCCTTTTCTGCATTGGCAGTGCCACTTTCAAGTGCAAGTGGGGTCTGTATGAAAGACATGAAGTGAGCAGAGGGACACACGTTCTAGGTGCAGGACATGGTACCCTGTGGTGACTGTTTCTGGTGGTTTGATGTGCAATGGTGAGAAAACCTAGGCTGCAACTGAAAAGAGGGAATTCTACCTTCTGTTCTTCCTTCTACCCCCTTTTCATCAGCAGACCTGCAGAGAAGCTGGTTCCCACTTTCCCAAAATTTGTTCCTTTCATTCCCAAACCTGGAATGGGTAGGGATATGCTAGCAAAGCTCTGGCTGAAGACACAGCTCTGAACTGCTTTGTTCAGCCATCATGTTAATCTTGGTTTGGCTCTGTCTGGGCTCTTTGGTTGTTACTGGTATATGTGACAGACTTTCTGAAGAATGGGCTGTGGAGGAGGGCAGGGTGACCTGGCATGAAAGACCTGAGTGAAGCAGAAACAGCTGTTGTCCCCTCTCAAGCCACCTGCAGCCTTGAGACTGCTTGCCCAAGCTCAGTGATTATCTCATGGGGCTTGGATCCAGTCTGCTCTATGTTCTATCAGCCAATGCATGCTTAAAAAAGAGCTGGCTGGGCTTGAAGGACTAATCTGCATTTGGAGGAGGTCTTTTGTTATGAGTGCCATACTTAGCACCATCATGTCACCATCTATTGCTTGCCACTTCCCTAATTTTCTGAGTAAAGAGTCATCCTTGTTTGCTGAGCATCTTCAGTGTTTATGTTTCCTGTCTTATGTAAAGTCACCAAAATCTTCTTTGCTGGCTCCTCTGGAGACCCCAGGTGCTGCCTGGAAATCTCTTAGAGAACTAATCATCCCCTTTGGATTGCACCATCATTCACCTTCAGTCCCTCTGACAGTCCCAATTTGCCTGTGTGCTCACCTGTAGAGCACCAAAAGCAAAACACTGTAGGCTTCTCATTTGTAGAGTTTTCTTTGCTTGAGAGAAAAAGAAGCAGAATCACAGCTTGCCCCTTGAGCTCCTCACTTGCTGCTCTGTTCTCTGGTCTTCTGATGTCTTTTGTCATTACAGTGAAAAGGAGGGTTAATAACTTGATGTTGGTGCTGCTCTTGGCTGGTGGGAGGCAAAGCATATGATAATGGCACTGCAAAATGGGTGATTGGTTTTGGGTTCCATATAGCATTAGTGTTCTGTGTCCTGCCATGGGACCACAGGAAGGGCATGAGTTGGAAGAGACCTCCAAGACCTGCTTGAAGCCACTGAACTTAGAGTAGATCACTTAGGGCCTACTTGACTTGACTACTGTGTTGGTTTCCTGCCTGTATCTTGTTCACCTCCATCCTTCTATGGTATTTCTTTGTTTGCATTTTCCCTTTGTCCAGTTTTCTGCAGCACCAGTTCGTGGTGGAAGAGAGACATCAGAGCCGGTCCTGCTTTACTCCTTACCGACACAAGTCATCATTCACACCACAGCAGGTACTTCCTGAGCAGGTGGATGTCAGAAGTGTACCAGCAAGCATGAACTTCTCCAAGAGAGACCTGGGTGGAGCTGCAAAATTGCTCCTGACTGACATCAGACCTTGGTTAAAACTCGCATCAGGAACCAACTTGGAAGTGGCTATTGTGAGTTGTCCCTTCAGAGCCGGGGGGCGATTCCTGTGCAGGAATTAGCAGTCTGCACACCTGTTAATACAAGAGACTCCAGCTGAAAAGAGAAGCAGAAGGGTGGGAAGTTAAGAGAAAAAAAAAAGAGAGGCTCTTCAATTTAGCACAATTATCTCGATTCTCCCAGGATAAGGATCCTTGAGATATTTATCTGATTTACAAGGGTGTGCTGCAAGGTGGCAGACACTGGGCCTTAAAGAGACATTCATCAATTCCTTATGTGTGGTGGAGGGAGAAGAAAGAAAAAAACCAAGGAGGCACTGAAAGGAGAAGCTTTCAGAGCCAGGGAAGGAGGAAGGATTCCTGCCTGCTTTGTATGTTTTCGTTTGTGGTTAATGATTTGTGGAAAACTGCTGGCCACAAGAAGCAGGAGGAGATTGGCAAGGCAAGACCAGTGGCAGAATTTCTGCTGTCAAGTAGGACGACTTCAAACTTCCAGCAGTTGATATTCCAGAGTATGTGGGTGAAGTATTTGCTGAAGAATTTATCTTGCTTAGTTTCCTGCTGGGGAAATGATGAGGGCTGCATTTACCCCAGGTCTGGAGAACTTCCCCAAGAGCAGAGCAGGATTCTGACAATGAGTCAGCTTGGCTGTGGAGAGATGAGGCATCTTGTCTAAGCACAGATGTGCTGGGCTCAGGAAATGAATAATTGCCTAGATCATGTTTAAGAAAACAAGGGCAGGATTCACCTGACATGCTTGGATACCCACCTTTGGTGTCAGCCTGCTGCTCTCCTTTGAAAAGACAGCACTTGTTTTTTCTCAGCTAATGCCATCAGAGCTTCCACTTTGCCCCTCTTGCCCATACCTCAGTGCTCCTCTTCTGTACCAAATCCTGATGCCTCTTCCTCTACTTACACCCTGCAGCTCCCACTGTTTTCTCCCCATCTTAGTATCTAAAATGATTCTGAAGGCCTTCTGTGTCTTGGAGGTTGCAGCTTTGCTCTCACCTTCATCCTTCATGTTACCTGCACATGGAAGCAGGTATGAAAACCTTTGTCTTTCCCAACAGCATAGCTGCCTTACTGCCATCCTTGCAGCTCTTCACACCTCCCTTTCCTCTCCACCATGTTCAGGCTTCTCAGCTTCTCTCCTCAGCCCTTTTGCCTCTCTGTTGTTCCTTCATGTCTGCATTCCTTATTGCTCTGCCAACACTGTCTTGTCACATCGTACCCTACTCCTCTGATCTGACAATAGAGGAAAAAAGGGATTCAGTCGAGAGGCAAACGAAACGGGAAGTGGAAGAGGAGGAGGAGGAGGAGAGAAAGAGAACATCAGAGGGAATGAGAGCAAATGCTGGTAGCTTAACGTGGTTCAGGAAATCACCTGGGGGAGTCATTGACTGAGGGGTCACTGACCCTTGTGAGTAAATTCCTGTAATAAACTGGTGAAAGCACTGGCAGGCCCAAGTGATTTAGTTTAGAAATGGCTGTAGCTCAGCTCCCCTCAAATGCAATTCAGCAGGACTGTTAGCAGGCGCAAAGCCCTTGCCAGCCTTAATATGGATTACTTTTCTTTGTCCCTTAAGTTCATCTCTTTACAGCATGGTTATGCTCTCATAAATTTGTTGCAGTATGTTTGCCAGCAGCTGACCCATTGGAAAGGATTTGTGTCCACCAGGAAAGCCTCTTGCATAAAGCTCTCTTTGGCAATATGCCTTTTTAAGGCCCTTCTGCTCTGTGAAATAACAGCTTTGTCAAGGAGCAAAGAACTTCACTGCCATAGGTCTGACTGAAGCCCTGACTCTCTGACGTTGCACGTGGATCTCTCATCTCTTGCCTTCCTTGGTAATCATTGACTTTGATAAATCAGGGGCAGCATTAATATCAGGGGAGAGCTTTCCAGATCCCTGGTGCCAGTGAAGATCCTCATGACATTAGAAAGTCAGAGTTGCTTACCTGCCTGCAACAGTTAAACAATTCTCCTCCAGGATTCATCTATGTATGAACTTCATTTGCTGGGTTCTGTGGGTAGACCTTGATGGGGTTATAAAGGAATTCTGAGCTCTCCTCTGGAATAACTCCTGTTGTTCCACTATATATATTAGAATTGTATTGCATATTGCATGATACAGATATTGGACTTGTGAGTCCAATCTCTCTTGGTGAGTGTGAGCTGTTGCTTGGTTGCTTGGTAAAAGCCCATTTGTGATGGTGAACATATAATACATATTTCTGCTCTGTAGAGCAGAGTAGGTGGCAAGTTGCATTTGCTTGCTTGTTTGGTTCTGGTATTTGTGCAGTGATCCTGCTTCTGAAGAAGGGGTCAGAATATTATAAGTGGAAGTACAGCCAAGTGCAGGGTGTCTCCATATATCACTGTTCATCTTCATCTTGTCCCATCTGCCCAAGGTAGCCTCCAGTGTAGATTGGAGCACTCGCATGGGTACTCATCTCTGTAAATCTGCATGTTTAGGACTATATAGTCTGGGCATCCAGTAGCTTGCATTGTCCTTCCCACCCACACATCTCTCTCTCTCCAAGCAGCTCATCATCTGCAGTGGTGCTCTGTGGAGGAGTCACAGTCCACAGAGGTAGGCAGCACATCTACTGGAAGCGTCGTGCTTGCTGCAGAAATGATGGCTGGTGAGTTGCCTTGTGTCAGTTCTCCTTTCACGTTACTCTGGTTCTGTAAGGGTGGAGAGGGTAGCCTTAGTCTCTTTGGGTACCCTTAGTCTCTCTACCCTATATGAGCGGTGTGAAATAGTTCCAGCAGATGTAAGGATCATTCAGTGTGTGTGTGGGAATGTTGAAGAGAAGAGAATTCCCTTTGTAGCAGAAGTGGCTTTGCAAGATGTCCCTGCTGTATCCTGGTAGGGGAGGTTAATGTGAGGAATCATAGAATCAGTCAGGATTGGAAGGGACCACAAGGATCATCTAGTTCCAACTCCCCTGCCATGGGCAGGGACACCCTACCCTAGATCGGGCTGGCCACAGCCTCATCCAGCCTGGCCTTAAACACCTCAACCACCTCCCTGGGCAACCCATTCCAGGCTGTCACCACTCTCACAGTGAAGAACTTCCTCCTCATGGTTAAGAGATACCAGCAACCTGTTTCTACCTGCTTGACCTCTTCTCACCAAACTGCCTTCAGTCATGTGCACTTTGGGGAGAAAAAAAAAGACAGGAAAAAAAGAGACAAGGGAGAAAAGAAAAAATAATCAAAGAACAGTGCACTTCTTGTGGTTTGATCTTTGAGGAATGTTGAAGAAATCTCTTAGGCCTCCTTCTCTCTGGCTGTGCTCGTAAGGAGATTATGGCCCTCGTGTTTTCAGAGGGAACAGGCGGCCGCTGGGCCTGGCACACTAATCCAGACAAAGGATAACAGCAGCCTAATTAATTCTCATGTCTCCAAATCTGATAACGGCACAGTACACAGACGAGTCCGTAAGGACTTAATGAGTTTAATCGACTGCACTTGATGATTTTATTTGAAACCTTGTGCCACAAATTAAACTATTAAAAATGCACTTGAACTTGATTGGCAGCTGCAATCCAGGCAAAGTCTGCTTAATCCGTGGGGATGGGGGAGCAGGGAGGGATGCAAAGCACTGGAGAGAAGGAGAATGGAGGAGAGTCTCTGGTAGGTAAGGCAATTTTGGGGTGAGTTTAAGGGAAAGCCAGAAAGAAGAGCAAGGGAGCTGGAGATAAGAAAGAGATGCTGGGGGGTAAGGAATTTATCTGCACTGACCCAGTCTCAGCAGAGCAGAGTAGAGGGGGAGAATCACCTTGACTTGCTGGCCACACTTCCCCTGATGCAGCCCAGGCTCTGGTTGTTTTTCTGGCCTGCAAGTGCACACCGCTGGCTCATGTTGAGCTTCTCGTCCACCAGCACCCCCAAGTCCCTCTCCTCAGGGCTGCTCTCCAGCCACTCACTGCCCAGCCTGGATTTGTGCTTGGGATTGCCTTCACCCAGATGCAGGACCTTGCACTTGGTCTTGTTGAACCTCCTGAGGTTGGCTTGTGCCCTCTTCTCCTGCCCAGCCTGTCCAGGTCCCTCTGGATGGATCCCATCCCTCCAGCCTGCCTGCTGCACCACACAGCTTGGTGTCACCAGCAAACTTGCTGAGGCTGCACTCAGTGCCACTGCCCATAGCACCGACAAAGATGTTGAACAAAATTTGTTCAACAGAGATGTTGAACAAAAAATTGGCTCCAAATGGGGCGTTAGCTGAGAAACAAAATGACCTGGAAGCCTGCTTTGAAAGTCCTTTGCCCCCCAACCCTGCTCTATTTAAAGTAATTTGCAAAAGATTTTCAAAATGATAAACCAATTTGCAAATAAACTCTCGTGATGAATGGCACATTCCTGAAGAGGTGGCAGAGCTGCCATAGATCTGTAATCCCCCTCATTATGCAGGAACCATTAACAGCAGTAGGCGTTAAGAGACTGCATTAAAGCTAGAATGGGCTTCAGCTACCTCTTTGGAGCGGAGTAGGTCAAGTTTTCGTTGCTATGGCTTCTTTGCTTCACTGCCACCGGTGTTTCACAGCTTACTTACCTCACTCATCCTACACTAAACCCAAGCCCTTTGGCAGCAAAGCCTTCATCAGATGATTAGTGAAGGCAGTGCACAGCAGCAAAGCAGAAGGGGCAGGTGGCTTGTCTCTTTGGGCATCTCATTTCCTGCTTCCCTCATGCACTCTCCTGGAGATGATCTGCATTGCTGCCGGCTGTGACTTGGCCATGGTCAGGGTCATGGGGGTGCTGTGAGGGATGTGGGGGGGTTTTGAAAGATGTTCCTGAGGCTCTGTGTGATGGAGGAGTCTTTGGCTCAAAAAGGAGAGGAACGAGAGGTGTTTGCTGGGGAGGGGTCTGCGTGCCTGTACCGCATACCTGAGACTACACCTGCTGAAGTACTCCTTGGAGGCAGCAGGAGATCAAGAGCAGTGCCAGTGTCTTTAATCTCTGGGAAAAAGCAGGAACTTGCTAATGTAAAGTAAGAAGATGATCCAGCAGTCCAAAGCACACGCCTTTCTGTGGAGGAGTGTAAAAGCCCACTCTGGTGATTCCCTTCGCTCAAAGAAAATCCCTTCCTGACCTTACACCTTGTGAGTGGGTTAATGTTGTACATGGTTGGAGCAAGCATCCATCTACCCGAGAAACTTTGTACATCCTGTTGAGTTACCAGGCTGGGGCAAAGAGCAGGCAGACCTTGCAGCCTGCTGTGCACACTTTGAATATGATGCTGTCTATGTGGGGTATTGACAAATAGCTGAAAATTTGCAATTTGGTAGGGTGCAGCTGGAAATATTTTTCTACCTTTATTTTTTCTTTTGTTTAACATAAACCCTCTGGTAGCTGCTGGGCCATGCCACAGCACACTGTCCTCTTGGGAGCTCCCTTGCACCTGCACTGGGGTGAGGGCATAGAACCACAGAATCATGGAATCAACCAGCTTGGAAGAGACCTCCAAGACCATTCAATGCAACCCAGCACCCAGCCCTATCCAGTCTACTAGACCATGGCACTAAGTGCCTCATCCAGTCTTTCCTTGAACACATCCAGGGACAGCAACTCCACCACCTCCCTGGGCAGCCCATTCCAATGCCAATCACTCTCTCTGGCATCAACTTCTTCCTAACATCCAGCCTAGACCTCCCCTGACACAACTTGAGACTGTGTCCCCTTGTTCTGTTGCTGGTTGCCTGGCAGAAGAGACCAACCCCCACCTGGCTACAGCCTCCATTCAGGTAGCTGTAGCCAGCAATGAGGTCACCCCTGAGCCTCCTCTTTTCCAGGATAAACACCCCCAGCTCCCTCAGCCTCTCCTCACAGGGCTGTGCTCCAGGCCCCTCACCAGCTTCGTTGCCCTTCTCTGGACACGTTCCAGCACCTCAACATCTCTCTTGAATTGAGGACCCCAGAACTGGACACAGTACTCAAGGTGTGGCCTGACCAGTGCTGAGTACAGGGAAAGAATAACTTCCCTTACCCTACTGGCCACACTGCTCCTGTTCCAGGCCAGGATGCCATTGGCTCTCTTGGCCACCTGGGCACACTGCTGTTATTGTTTAGTGAATTAGTGATGCTCTTATTATTGTTTAATGAGTTAGTGATGCTCTTTTTAGGGGTAAAGTGTGTTAGGAGATTTTTTTTCACAGGTTAGCTCACACCAGGATTTTGCCTTCATCTCTTTCTAAGACCAGGTACTTCTGGAAAGTACAGAGATGATAATTTAAAGTGTTGTACATGCTGAATAATTACATCAGTCCTAGCCATACCTGTCTTTTGCATTTCTCACTTTAAAATGCACTGTAAAGTTGTTATTCACTGTTAAACAGATGCTCTATGCTTTCCCAGTGGTGGCTACATTTAAGTGTTGGGTTTTTTTTTTTACTGGAAGGAAAATAATTGGCATATCTTTGACAGAATAATGCTTGAAGATCTTAATGGAGGAGATCAGCTAGGGAATGGCAAAATATTTTAGTCTATTCAGTGTTGTTAGTGCTTTGATTAAACAGACTTCATATTTCTGAGTCTGTCACTTAGCCTGAACAGCAGGGTGTTTTGTTATCAGGTAATTCCCTGCCCACAGTGGCTACAGAAATGCTTGCATGTAAATGATGCACTTGATATGCTCTAGTATAGAAGGCAGACGTAGCTGCTGACAGTGGGGCATGGGATGCTTCCTGGCTTCCCTCGGGGCGCTGGGGCTGTCCCCCAGCCTTGCAGTTTCTGCTGGGCTGCATGCCACAGCTGGTGGCACAAAGGTTGTTGTCTTCCTCTCTGCTGCCACTGCAGCTGAATCTTGGGGTGCTTACAGGTTGGGGGAGCAGAATGACCAGCCCCTGGCTGTACCTGCAGAGCTGAAGTGCAGGCAGCACTGGCACAGTTGGCAAAGAGCCACGCAGCCAGCTCACACAGTGCGGTCGTCAAATATTTACCCTTTGTTTCAATCCTGACCTCTTTGCCTCTGAAGATAAATAATTTACTGTGGAAGCTTGAAGGTTAATCTTGCATTTATTTAATGTTACAGGACACTTGGCTCACTTACAGCTAAAAGCCCTCTGTGCTGCTTGTTATTTTGTTTAATCCAAGTGCCATTTTCTTCACCCTCTTCTCTCTGAATTGCTGAAAGGAAGGAAGGAGGAAGGAAGCAGGGGGAAGGAAGAGTTATCTGTATGCAGCTTTTAGCTCCTGCTGCAAACTCCATCAGGAGCAGCACCCTGGGGAAGCGTCGATTTGAGTGCCTCAGCCCAGCCAGGCATGTCATCCGCCAGTCGATCCGAGAGGCTGGCTCTGAGCACCTGTGAGAAGAGAGGGGGGAAAGCAGGAGGTCTGCCATCCCCAGCACATCGTCTGTGAAAGGGCTGCCAGCCTTTGCCCAAATCTGACAGACACTGCTGGCGTGCCCAAACCACCCGAGACAGCATGAGGGGGGCAAAAAGGAGTGAGAGGTGAGGTGTGGGGAGGGAGCATGGCTCTGGCCTCATTGCTCAGCTCTGCCCACAAGCACCCTGTGGTCCTTTACAAGAGACTTCTGCAGTGCTGCTGCAAAGCTAACAGACTGGGGAGGGAGAGTGGCCGAGACTGGTGTGGGATCTGATCTGCCTTGCTTGAGTGATGTTCTTGGTTATCAATTTCTGGCAGACCAGGCAAAAACTTTTTGGGGATCTGAAGGTGGATAACACCTCCTGCAGCTGCCAGAGGCAGCAATGAGCAAACGTTCAGGAATTCCCAGGGCTTTGGCTGAGGCAGAAGCCACCTTTTTTTTCCCCCCCCCCAAGAACTTCACACTGATTGATGTGCAGAGAGTTGTAAACTTACTTGACAATGACTTGCAGGAGCTGGAGGACACATTTCAGCATCATCCTTCTCTGTGTTTCTCATTTCTGGAGATGCACATAGACAAACACGCAGTCATTTTAGAGACTCCATAAGTGCAGCCTTAGATGTATTGGGCAATGCAGCTGGCAAAACAAAAAAAGGCATGTGGAGCAGACTGGCTGCAGAAGTTGATTTGGCTCTTACAGCCCAACCCACCATTCTGGATCAGAAACTTGGCCCTAACTGCTTCCTTCAAACCAGGGCTTATACCCAGTAACTCACAATGGGGACAAGTCCCAGGATTTCAGGACACTCTCCCTATGCATGCAAGAGCAGACCCACTTGGGCAGCAGGCAGGAAGGCAGTATTCCGATCCTCATGGTAAAGCCTGCTGGCAATGTCACTACTAGATTGTGGCCCTAGGTTGTCCCCTCAAGTGCTGGCTGAAGAAACCTCCCTCTTAGCCTCAGCTTGTGCCCCACTAGCTCTTGATGGCCTCCTTGGCAAGTTCTCTCTTTGTCTGGATGCGATTCTCATCGCTTGCAATGATAGCTACACTCATCCACCACTTCAGAGTGTCTTGTTAACTTCCTTCCCACCCCTGTTTTTAATGGCCTCCTATGGAGAAATGGCTCAATCTCTCTCCAGCAAACACTCTCTACCTTTGGTAGCATTAGGGCCAGCTAGGGAAGAGGAGAAACGTCAGAGGACGCTGGCAGTGTGATCACACCCTAGCATAATCACATTCTCACCTGCTCATGTGGTCCAGCACAGCTGTGACTTGCTGGTAATTTTTTGCTTGTAGTTCCAGTTCTAAAAGCCATCTGCTTACTTCTAGGTCCCTTTTGTGTGATCTTTCATTTGGAGTTCACCTCTACAGCTGATGGCAGCTTCTAGGATAATGGTCCAGCTGGAGATCTTAAATCACACTGTGCTGGCTTTTCCTCCTTTTAAAGGACGTTTTGCATCTTTCAATAAACACCAACAGGATGCTCATAGAATCACAGAATGTTAGGGCCTGGAAGGGACCTCAAAAGATCATTTAGTCCACCCACCTCTGCCAGAGCAGGATCACTTTTTCTTTTTCCTTTCCTTTCTAAAAAACATAATACTTTCCCTCCTTTTTTTAAATACTACTCCTTCTCCATTTTCCTTCTTTTCTTTCCAACTCCAATTTCCCCCTCATCTTCCTCCTTTACTTTCAATTGCAGCAGCAGCTCCCCTTTTCCACCATACTTACCCCTTTTGTACACCACACCTCGGTTTCCCCTTTTATACCCCAAAGAACACCTGGGTTCTGTTGGAGTCTCCTCCCACCCCAGGTGTGACCACTTTTCCCTCCCTGCCCCCCCTCCTCTTTTTAATGGGCCCCAGGAAAGGCAAACCCCAAGTTTGCCCATTTGGGCAGAGGGATCCTCCTCCCATCATCACTGGTGAGTCCCTGTGGTGCAACACTGGGTGAGTGGTGGAGGGGATCTAAAGGCCGGGGGGCCTGGTGGCCCCCCGGCTATGCAGGTTAGGAACTCAATGACTACTCTAACGTTACTCACAGGTGGTGGTTGTGCCTCCATATGTGGGCTGAGCTCCTCAATGTTTAGCTGCTTTTTTCTGCTCCCTTATGATGAGCTGAACTGGAACTTTCATAGGTGAGTATTATTGTGTTGTCATAGGATTGTTTTAGTTGGAAAGGCTCTTCAGGATCATCAAGCCCAACCTTCAGCCCAGCACCATTGTGGCCATTAAATCATATCCCAAAATGCTAATGCTTGCACACCTCTAGGGATGGTGGCTTCTCCACCTCCTTGGGCAGCCCATTCCAATGCCTGACTGCTCTTGCAGCAAGAAATTATTTCTCATGTCCAACAATTTCAGGCTACCTTTTCTCATTCTGTCACCTGATACTAGGGAGAAGAGATCAACACACACCTCAGTACCTCATTTCAATCTCCTTTCAGGGAGCTGTAGAGAGGCCCTCAGCCTCCTCCAGTTGAAACACCTCCAGTTCCCTCAGTCACTCCTCACCAGCCTTGTTCTCCAGACCCTTTGCTAGCTTTGTTGCCTGGACACATCCCAGCCTTTCATGGTAGCCCCAGAACTGAACTTGGGTTTGAGATGTGGCCTCACCAGTGCCCAGTATGGGGGCACCATCCCTTCCCTGCTCTTGCTGGCTGCACCATTGTTGATCCAGGCCTAGTTCATGGAAAGTGTCAAAGATGGAGCTGGAAATGCTTCCTCAGCCCTTCTTCTGATGCCTGTGGGGCACAGATAGTTCCTCAGTGTTGTTTTGAGTCCTGCCCACAAGGCTTAAGTAAAGATGGCAAGTTTTTCAACAGAGTCACATAAATGACCAAGTTGGAAAAGACCTTTGAGAACATTGAGTCCAACCTAACACCTTCTAATTAACTAAACCATGACACTAAGTGCCTCATCCAGTCTCCTTTTAAACCCCTCCAGGGATGTGACTCCACCACCTCCCCAGGCAGCCCATTCCAACGCCAATCACTCTTCCTATGAAGAACTCCTTCCTAAACCTACTCTGGTGCAGCTTGAGGCTGTAATCTTTTATTCTGTCACTGATTGCCTGGGAGAAGAGACTAACCCCCATCTGCCTACAACCTCCCTTCAGGTAGTTGTAGACAGCAATCAGGTCTCGTCTGAGCCTTCTCTTCTGCGAGCTGCACACTCCCAGCTCCGTCAGCCACTCCTCACAAGGCTGTGCTCCAGGCCCCTCACCAGCCTTGGTGCCCTTCTCTGAACATGTTCAAGCACCTCAATGTCTCTCTTAAGTTGAGGAGCCCAGAACTGGACACAGTACTCAAGGTGCCCACTGGGGCAAAATGACTTCCCTGGTCCTGCTGGCCAGGTGGGTGGGAGACTCAAGCATCCTGGTGTTTGTGAAACCCAAACCTCCTCAGGTAGCGATGTGATCAGAATAACTGTTCCCATGAGCTTCAAGTGCTTCGGTGTTAAATGGGAAACAGCACAAGATCAATGTGTCTCATGACTTTTCAGTGCTTTAGCCAGAATCAAGAGAGACAGTAATCAGAAAAAGCCAAAATGATTTAATAAATGGGCTGGGGGGGCGGGGGTTGATTTGTTTGGATTGCTGAAGGGGCTTAGTTTTGTTCAAGGCAGTCATTTAGCTTTATTCCAATTTAATTTGTTGGTTCCTGTTGGCATGTGATCTCTGGAAGAGGTTTAGGGCACCTGAGTCAGATTCCTGCATGAATTACCTTCTGCAGGAACCATTTTCACCACATCATGGAGGAAGATCAGTCCCTCAGCTCAAGTGCCTGATGCTGGGGGAAGTGAGTAACAGTCTCTCTCAGTCTTCCCCTCCATCTACCCACTCTTGAGGATGCCCTGCATGTGCAAGCAGCCTCTGGAGGTAGGACCACCTGGGGAAAATAGACTACTGCAATCATCTGCTGCTTAATAAATCTCAACGTTGGGAAAGGTTTGAGCCGAAAGGCAGCTGGGAATTCACAACCAGGAGCTGAGTTTGGCTCCCCAGACCTCATGCACTTCCATGTGTTCTTCAGACTCTTTCATGTCAGCCTTTATATACCACTTCCAAGGTTTACTGCTTTAAATCATGACAAACACACTCTACCACCCTCACAATCTAAACAGCTCCTATCAAACTGGCACTCACTCTCCTAACATCTTGCCACCTACATTGGTGTGCAGATTGCTGCCAACCTTTTGGCAAGCTCTTAGCTTTTGTACAAGGTGATTGACACTGCTTTGTGTATCTTGATAATGGAAAAAATGCACTATTTAGAGAGATAAAAATTCACATCAGTGTCTCCCCAACAAAATATGATCTGCCACCTGCCTTTCCCCTTTTCATTCCCCATATTTATTTAAAAAAATAAAGTAAAATGTATCAAGCCAGACAGGTGCAGTGGCTGAAGGAAGCAGCTCATTCCTCTTACAAGCCTCTTGCTGGGTAGCCTGGCTCTGAACACGGGACTGTAGGTGCGTACTGGATCACAGGATGTTAGGGGTTGGAAGGGACCCAAGGAGTTCATCGAGTCCAACCCCCCTGCCAGAGCAGAACAATCCTGTCTAACACAGATCACAGAGGAACACATCAAGACAGGCCTTGAAAGTCTCCACAGAAGGAGATTAGGGGTATATCTGGTGGCCCAGGTTCCCCATAGCCAAATAATGACTGTTATAAAAGGATGATTTTCTTTCTGAGCTTATAATGCATCCTTGAGTCTGGAGTAGGGAAGAAGATAGAAGAGCTCAGGGCTGAAAGGGAATGTTCAAAAAGTTGGGTGTTTTTTTTGCAGTTGGGGTTCAATACAAAGAGGTTTGCATATGTATGTGTGTTTTTGTGCTACTCTCTCCCTTCTTCCAGCTCTGCTTATCTTCTTGATCCCAGTTGTAATAAGATTTCCCTCTTCGTAGAATCACAGAATGGCTTAGAGTGGAAGGGTCCTCAGAGGTCACCTACTCCAGCTCCACTGTCATGGGCAGGGATGCCTCTCAACTAGACTTGGTTGCCCAAGGCCTCATCCAACCTGATTGCTAAACACCTCTAGGGAGGGGGCATCCACAGCCACACTAAGCCAAAGATGGCCTTCAAGCACATCACACAGCAGCCCTTCCCTCTGTAACCACTAGGTCCAGCAAGGCACTTCAGCTGCAGGCTCATTTGCCAGCTGTGTCAGGAAGTTTTCTTCCACACACTCCAGAATCTTCTTAAATAATTTCTTCTCTGCTGGGTTGTATTTACAGCAGACAGCTGGTAAATTAAAGCCCCCATGAGAACAAGGGCTGGCAACTTGGAGACTTCAGCCAATCACCTGTAGAATGCCTCACCAGCCAGCTCATCCTGGTCGGGTGGTCTGTAACAGACTCCCAACAGGACAGCTGCCTTGTTGGCCTTTCCCCTAATCCTTACCCCTAAGAACTTGACTTTACCATCACAGCTGCTGAGTTCTTCACAGCCAAAACACTCCTTAACATCCAGTGCCACTCCACCACCTCTCCTTCCCTGCCTGTCTCTTCTGAAGAGCTTATAGCCATTCACTGCAGTACTTCAGTTGTGACAGTCATCCCACCACATGTCTGTGATGGCAACCATCTCATAGCTGTCCTGCTGCACAGTGGCTTCCAGTTCCTCCTGTTTGCATTGGTGCAGATGCACTCGAGCTGGGTTATCAATTTCAACCCTGACATGAGCATGCCACCCCTAGGCTCATCTCTAGTGAGCTTAGTTTTATCCCCTTCTCCCTTCAAACCTAGTTTAAACCCTATAAGTGATCCTTTCCAACTCATGCATGAGAATCTTGCTCCCCTTTTGAGACAGCTGAACTTTGTCTATCCCCAGCAGGCCTGGTGGTGTAAAAATGTTCCTGTGAGCAGAGAAACCAAAGTTCTGCTCATGGCATCAGCCCCTGAGCCACATGTGAATCAGACCTGTTTTCCTGTTCCTTTCAGCTGGCTCTTCCCTTAGTTGCTCTCAAAGTGTGTGGGGGTTTGGATCCTAGCAGGATGGTTGGTGCTTCTCAGTGTTGCTGTCTCAAGGGGTAGGGGGGTGGGATATCTTTAGCAGTTTGGGACTTACCTGTTTCTTTTCTATTCTCCCAGAAGCTGAGATTTTTCAGGTTGCCCCGATGAGCACATGGCTATAAAGCGAGCCTGGCTGAGCCTACGGGATGTCTGCACTTCATCTTCGATGTGTTTTTGCTAGTTGGAGCCTAGCTAGAATGTTTTGGTGAGAAGAATTAGATCACAGGCTGTGAAAAGGAAACAATGGTGATGTCTGCTGCACTCATAGGCTTGCTGAGATGTAGAAGAACAAGAATGCATACATAGATAACCGAGTCACTGTCTGGGATTTGGGGTTGCACTTCTCTCTCTAACCTAACCTGCCATCTGTGTGACTAATCCATCTGCTTCCTAACCCCCATGGCCGACCCTCAAAACTACCTTAAACATAAGGCAAGATCTGGGGTAAGGAAGAGGGTGGTGGGAGGAAGGTGGAAGGGTGTTTGTGAGCCCCTCCTGGGGATTCGGGTTTCTGGGAGGGCTGTTGTGTTTCTGTATTACCTTTTCACTTACATATTTCTGTACATAACTGCATATATATTGCAAATCTCTGCTTGTATATTGTGCCAAGCTGTAAATATAAAGCTTCATTCAATTTCCAGAGCTTCTGAGTCTAGTCTGGGTGATTTTCCAACGTGGGGGGGGGTGGGGAACACCCAAACCATCACAGTATTTCTCAGCCTATCTATTTCACTCAGGCAGTCCTGCCTTCAAGGGGCTTCCCTCATCTCTAAATCCAGCTTCAAGTGCTGGAGCAAAGGGAGAATGCTGGTGTCACAAGGCTCACCAAGGGCCAGGGGAGGGTATGGGATTAATGAAAGGGATTCATTCATACAGACAATTATGAAGAGTTGAGGCTTTGTAGGCTCTGTGTGAGAATGGGGAGATTAGACCCTGCTGGGGATTAAGGCTTGGATCAGGCCAGGTGCAGCTGGCAGTAGGTAAACAGAAAAAAAGGTGAGCTTGATATTAAAAAGGGGATCCTTATGTGGAGAAAGCTGTGAGAGTTGTTCACCTCTGTCCCAGCCCTACTGCAGCTTGCCATAGAAGCAGGAGCTAGGAAGGATTTTTCCTCTTGGGGGCTTATGCACTGCTTTTTCTGGGCTGTTTCAGTGTTGTACTAGTGAAGAATGGGTGGTAATAAAAGTAATATCCACAGCAACAACCATGCAGGGCATTTATGGAGTGGCTAGGACAAGGATGTAGGAGTCAGGACTTCTGGCTTCTGTTTCCAGGATTCATGATGTGATCTTGGGCAAATGGCTCAGCAGCATTTACCATCCTATCCCTGCACAAGGTGATTAGAGGTTGAGGGTTAAAGATGTTTGCAGGAAGAACAGGGAAGCAGCTCTTGAAACTCCCACTAATGTCTGTGGGCTGAGTATCCAAAGATATGCAAGACAGGTTCTGGTGAGCACTGCTGAAGCTGGAGGTCTCTGAGGGAGGAAGAATAGCCAGGAGCTGGGTTCTGGAAGTCTTTGCTTAAGGGCAGTGCCCTTAGTGTCTGCATGCAGCAAAGTGCTCTCATGCTGATGGGGTGGGGAGAAGGGCTGGAACTCACACTGTCTTTCCCATAAACCCATCTCTGCTCTCATGCAGAGCAGCTGTGTGTGCCTGTGAAGACCAGAAGTGTTAGCACTGAGGCCTTTTGAGCATACACAATTACCTCCTTGTTGTCCATCTCTACATTCTCTTGCCTATTGGTATCCATCCTGAGGAACCTATTTCCCTGACTTTGTGTTCCATCTCTTACAAACTCCAGAGGCAGCAAAGATGCTCAGTTAGGAACCAGCAGCTCCAATCTTGGAGCTGATGTGTCCTTCTATCAGACAGAACCGTGGTTAACTTAACCATGAGATGTCTTCTTTCCTCATTCTTCTCCCACTGTTTTTTTTTTGCCTGATGTCTTCCCAGTGTCTCTTCCCTGATTTGAATGAATCTAACTGTCTTGGCCTCACCAAGTGCTCAAAGCTTTTGTGCTGCAAGGCGACATTATGCAGGAAGGGTAGATAATTTCATGCATGTTTACATACATCTGCATTCCATACCAGCTCCAGTTTGTGCATTTGTCAAAACCAGCATGCTGCTATTGCTCACAATAGCTCTTGCTTTCCCTTAACCTCCTCTGTGCAGGGCAGAGAAGGGCCTCTGTCCCTCAGGCAAAAAGCAAAGTTCACATGCTGAAGCCAACTGACTGTCCCAGCAACTGGGTGGCCTGTTCCAGTGAGTTCTCTGGGACCAGGGAATGCTCTCACACATGGGTACCCCACTCTGGGTACAGTTTTGATACTTTCATTACAGCTTAAATGCTGAAACCATCACGAGAAAGGTATAGGCACAACACCTATGGCTCAGCTGCTACAGCTGTAGGGAGAAACTACAGCGCTAAGACATGACAAGCAACCCCAAGCAGCTCTACTGATCAAAGGGCATAGAATCATAGAATGGTTTAGGTTGGAAGGGACCTCAAGGATCATCCAGCTCCAACCCCCTGCCATAGGCAGGGACACCTCCCACTAGAGCAGGCTGCTCAAGGCCTCATCCAGCCTGGCCTTAAACGCCTCCAGGGAGGGAGCATCCACAACCTCCCTGGGCAACCTGTGCCAGTGTCTTACCACCCTCACTGTAAAGAACTTCCTCCTAACATCCAGTCTAAATCTCCCCTCTTCCAGCTTAAACCCATTCCCCCTCGTCCTGACATTACCAGACCTTGTCAATAGTCCCTCCCCAGCCTTCCTGTAGGCTCCCTTCAGATACTGGAAAGCCACTCTAAGGTCTCCTCGAAGCCTTCTCTTCTCCAGGCTGCAGAGCCCCAACTCTCTCAGCCTGTCCTCATAGCAGAGCTGCTGCAGCCCTCTGAGCATCTTCGTGGCTCTCCTCTGGACTCGCTCCAGCAGTTCCATGTCCTTCTTGTGTTGGGGGCTCCAGAACTGCACACAGTACTCCAGGTGGGGTCTGAGGAGAGCAGAGTAAAGGGGGAGAATCCCCTCCCTTGCCCTGCTGGCCACACTGCTCTTGATGCAGCCCAGCACAGGGTTGCTGTCTGGGCTGCATGTGCACACTGCCGGCTCATGTTGAGCTTTTCGTCAACCCAGACCCCCAGGTCCTTCTCCTCAGGGCTGCTCTCAGCCATTCACCACCCAGCCTGTATCTGTGCCTGGGATTGCACCGACCCAGGTGCAGGACCTTACACTTGGCCTTGTTAAACGTCATGAGGTTGGCCTGGGCCCACCTCTCCAGCCTGTCCAGGTCCCTCTGGATGGCATCCCTGCCCTCCAGCAAGTCAGCTGTGCCACACAGCTGTACTCACCCTATCCCTCTGGCCAGCAGAGCTCCCGGGATGTGTAGCTAGCAGAGCTGGTTGGCTGCCATCTCAGAGGATCAGCATCCCCACCAGGAGCTGCACCATCGTGGTGGTCAGACTGGTGCTGCTCCCACTCGCCTGCCCACGCTCTTGGTTCAGATGTGTTCAGGATTCTGTGATGTGTGTTCAGGATTCTGTGATGTGTGTCCAGCGCATCCAGAATTCTGAACCGAGGAGAACCAAACTCCTCCTTTAATTTGGAATCCGTTGCATACCACCTCACTGCTCACGCCCACACCGGCAAGCCCTGCTTCCCCTGGATCTTATCTTTAGTAACCTGCTGATTAGTGGCTGCTTGTAACTTCTGATCACACACAAACCAACTCTTCCCTTTTACATGCCCTTTGATAAGCTCTCGGCTGGATGCAGAAACACAGTCTCTGAGCTCTCCCCACTGCAGTTTCTCATCTCGTGAAGTGAGCAAAGGGCTTTGACCATCCCTGCTCATCACTTACCTGTGGTGCAGATTGCAGCTGTGGTGGAGTCTGAGTGCCCCATGAAGTGAGGCAGGTCATGCCAACTGATCCCTCCACATCTGCATCCTCTTCCATCTTGGTCACTTGCAACAGAGCAACTAGGGGACTAAGTAAGCAAAAATTTGTTGTGTAGCAGCAAAAAAATTTAGCTGATCTTTCTTTTGAAACACATGGTGTTTAGTGCCAGCTTGTCTTGCCTTTCTTTGTTCTATTGATTTAGAATCATAGAACCAACCAAGATCATCCAGTCCAACCTAGCACCCAGCCCTGTCCAACCAACTAGACCATGGCACTAAGTGCCTCAGCCAGCCTTTTTTTGAACACCTCCAGGGACGGTGACTCCACTACCTCCCTGGGCAGCCCATTCCAATGCCAATCACTCTCTCTGGCAAGAATTTCCTCCTAACATCCAACCTATACCTGCCCCCTGGCACAACTTGAGACTGTGTCCCCTTGTTCTGTTGCTGGTTGCCTCTGCTGCTGCAGATTTGTTTGGGTGAAAACAACCCCAACCAACTACATGAACCTGGGGGACATTGTCTGAGTTCTCCATACAAAGGCTTTATGGGTCGTGAAAGGAAACTTGCTGTAACATTCTCCTCCTGACTTTGTTGGGGAACAGTCCTGCAGTGAGAGAAGCTGCATGGGCTGTGATGTAAAAAGAGATGATGTTCAGCCACGTCTTTCAACTGCCTTCAAGTTTGAAGCCTGCTGTGACCACACAAAGACAAAGCAGTAGCCAGCCCTGGCTGCTGACCTGTGCATTGTTTGCAAACAGAAAACCTGAACGTCCCAAGCCAGAATCAAACTGTCTAACACAATGGCTGCTCTCAGCTGTGACAGGAAGCAAGACTGGGATGCTTGCAGATACAGAGGCTGATGGTGTAGCTCAGTACAAGGACTGGAAGCAACCACTTCACAAGTAACCTGGAAGCACCTGGCTTGGGCTGGACTTGGTGCTCCATTACAAAGAGCCTCACTGAGTTTCAAAGTATCCCTGTGGGATCCCAGGGTGTGAAGGCTGTCTCAGGAGGGCTGAGTACCCTAAAATCTTGGCCGTCAATACCTGAAGTGCAGAATTCAGTAAGGAAGCACATGAGCCTAGGCAGGTATTACGAATCCTTTGGGGTCTGTGGAGGAGCTGATCTGTCAGAGGAGATGGGAACAGCCCCAGCAAAGCAACAGGGCTAGTCAGAGCTCTGCTCTCAGGAGAAATGGCTTTGACTGATAGAACCAATTTATCATTATAGGGTGGCTCTTTGTCACTGCAGGGGCTTGGTACAGGAGAGGGTGCAAAGCACAGTATGCAGAGACAAGCCATTAGTTCTTGTTTGCTGAGGTGTAACCCTGAGAGTTAAAATCAAACTAGAAGTTGGCCAGCTCCCAGTACACGGTGGTTTGGGAGGGGTAAGAACAGCCTTTCTTTTCAGGCCAGGAAACACAGAAAAATAGATCTTCTCTTATCTCTTCCTCTAGAGAGCAGAGCTGAAACGACATGCCTCCTCTTTCCCCTCATTGCAGCATTGCTCTGATTGTTGTGATGATTGCCTCAATCCATAAGAATTTGAAGAAAAATACCTTTTGATTAGTCACCCCAGCCTAGCGTGAGGAAGCCAGGCATCTCTCAGCCACCCTGGTAAGCAGCAGCTTTCCTGCCCTGCTGATCTGTGGAGCCAGCCTTAGGGTTTGGGGCAGAGCTGATTTTGATGCAAATCGCTCAAGAAGGTGCAAGAATTAGGAAGAGAAAAAAAAGGTGAGTGTGAAGATGACCACAAACCCTACAGAATGTAGCAGCAGCCATGGTCAGGTAACACTTTCTAAGGAGCACTTCCTGGGAAGAAAGTTGCATCACTGTTGGCATTTACCAAAGCCTTTCCTGGATGTCTTCCAGTTGCACATAGAATCACAGAATCAGTCAGGGTTGGAAGGGACCACAAGGATCATCTAGGTCCAACCTCCCTGCCATGGCCATGAACACCCTACCCTAGATCAGGCTGCCCACAGCCCCATCCAGCCTGGCCTTAAACACCTCCAGGGATGGGGCCTCAACCACCTCCCTGGGCAACCCATTCCAGGCTCTCACAACTCTCATGATGAACAACTTCCTCCTCACGTCCAGCCTGAATCTCCTCACCTCCATCTTTGCTCCATTCCCCCCAGTCCTGTCACTCCCTGAGAGCCTAAAAAGTCCCTCCCTAACTTTTTTGTAGCCCCCTTCAGATACTGGAAGGCCACAAGAAAGTCACCTGGGAGCCTCCTCTTCTCCAGACTGAACAGCCCCAACTCTTTCAGTCTGTCCTCATAGCAGAGATGCTGCAGCCCTCTGAGCATCCTCATGGCCCTTCTCTGGACACACTCCAGCATCTCCACATACTTCTCGTAATGTGGACTCCAGAACTGGACACATATTGTTTCTTTGCTGTGGTGGGGTGTACTGAAGTCATCCTTTCAAATGTCTGAGCAGTAATTAATTAGGAGGGGATCAAGGCTGATAATTCTCTGTAATCCCTTATCTCTCATCATTTTGTTCAGTAATCCTTTTAATGCTAGCAACGTGGGGGGGTGGGGAGTGGCAGGGGCAGCAGAGGAAGCCTGGCTGTGGTCCGGTGCTGGCAGAGTTGGCTGTGTGATGCCAGAGCATCACTGCTTTCTTCCAAGGATGTCCCCTAGAGGAGGCATCCCAGACTGGGGGACAGCTCACAGGGGAGCATGGGAGGGGAGAATTTGTATGGGTAGCATAGGGTTGGGGACAGAGGGACAGAATCCCTCATTTTCCAGATGCTGACAGATCTTAGTTTAACCCTGAGGCTTCCACTGAGCACCATGACATTTCTGCTACCACAAACCAATTTTCACAGCCAGATCTCTGCAGCAAGCCTGGTTAGGAAATCTGCCTATTTGCCTCTAGCTCTAGGTCCATGCTGTCTTTCCTGTGCTACCAGTCAGGACACTTTAGCAGTGCTCACCATCACCTGTACAGGGTCACTATTTGAGGAGGTCTGATTGCAGCAGTCCTGGTGTCAGCAGCCTGGAGAGGGTGGGGAAAGAACCCCTGTGTGTGAAGGCAGGTGGTGGGACTTGGTGATGGGTAGAGTGCAAAGCTGCTGGTAGATTTGAGTGTGCAGAAGCAAAGTGGTCAGAGGTGGTGGGTTCTGGGCACAAAAGGTTTAGGAAATGAGAAAGCTAATGCTTGATGCACCAGTGGCTGCTGCAATAGTTCTACGCTTCCACATGAATTAGCCAACAGGAGTGCTGCTAACACTCACCCTCCTGTCCTGCCAGGTCAGGAGGAAAACGGAGGGTGTTGCCAGACTGCACAACAAAGTGTTTGGGCGTTGAGAAAGCCCAGGGCTGCCAGCACTACATCAGCCTCCAGTCCATGAGAAAGTCTTTCACGTTCCACAGCCCAACATCCTCATCTCTCTCTGACTCAAGCTCTTTAAATACTTTCTTCCCCGACAGCTGGAAGAGGAGATGTGAACCTGCCCATTACAGGGACTAAGTGGGTCTGAAGGGCCTTTTGTTTGATCAGAACCATAGTTATTACCCCTGACAGTCACAGACAAGGAAGTCTCCAATGTGTGTTTGACTGAGTTAAGGTGCCTTTGATGCAAACTTCTCTTCATTCTATTTAAACTGCAGATCATTTCCATTCACAGTGAGGGGAAGCTAAATAATTCAGTGCCAGATAGCAGCATCAATGCAGCTGGAGGAATGGGATGCCTTTACCTAGCAGCAAGCATGGCCTCGAGTGCTCAAGGGAAGGGAGTTTTGGGAGATGCAGCATCTCTCTGGGCTGGGTGATGTTTTGACCCCATGACAAGAGGTTTTGATGGAGCAGGTAGAAAAGTACACGTGACAATTTATAGGCTGAGCGAGGACCATTTACTGCCACAATCCCTAAATCCCTTCTCACTGTGTGTTTAATAACACAGATGTCTATAAAGTAAATGCCAGCTGATTATCAGAAAATGTATTTGCTGAGCATGAACAACTTTGTAATAATCAAACACTGCAGATAAACACTGGCTACATGGTTTTGTAACTTCAGAGGTTGGGTTTATAATCTGCTGTGTACTAAAATAATAAATACACATAGAGCAAACCCTTCTGCCTCCAGATCATAGTGTAAATCCAAGCTGAGTCTCTGGAGCTGTTGATATCCAGAGGCCCCTACCTTACTTCTGTTGGGGATGGGAGTGGGAATGTGTTGTCTGTTTCTATTTCTTCTCTTCTGTATCTGTGGAGCCTTTTTCATCCAATTTACAGCCTAGCCACCAGTCCACAGAGTGCCATGAAACACAAGATACCCACACTGCCCATCAGCCAGGAGTCTTCCTCCATCCTGCTCCTCACTTAGCAGCAAAGTAGTTCACAGTGTTTGGAGTCGAGTGTGGGTATCCACTGACCTGCAAAAGCAGCTGAGGAAGTCTCTTGCAGGTCTGCAGTTGTTCCCAGCTGAATGGTCATCTAGGGGCTCAAGTGGTGCCATTTTCTTCAAACCAGTCAGCTGTGTACCCCTTTCACCAGGCTTGCTCTGTACACTGGTAGGAGCGCACAGGCTTCTGCTCTCCCAGCCTTTGTGCTAAACTGCATCTCTGCTGTGGGCTTTTCTTGCTATGCACCATTTAAAATAGCAGAGAGAGTTAAGTGTCTGTTTTAAAATAGCTTTGTTAAAAGAAGAAGAGCTTACTCCCTATGACAATCAGAGAAAGAAAGAATAACCTCCCTGCGGCACTCGCTGAGTTATAGGCAAAAGGGACTGTGCGAGGAATAAATGTGGAGCCTCAGCTTGACACTTCCAGCAGGGTCAAGTTTTCCTTGCACCATAATGAGATCTTGTTAGGAAAGTGGGAGCAGCAAGGGATGCTCTTTTGTCTTGGATCTCTGTTTCAAGCTACCTGCGGAAGGACCGTGGTTGGGGATGGGAAGGAAAGAAAAATACTGACTTGTTAGAGATTTCTACCTTAGGCTTGGAAGTTCTGAGGATACAGCAGGGGTAGCAGGAGGCCAGACAAGCTCTGCAAGCAACGCTCATCTTCTCCCCCTTTCTTTTTTGTACCAATTCTTATCAGTGCCTCTGTTAGATGTTTTAGCTTCAGTTTTGTGATGAGGAACCTGGGAGATGCGTTGGCAAAAGCTTTGCTTTCCTGGCAATAAGAAGGCTATACAGATTTGGGGAATCTTGTGGCATCTAAGTGGATGGGGAGGGGGAAAGACTCCAAACTTTCAATCAAGCCCTGCCAACTCTTTCCCATTTGAGGGGAATGAAGCTTGCCTTGTTAAAGGCAAAATGAGAACGAGAACGGGCAGCATGCCAAGAGCCATTTGAGAGGCAGGTGAGACTTTCTGAAGTAAGAAATATCCATTCCACTCTAAATTGAAGTGTGTTAAATAAGGATGCTGTTCAGTGCTAATAAGGCAGGCAGTGAGCTGGAGAGCACAGCTGGGGTTATGGCTCTCGGCAAGCACAGAGGCCCAGGATTTGGATTCGGCCGCGGCTCTGGCTGCGTGCAGGGAATGAGCTCCAGGCAGGTGTTGCCCTAGTTCCTGGGGATGCACATCGGTCAGCGAAGGCACCATTTGCATGGATGAGGTTGGTTCTTTTACAGAGTGTTTGAGCCCTAGGGTGGGAGTGGTGGGGGCAGCGGAGGTCAGGGCTGAGCATTCAGAGGGATGGGGCTGATGCTGGATCCGGCAGGGTGTGGAAAGCTGCGGTGACGGACTGCAGCATTTGGGCTACCCACATAGGAATGAGGACAGCTGCCATAGCACCTATTTTTTTAATTAGCTTTTTTTTCCTACCCACAGGCCTTAACCCTCAACAGGAGAGCTGCTCCTTTTTTTTTTTAATATATGTGTTAAAAAAATATTATTGTAATTTCTGAAGTGCTGGAACACAGAAGAAGAGATGCAAATTAACACATAAATTGAGGTTGGAGGATGTCACCAAAGGGACAGGTATTGCATAGTAATTAAAAAGCAGGAAATTCTCTGTGAGATGTTTGTGAGTGTGCTCTAAGTAGCCAGTTGCTGTTTTTTAAATGTTCAGGAATTACTGTAACTGGACACAGTTTGACTTGGAATTTAATAAGACTTTACTGGAGAGTCTATTAGCTCACCAGGAGGTCGGTGGGATAATTTAACAGCAGTCCCTGTCTCTCTGCTTATTGGTGGTATTCAAGAAGCCAGCACAGCTATGCCAAGTCAAAAGGGCATGAGAAGGGGGCACTAAGCATAGATTTGGCCTCCCTGCTCCACTGCTAAGGGGACTGGCTGCTCCAAGATGCTCACTGTCTGTTGTGATGGTTTGGTTGTTCCCTGCACCCCCCACACTTTGGAAATCACCCAGAGTAGACTCAGCCAGCTCTGGAAATTTGAATGAAGCTTATATTTACAGCTTAGCTCAGTATGCAAGCAGATATTTACAGTATATACAGAAATATACAAGGTAAAAGGTAATACAGAAACACAACAGCCCTCCCAGAAGCCTGAGTCCCCAGGAGGGGCTCACAACCACCCTTTCACCTTCTCCCACTCCCCTACCTTACCCTGGACATTGCCTTGTGCCCCAAGGAAAAATGGAGGATCGGCCAGGGGGGTTAGGAGGCAAAGTGGATTAATCAGAGAGATGGAGAGTGAGGTTAGAGAGAAATGCCGCCCAGAGCCTGGACAAAGTGCATCTCCCGTGTCTGTGTTTTGATTCTTGCTCTTATAACTCTCAGCAAGTCTATGAGCGAAGTAGACATCACCATTGTTTCTCTTTCACAGCCTGTGATCTAAGCCTTCTCACCAAAACATTCTAGCTAGCTTCAAACTAGCACATCTGTGATGTGAAAGGCTTTGTCCAGTGCAGACCTCTGCTCCCTCAAGCACTCTCTTGATTCTGTAGGCAGAGTGGCGAGGTACAGCAGTGAAGATGTGTGATTCCTTGGGTTCAGGTAGCTCTGCTTGAGCTAAGTCTGGCTCTCAGGTGAGCTCTGTGCTCTTTGCATGCTCTGCACCATGGGACTGTGCAGCAATTGTGCAGCTGGCTTAGCTCCATTATCCCAATATACTGGGTCCTTGCAGTCTTTTCCAGACCACCTGCGATGGTTTGGGTGTCCCCTGCCCCCCCACACTTTAGACATCACCCAGACTAGACTCAGTCGGCTCTGGAAATTTGAATGAAGCTTATATTTACAGCTGGCACAGTTTACAAGCAGATAGTTACAGTATATACAGTTATAGACAGAAATATACAAGGGAAAAAAGGTAATACAGACACAACTCCCCTCCCAGAAACCTGAGTCCCCAGGAGGGGCTCTCAACCACCCCCTCACCTTCCCCCTACCCCTCTCAACCTTACCCCAATCCTAAGGAAGAATGGAGGTTTGGCCAAGAGGGTTAAAAAAGCAAGGTGAAGCAGCCAAGCAAAGGGAGGGTGAGGTTAGAAAGCAAGATGGAGTCCAGCCAGCAGTCTCAGCTTCTCCCCAGCAGGCAAAGCTCCCCAGCAAAGAGAAGAAGCAAGTGCCCTAATCTTTGTTTTGCCTTTCTTCTTTACACATCCCAGCAAGACTGTGAGGGAAGTAGACCTCACCATTGTTTTCATTTTACAGCCTATCATCTAGTTCTTCTCACCAAAACATGCTAGCTAGGCTCAAACTAGCACACCACCTTAGTATCTTTGTATGCAGCAGCCTTTCATATTAAGGGCGAGGAAACACACCCTGGATACTTATCTCATGACATAGTAGAGAAAGACTGTTTCAGGGGAAAAAAAAATGCTATTTCCATCCTTGCTGGTGTGCTGGAAAACATTAGCTGCAAAATGTGTGTTTCTCTGAGACAATGCAGGGCCTAGGAAATTACCCAGGAGAAGGGGATGTTGCCTGGGCATTACTGTGCTATGAGTCAGGCTCCTGGGGCACAGGGTGGCTCTGCTGGGCTGCTGCAGGAAGGGGTCAGGGAGGGCCCTGGAGAAGGGGCCCCCATCGTCAGTGCTGCTCCTTTGTTAAGTCACTTCCGAGCTTTGTCTTGGATTGTCTCCAGCATGTCCCTGGACACTTTTTGGAGGCTAGCTCAGCCTAGTAACCATCCCCAAAAGGCATCAGGGATCACAGTGCACAGTCCTGTAAAGACCATCTTGGCTAGCTCTGCACTCTTGAGCATCTCCACATGTTTCTTTTTGCTGTCCTTTGGGTCGTGCAACTCAGCCCTGTGTTGCTGCAGTAGAAGATATTTCTCTGGCAGGCTGCTGTGCAGCCCTCATCTCAGATACTTTGGACTGAAAAGTTTACTAGGCATATTTGGCTGATGAGCCTTGTGCAGTGTTTTGAGGTCACAGGATAAAAAGCACTACAGGAACACTGTCAGGTCAACTGAGCTCCTTGCTTGCCCTTAAAATGTGTGCTAGGAGAAACTGCTGCTTGCAGGCAGGCAGGAAGAAGTGCCTTTATCACAGCTCAGACCTATCTAGCCAGCTCACAGCACCAACCAGCATAAGATCATTATGTCTAGGTGATGGTCGCAGTATCTCTTTATGCCTGGTGACAACCTTGGTTTAAGGCTGTGGTATGACAATGGATTTGAGATTTGTATTTCCAAGCATCACTTCTACAGTTAGGTGGGTTTGTATTGCCTGCCTCTTCCCCATGAATGGAAAATGAAGCCTGTGGGAAGTTCCCTCCCTCCAAAATGGAAAAAACAGATTTGAGGGCTGAAACAACTTCAGCTGCTCAGTTAATTCCATTGTGCATGAGTGAGGAATAGGCACTTTAGAATAAATGTTTCTTTTAATTGTAAACCAACTTTCCATAAGAATTTCTTTCTTTTTCCACCTGAATAAGGTTTCATCCTGCCCTCAGAGCTGCAGCCTTTTGGATCACACAAGAGGATGTCACAGGATTACTTTCAGTCAGGAAGGGAGGCTGGCTTCTCCAGGAATACCTCTATTTTCCCACCACTTAAAGCTACACTTGCCTGATCTTTCAGACACATAATCTAAGTGGCCCTGCATCACTGGAGCCCAATTTAATACCAAGCCATAAATTGAAGGATCAGAAGTGCCTAGCCACAACAAAATCCTGTTCACAGATTAGGGAGTCCTGGCTGAGCAGCCCTAGAAATTGAACTAGGGGACTGGACAAAATCAATTTGATTCACCCAAAAGGCAAAGCCATTACTGAAACACATAAAACAGAGAAGGGCAGGATCTTCCCTTACCATGCACCCCAACGGGGGCATGAGCCACTCAAAAGTCCAGCCTGACCTTTTCTAACTGAAGCATCTCAAGTGCCATCTAGACTCTCTACTTGCCTCCCCCCCTTTCTTTTCCTCCCCCTCCCTTTCCTCAGCTCAGTGGTAATTTTAGGCTCTAGGCTAAGAAGAAGTAATGATGGTCCTGAAAAGGGAATTGGCTTGTGTACAAACCCTAGAGTGGAGCTGGACCAGCTGCACAGCCGTTCCTTGGCACGGGACCTGGATATGCTAATGCAACATAGGTACTCCTGGGAAAAGGAGGGAGATGTCTAGACTGGTGCTCTCCTGGAGGAGTACTGCATGTATAGGACCTCACTGGGGCCTCATGGTGGAGAAACAAGGGCACTGAGATAAGCCTCTGTTGAAAGAGAATGCATTATGCCTCCCTTCTGCCTGGTGCTTTGTGGGTTATCTCCCTCTCACAGGAGAAATTGGTGATGTGGAGCTCGAGCATGTGCTCATTTCATGCTCTGTGTAGCAGCTCCAGAGCAGAGGGGAACAGGGAGAAAGAGAGATGATGCTGTGAGCCATGAGCCTTGCTCTCATAACTCTGGAGTGTGCTCATGGGACAAGACTTTGTTTAGTGTAGGGGGAAAACCAAGTTCCAGCGCAGCTTGCAGTGTCTCCATAGGAATAAAAGCACTTTGGAAACATGGACAAAGCAACTCTTCTCCAAGCAGAGCAGTTTCTGCAACACCCTGACACAATCCTTGATCCCTGGGAAAACAGTGCTTTGCTGCTCCTAACCATCATCCTGCAGCTGGACTTTTGATGGAGGAAGCACAGAGAGCATACCAAACAACTTGTTTGTACGTGCACATTCGTATCCCACACTTTGGAAAGCGCTCTTCAAAGGCATCCTCTGCAGAACATCTCCTACCCACAATATCCTTGGAAATGATCCTGCCCCTCTGCCTGAAGAGTTTGCAAACAATAATGACTGGCCCTTGTTCAAAACATTAACCATCAACCATAGCTAGCAGGAGATGGTTCACCACAAGGCAGTCAACAAAGTAGACTATCACAATTCAGATGTGGCTTGATCAAACTGAAGGCAGTAGAAGATGTGAAACAGATTAGTAGCTGGATCACATAAGCCACAAACCACATTAAAAATATGGGACTACAATAGATATTCTGCTCTCACACTTAACATGATCCTGAATGAAAGGATTTCCCCTGCCTCCAGCCCTCCTTCCCCTACAAAAAAAAAAGGCACTTCTGTCTCCAGAAAATACAATCCAGTTGCATGAAGCACCTGGGGTACCTTAAGCATCTTTGCATAACAATGTCATGTCAAACAAATTCCTGCCTGCTCCTTGTCTACTGCCTGATGTATTGTGCCCCAAAATGGTTTTGACTACCTGCCACCTCAGCAGCACCTGGTGGCTATGAAATTAGCAATTGCAGAGGCAGCTGTGAAAATGAAAAGTAAAATGGGATGAGAGAAGGAGGGGAAAAGCCAACTGATCCGGTGGTGATATGCTGGGAGGATGGAGGGAAGAGGAAGGCCAGCTAGAGATAGGTTTTGTCCTCCACTTTCCAAATGAAGGATGGTGTCCCTCAAGTGCCATACAAATGAGCAATGGAGTGGAAGGGCTTTCTAGCTATTAGTGATTGTTAATCAGTTCATTAACAGTGACGGTCAACACTTTGTAATAAGGACAATTTGCTTTGCTCTGTGGAGTAGAGCCCTTGCCTGTGGCCCTATGTTAGCTGTGGATACGTGTGTGGAGGAGTAGAATAGAGGTAAAAGAGGATATTTTGGTCCCCCTTGCCTGACGCTGAGGCACCATTGTGGTTCTGGCACCACCTGCATCCCCATGGGTGCAGTGTTGGGTCCCTGGGAGATGCGGAATCAGTGCTCCCCAGCATGTCTAGAGCAGATGTAATTAAAGCCTTCCCTGCCTACCACGGAGCATATGGGACGTGTTAGCAGAGTAATTAAATTTTGTGATGTGAGTCTTTGCTGGAAAGCTGGAGGGTGGGTCGGTAGGAGGCAGGGGGAGCAGCAGCGCTGCCACACGCTCACCTTCGGGAGCGAGCGCGGCTGCCCCTCGCCACCTTGGGTCTTCGCTCCAAATTGCTTCTTGTGCGACTAGCTGAGAAAATAATTAAGTGGTGGCTCATCTGCATTAGTGATTGAGCTTCTGCATATCAGAACTACTGAGGAAGCTGGTCAGACCGTACAGATGTTACAGATGAAAAAGAAGCGTTTGTGTGTGAGTGTGGAAAATGATGAGGAGGACTTCTGAGCAGAAAGGCAGCTGTGTGGGGGACTGGGGAACAGAAGGGGCAGAGAGAAGAGGGGAGTGGGGAGGACAGAGAAGTCTGTTTCCTGCAGACGTGGGTACAATTTATGTAGTGCACAGCAGATTTGCCAATTAGTTGAGCTGCAGGAGGATAGAAGCTGCTCATGTGTGTCACTGGTGAGAGATAGAGGGAAGGGATCAGAGAGGCTGGGAGGGGTGGTTGGTTTGCAGTTTCAGGAGGGGATGTTTCAGGAGGGGACTTCATACAGTTTGCAGTTTCAGGAGGGGACTTCATACAAAGTGAAGCTCTCCAAGGCAAAATCTTTGGGTGTTACACTTCCATTTTGGCACAGTCTTCTTCACTTAAAATGAGAAAGAGGACTTAATTTTTTAAAAGGGAATGAAAAGGTCAAATAATAACTCAGTTTAAACAAAATTCCTTTCAGGGTTAAACGAGTTTTTGTAGTTGCCTCACACTGAATGTTGTTTTCTTTAGCTTTCCCCTAAAACGCAGATTTGCCTCAACTCTCAGCTTTTGCATCATGCTGTTTTCCTTCTCCAAATCTTTTGATTCACCTCTTGAATCTGATATTCACCCCACACTGTGAGCAACTCTTACAAAGGAGCCAGTGCTCATAAACCCCTAGTTTCATGCCGTGATGATTGTAGAGGTTATTAATACATGTAACGGGTTTGGCTGCTCCTGAGGACCCATCTATAATGACCCACCCTTTTCCCTCTGTTCCAGATTCTCATGGAGCAAATTGTGGGTTGGGAAGGCTGGAAAGTGGTGAACGACCTTCAACCTCTCTGAAATGATTGCTGGCTCCAAGCTTTCATTTGGGACAGCGGTGAGGGGAGGGAGGTGGTGTCGGACCATGGCGTTCCCCGTTCAGAACAAGCCTGTGGCAGCTTTCAAATAGCAGAGACAGCTGTGTTTGACGAAGTGCTCTCTAATTACCCTTCTGCTTGATGAGAGTGACAGCCCATTGTGCTGGCCCCAGCTGTCTGGCTGCTGGTCTCACACCGTCTCCTGCAAGCTGACCCAGGCAATGGGACATGGGGTCCTCCAGCAGCCCCTTCTCTCTCCTTCAGGGCACTGTCCCCTTTGTGTGTTACAGGCAATGGGACATGGGGTCCTCCAGCAGCCCCTTCTCTCTCCTTCAGGGCACTGCCCTCTTTGTGTGTTACAGGCAATGGGACATGGGGTCCTCCAGCAGCCCCTTCTCTCTCCTTCAGGGCACTGTCCCCTTTGTGTGTTACAGGCAATGGGACATGGGGTCCTCCAGCAGCCCCTTCTCTCTCCTTCAGGGCACTGCCCTCTTTGTGTGTTACAGGCAATGGGACATGGGGTCCTCCAGCAGCCCCTACTCTCTCCTTCAGGGCACTGTCCCCTTTGTGTGTTACAGCAAGCTTGGCTGGCAAAGCCTGTGTACTGGCATTTCCATAGGGCAGGTATGACACTGTACCTCTGTAAGGATTTGGGCCTGTGAAACACAGCTAAGAAATTCAAAAGAAGGGAGAGGGGTCTGGACTGGGCTTTGCCTTGGTTAAATCCTCTTGAAGTGTAGAATCCTCATCAGAACTGCTGAGGTATGGAAAAATAGATTCACAACAGCAGTATTTACTTGGTGCATTGGAAAAAAAGTTCTACTGGGTTGTCCACAGGAGACACAATCACCAACAACACACAGGCAAAGCCATTCTTGTATTAAAAATGCTGTGGCCAGCAGGAGTAGGGAGGTAATTGTCCCTTTGTACTTGGGGCCACACCCTGAGTATTGTGTTCAGTTTTGGGCACCACAATCCGAGAGAGATGTGGAGATGCTGGAGCGGGTCCAGAGGAGGGCAACAAAGCTGGTGAAGGGTCTAGAGAATAAACCTTATGAGGAGCATCTGGGTGAGATAGAGCTGTTTAGTTTGGAGAAGTGGAGGCTGAGGGGAGACCTCATTGCCTTCTGCAACAACCTGAAGGGACATTGTGGAGAGGCTGCTGCTGGGCTCTTCTCATAGGTGATTGGAGACAGAACAAGGGGGAATGACCTTAAGCTGAGGCTGGGAAGGTTTAGATTGGACATTAGGAAGAAATTTTTCATGGAGGGAGTGGTCAAGGACTGGAATGAACTGCCAGGGGAGGTGGTGGAGTCGACGACCCTGGGTGTGTTTAGAAGTTGTTTGGGTGTAGTGCTTAGGGATATGGTTTAAGGTGAATCTTGTAGAGCAGGGCTGTAGGTTAGACTTGGTGATCCTGAGGGTCTTTTCCAACCAGAATGTTTCTGTGATTCTTTTACTCTATTCTGAAAATGCTGATGAGGGTGAGTGAGTGATGCTAAAACGTGGGCTCAGAGTGACCATTTACAAAATGATCTGTGCCTGGCTTCGTATCTGCTTAGCATCCACATCAGGATCTGCACCACTCATTTTGTGGAGATCCTTTGTTCCAGCTGGAAGGTGTAGCTGTGACTGACAGCATGAATCTCCTCACCATCACCCCCAATTCTCCCCCTATCCAAGCACTTTTTCATTGAGGATGGGAGAGACACATCTCAAAAATAATCCTAAACCAACCCCCCGCCCAAATCAGTAGTTCTGTGTGGTGGAAAGTTCAGAAGGTTTCAGTGTCCTTTGCCCCCTCATGTCTAATTGCAAGTCATAGACTGGGAAGTTCCCACAAGTTTAAAGCTCCTACATTTAGCACTGATTCTTCCAAAATATGATCTTCCCTGAAGGGTTTGCTCACCTTTTGGAAATGCTCCCCTTGGTAGTTTCTCTTGCCTCTTGTGGCAGCTGCTCCTTTATCGAATTGCTCGTCAAGAGTGAAGCTTTCCCTGTGCTCCATCTCAGCCTGATGGTTGCTTTAAGGTTGTCACTCTTGTAAGTCTGCAGCAGTGGCGGATGCTTTGCTAGGGTGAAGGGATCCAGATCTCAGGTGCTTCTCCAAACCTCATGGCCTCCAGAGACTCACTGTCTCAGTGTGCATGGGGGTCCCTGGGATACAAAAGGGACCAAACTTCACAATCCTGCCTAGAATCTCTGGCATGCTGCTAGCCTACTGTGCCTGCTGTAGGAGCATGGTGAGATTTTTGCCAACTCAGACTGATGTGTCCTGTGTGCCATAGCCTGATAAGCTCTTATACATGTTGGGAAAATCCTGGTATAGTCTGGGAGCTGAATTTGCAGGGATGCTGTACCGAAAGACAGGGAGGAGCAGGGCCTCACAGTGACAAAAAAGTCATCTTTGGCACTGCTGCCTCTCTCCAATAGAATCATAGAATCAGTCAGGGTTGGAAGGGACCACAAGGATCATCTAGTTCCAACCCCCCTGCCATGGGCAGGGATGCCCTACCCTAGATCAAGCTGGCCAGAGCCCCATCCAGCCTGGCCTTAAACATCTCCAGGGATGGGGCCTCAACCACCTGCCTGGGCAACCCATTCCAGGCTCTTACCACTCTCATGGTGAAGAACGTGTATCTGGGAATGGAGGTAAAGGCTGTCAGAGGGTTCCTGGCTGGGACAATAATAATTCGTTGCATTCAAGTAGCAAAAGACACTATTCCATCTCTTCCCTACTCACAACTCTACAAGGATTAAGGGTATCAGAAGTGGTTTGTATATGGCACGTCCATACTTTGCTGGTTGTTTAATAGTGCAGGGCATCTCTGCTTTGTGGGGTCTGCAGGAGCCTCTCAGCCCCAGGAAAGACTCTCTTGCTTAAACTGCAGATCAAAAAGATCGAGAGACTCTGTTTAATTAGCATGTTCTTGGGAGGGTGAAACTGCAAACATCGTCAGGTTGTGGCACACTTCCCTGCTGTGCCAAAAATAATGTGCACTGTAGTCTCATGAAGGAAACATGGATGGGAAGGATGTGGTAGGGAAAGCCAGTCTGAGTGGAGGGATGTGACACAGGCCAGTGTCTTTCCTCCAGAGAGGATGAGATGGTGTTGCTTGAGATTCCCTCGTCTACAGAGCTTCTGGTTTCTCCTTTCCCCAGCTTGGATGGCAGCAACTTCGTTTACAGTTTGCTTTGCAGAATCCCAGCCTGGCAACAGCAGCAGGGAGAGAGAGAGAGAAGAGTGAAGAAGAAATATGTAACTAGGTCAGTCTGCTCCACATTATAGCTTCATCCTTTACCCAGGGAGGAGTTGTGGTCTTTGCCTGCTTCTTGCTGTTCCCATTCAGTCATTTGATGGAGTTTCTGCCTGCTTTGAGCCTGCAACCTTCAGATCAAGACTTTCTTTTTCTTTCCTTAACTTGGCTTGTGCATTGGACTCTGCTTCCTTCAAACTGTGTTCAGAGCCTCACAGTGGAAGAAACCTTTTGGTGTATTTAATTGTGAAAGTTCCTTCCCTATAAAAGTCTTGGCAAACTGGGCTGGCTCAGTGGTTAGTGCTTTGCTCTCTTCCTTACAGGGGCAAAGTTCAGTTCCTTAGCATTTGATTGCTTGTTCCCTTGTCCAAGAAGGAGTTTTTAATCACAGTGGAACTGGATGGTTGGGCTTATTCACAGCAGGGCTACAATGGCAATTGCCATTAGATCTCTTGTTCAAACATGGCCCAGATCGTTAGTGAGGTTTTAACTGTTTTTTGGCCAGTATATATGAGGAGGTGCTGGGCTCAGCCTGGTCCTCGGTGGGTGGATGTGCCTGTCTGTAAACACATCCATGCAATGAGCACCAAGTGATATCCTGTTGCCTTTTTTTGCATCCCTCCTCTGCATCCTCCCCTCTCCCCCCAAGTTTGTGCTATTAGCCAAAGATCAAAGTGGAGAAGGTTGAGCCCATGGAGATGCTCTTGAAGGCAGAGGTATGCAGGTGTGTCTTCCCTGTGCTCCAGAGTAGAGGCCATCCTGCCTTCCTTATCTCTCAGCACACTCTCTTGTGGTCAGATGAGCAAAGCTGTCCTGCAAATCATCAAGGCTGGGAGAGACCTCAAGGATCACCTAGTTCCAACCCCCCTACCACGGGCAAGGACACTTCGCTTGTGGCAAACACTGCCTTAAGAGAATTTTAGCTATTACCCCAGGTATCCCCTTTCCCTTCCTCCTGGTGATCCTCACTGATACCTTCCTGCATTGTCTCTCTTCTGACTCTTTGGACCAAAGCTGGAGGGAAAAAGCTGCCCAATGAGGTTGCCTTAAATGGTTCTGAAACACTGCTACTTTGGTATTGTTAATACTATCGGTATGAAAGTAAGTAGAGATGACACATATGGGACATTAGTAGGGAGCATGTTAATTATGGTGAGGTGCTTCGTTACTCACTCTGGGATAGATCCTGCCCTCTGGCAAGTAGCACTATCATCACACTGTCCTCCCTGCAAACGAGAGAGAGGGCTGGAGATGGGTGCCGTGGGCAGAGTGCATCCTTAAGTCAGCTTGAATGTGCGTACCTGTGCAGCAAAGCTTTTTCCTTCACTGGGACCAGATCTGAGAGCCAAAGGCAGTGGTGGTTGGGGTAAGTAAGGCACCAGGGATCATTTAGAAAAGGGCTTTGCCCATCAACTATTAGTGAGCGTTTGAGAAACAAACCTAATTTTTTCCTGTGCTTAATGAATCTTGTACAGCTCAGGCTCAGACAGTATTTGCAAACCACAGGGAGAAAAAGATATAAAAACAACAACAGAAGAGCATTAGCAGGAAATAATCTCATCAGCCCCAACTTTCCAGCAGTGCTGGAGACAGGAAAATGATGCCTTTTTATTAGCCTTATTGTCTTTAATTAAAGCATTCAGCAGAACCCTCTGATAATGGACTGCAAGTGAGGTCGGCAGCATTTGTAATAGCACAATACAGGGTTCAATTAAGTTGTAGTTTTGTAGCTGTTCATCTCCAGTTTAAACAAGCTAGTGATATATACAGAACCACTACCTTTCTGAGCTGCGGGGACAGAGAGGGGGCACAGGGGCTTGGGAAGACAAATGGCTTGTTGCTGTATAACCCATGCTAGAGAATCACTCCATTTCCCCACCGCATTTTCATGCCTGGAGCCAGCTGCTCAGGCACCCCATCACCGGTACCCTGACAGGCTGGCCATCATCGGGCTGCTCTACTGCAGCCATTAGGTGTGACTTTCTACACTCTGCTTTCCTATCATGGTGGATAGCCACTGCAGCTTTCCTAAACCAGAACATTAAATATATATATATATATATATATATGTTTTTTTTTGGATGGTTACAGTACCTAAAGAACTCCAAACAAACAGGGCCATCAAAGACAGCAGAAGAAAAGATCAGAGGTCAAAGCATAACCATTTGAGCTGAAAGACCATGGTTGATTGACAAGCAGTTGATATTTGCTGCTCCTTCTTTCCCCTGCTCTTTTGAATTATTGGTCATAAAACACCCTGCAGTCGCACTCTTGCTGTGTCAGAGAGAGAGGAGAGAGAGAGCCAGAAGCCAAGAAAAGACCCACATGGCTAACACTTAACTTTATCTTCGCCATTAAGTAATGCTAAATTAGAATGAAATCGCTCTGGTAATGCAGGTGACAGCTATATGAAGGCCAAATGAATTCCCTCTGATGGGGGCCGTTAAAAAGAGCACGTCGGCAGAATTCACGGTGACGCCGCACTTACCGCGGGGTGTAGCTCATCTGCGTGCGCGGGGAACCCGCCGTAAATCTGGCTGCTGGTTTATGTTGGGCTTTAAAAGATGGAGGAGAGGGGAAAAAAAAAAAAAAGAAAAGTGGCTTTTAAAGCTTCTGTTCAGCTTCTCATATTTCCAGCCCTGATGTAAATTTGCAGTGACTTCAAAGCTGGCCTGGAACACAAACCCTATGAGGAGAGGCTGAGGGAGCTGGGGGTGTGCAGACTGGAGAAGAGGAGGCTCAGGGGGGACCTCACTGCTGGCTACGACTACCTGAAGGGAGGCTGCAGCCAGGTGGGGTTTGGTCTCTTCTCCCAGGCAACCAGCAACAGAACAAGGGGACACAGTCTCAAGTTGTGCCGGGGAAGGTCTAGGCTGGATGTTAGGAAGAAGTTGTTGCCAGAGAGAGTGATTGGCATTGGAATGAGCTGCCCAGGGAGGTGGTGGAGTCACTGTCCCTGGAGGTGTTCAAGAAAAGACTGGATGAGGCTCTTAGTGCCATGGTCTAGTTGACTGGCTAGGGCTGGGTGCTAGGTTGGCCTGGATGATCTTGGAGGTCTCTTCCAACCTGGTTGATTCTATGATTCATTATGCTGCTGTGCTAGTTAGAAGCTAGCTAGAATGTTTTGGTGAGAAGAATTAGATCACAGGCTGTGAAAAGAAAACAATGGTGATAGCTACTTCACTCATAGACTTGCTCAGAAGTATAAGAACAAGAATATAAACATAGATAACAGAGTTGCTCTCTGTCTGGGCTTTGGGCTGAACTTCTCTCTCTAACCTAGCCTGTTGTCTATGTGACTAACCCATCTGAGGCTGAGGGAGCTGGGGGTGTTCAGCCTGGAAAATACGAGGCTCAGGGGAGACCTTATTGCTCTCTGCAGCTACCTGGAGGGAGGTTGTGGCCACGTGGGGTTGGGCTCTTCTCCCAGGCACCCAGAGACAGAACAAGAGGACACAGCCTCAAGCTCTTCCAGGGCAGGTTCAGGCTGGATATTACAAAGAAGTTCTTCACAGCAAGAGTGATTTGCACTGGAATGGGCTGCCCAGATAGGTGGTGGAGTCATCATCCTTGGAGGTGTTTAAAAGGAGACTGGATGAGACATTTAGTGCCATGCTTTAGTTAATTAGAAGCATTAGGTGATAGGTTGGGCTCGATGATCTCAAAGGTCTTTTCCAACCTGGTTAATTCTGTGGCTCTATGCCTGCATAGCTTCAGTGTGTGGGTTTTCCTTGCCAGGATGCTGGGGCCTGCAGGAATGGTGTTGATATCGTTATGTTTATGACACAAGACAGTGCTATGGGGAGGCTAAAACCGAGGTCTCCTTCCCCTCTGTCGACACTTGTGCTGTGGTACCCTGTGCTGGCACACTTTGTCACACAAATACTTGTAGGTGCTCTCCACATACAGGTAAAAATTACGGTTTGGGATAAGTATCTTCTGCCTCCTTACAGCCCAGATGTACCTGAATACTGTTCCCTCTGTATGTCTTTACTGTCTCTCATGTAGTGTAGCTATGCACTGTTAAACAGCTGTTCAGCTCCACCCTAGAAAAATAGCTTCAATAAAGTGCATTTCCCAGACAGGTCATATATTGGCTAATTCATCCTTCTGGGAGAACTTCCAGACAGGAAATGTGGAGGCAGAGGAAGCTGTCCCAAAAGAGTACAACTGTTAAATTAAATCCAACCATGGCTCCCATTGTTACTGAAATAAAAGTAGAAAGCAGAGGACTGAACTTCATGGGGACCATGCCACTGCCACTGCTGAGTGCTCCATCTCACAGGGTGGTTGTTGTTTTCTTTCTTGGAGAAGGTGAGCCAAGTTTCACATGGGGACTAACTTCTAAATTCCTCTGATTATAAGCTAAAGCAGTAAGGCAGTACCACACTCAAGCTAGGTTCTGGCCAAGGTGTGCAAGGCAGCTTAATGGGGTACCCTGATGTATCCCAGCCCAATTTATTTGTGATGCTGGAGTCTGTTGAAAAGGGAAAACACAGCAGAGCTATCTACAAGTCAAATTGACCTCTGGTAAATTTTACAGTTCGAGAAGGTACAAAAGAAAGTGCCTCTGACTGTTCCCCTTGGATCACATACTCCACCAAAGCTGATTGGGCTTGTGGATATAATTTTGTATGGTCATGGCAGGAGTCACTTCTGTGCAGACCCAGTCTGTCGTGTGCTCCACATGGCTTTGCTATTATTGCACCCTGACTGCTGCTGAGACAATTTCTTGCCTATTAAAATGCAGTTACAGCCTGGAAAGCGATAGTGTAAGAATGGCTTATCAGTGCTCCGTAGCTATTTGCTTTAATCATCCGTACCAAAGGCCTGAGAATGCTCCCACAGAAGCCAATAAGAGTTTTACCATTGACTTCAAAGGCAGCAGAGAGCAATTTAGCTACTGCCACCAGACAAAGCAGGTTAGGCTACAGCTGGTACTTCCACAGCTAACTTGGCTCTGAAACCCCGACAATCTAAATGTATTTTTGCTACATGGGATGTTTAAAAATAGAGAAGACAAAGTAGCAGGGAAAACAGATTGCTGGGAACATTCCTTCCCTAGGAGGAGAAATGGGCTAGGTGAACCTAGCAGGGCTTTTCCATCTCTAGTGTGTACGAGCCTATGATTTTTGTCAGCAAACGAAGCACTTCTGAGCCAGAGGCAGCACAGAAAGCCACTAAAGGCAATTTAGAGGTGCTGCTATCATAATTTTTCAATCCAAGTGGAACTTCTGGTTTTTGCATAAATTTCAGGGCACTGGAAGATTCCCCTGAATCCAGTGAGATACAGTGTCTAAGTGCCATGGACATGAACCCTGAGTAACAACAATGCAAATGTCTTGAGCGGGCTGTCCCCACAGACGCCTCTTGGGAGGAGGGTGTAGAGTGTGCAGTGTTGGAGAAGATCAAAGAGGCACCCACAGCTAATAAATCACCAATAATGGGTGACTTTGCCTGCCCACATATAAGCAGGCCAGCGCTGTTCAGTGAATCAATGTCTCAATACTTTGAATTATCCTCGGAACAGTTGCTCTGAAAGCGTGAAAGACAAGGGGTTTATTTCGATTTCTCCTTGAGTAACATGAAGGATGTGGTTCAGGACAAATAGCTTCCTATGCACAAGTGATCATAGTCTAGCTGTGTTTGTCACCCTCATGGACTGCATCGAAACTTGAGCAGGAGCTCTGATCTTTGGAAAGGAGAAGTGCAAAGAAATGGAAGAGTGTGGAAGGATTTCTTGCTAACACAGGGCATGCACTGATAAGTATGAGCAACCGTGCTGCGAAGTGTCACAGTATCACAGTATCACCAAGGTTGGAAGAGACCTCACAGATCATCAAGTCCAACCTGTTACCACAGAGCTCAAGGCTAGACCATGGCACCAAGTGCCACGTCCAACCTTGCCTTGAACAGCCCCAGGGACGGCAACTCCACCACCTCCCTGGGCAGCCCATTCCAGTAGCCAATGACTCTCTCAGTGAAGAACTTTCTCCTCACCTCGAGCCTAAACTTCCCCTGGCGCAGCCTGAGGCTGTGTCCTCTCGTTCTGGCGCTGGCCACCTGAGAGAAGAGAGCAACCTCCCCCTGGCCACAACCACCCCTCAGGTAGTTGTAGACAGCAATAAGGTCTCCCCTGAGCCTCCTCTTCTCCAGGCTAAACAATCCCAGCTCCCTCAGCCTCTCCTCGTAGGGCTGTGCTCGAGGCCTCTCACCAGCCTCGTTGCCCTTCTCTGGACACGCTCAAGCATCTCAATGTCCCTTCTAAACTGGGGGGCCCAGAACTGAACACAGTACTCAAGGTGTGGTCTAACCAGTGCAGAGTACAGGGGCAGAATGACCTCCCTGCTCCTGCTGGCCACACCATTCCTGATGCAGGCCAGGATGCCACTGGCTCTCTTGGCCACCTGGGCACACTGCTGGCTCATGTTCAGGCAGGTACCAATCAGCACCCCCAGATCCCTCTCTGTCTGGCTGCTCTCCAGCCACTCCGACCCCAGCCTGTATCTCTGCATGGGGTTGTTGTGGCCAAAGTGCAGCACTCGGCACTTGGAGCCATTGAATGCCATCCCCTTGGACTCTGCCCATCTGTCCAGGTGGTCAAGGTCCCGCTGCAGAGTCCTTCTGTCCTTGAATCCATCTCGGAGGCATGGGGGTGGCACCCCCCACATGCATGCCAGCTGCGGGGGACGAACTCCACAGGTTGTTGATATAATGTTAACCTATCTGTACCACACACCTAACCCTGGACCAATCTGTACTTTCCACATGTACCAATCTTAAACTAAGTTAACTGTGCACACCTCTTCCAAGTAAGCATATAACTCACTGTAACATTGAAATAAACAGAGAATGACCATCTAACCATATTGGTGGACCAAAAGTCGTTTATCTGGGGTGCAACGCTGGCAGAAGAGTAATAAATGAGACTCAGAGTCAGACCCCTCAAACTACATGTAAAGACAGTTTGCTCATCCCATCCGTATTCCCAGAGGAAAGCAAGAGGGCTGCGTAAATGATGGAGGGAAGCATAAAATGAATAAATATCCTTTGCTGGAAGCAGAGCCAGTCCAGGGAAGCCAGGAGGAAGGAGCTGGTGCAGAGGTGGGGGATATTTTGGCGTTTTGCAGTATGGGATCTATTACCACTGTCATTTCAGTGGGTAATGGTGGAGGAGCCCCTACTCATTCACCTGGGCTGCCATACTGTGCTAGTTTGAGCCTAGCTAGACTCACAGAATCATAGAATCATAGAATGGTTTAGGTTGGAAGGGACCTCAAGGATCATCCAGCTCCAACCCCCTGTCATAGGCAGGGACACCTCCCACTA